>SAYR01050643.1:52957-91608 GCA_004382745.1 Argopecten irradians irradians
AGGAAAAAGGATGTTGAGCTAAAGAAGGATGGAGTATAATTCAAGTAGAGCGGGGCTGCAATTGTTGAATCAGGTATACAGCCTTGACATTTATATTAGACTATATACACAAAGATGGGTGGAGTTTTGCAAAGTAACATTTACCATTTACCATGATATTTTCAGCAATGTTTCCATGGTAACGGAAAAAGTGCAAAAAATGAAAACCTAAAAATAGCAATAGGTACTACTAGACCATAAAAAAATGTGTCTATGAAGTTTCGTGGAAATATCTCTGCTGGTTTTAGAGTTGTGCTCCGGAAACGATTCTTACACAAAAATCTGTCATTTTCAGCAATGTTTCCATGGTTACAGAAAAAAGTACAAAAAGTGAAAACCTTAAAATAGCAAAAGGCACTACTAGACTAGAAGAATAATGTGCCTATGGAGTTCCGTGCATATATCTCAACCGGTTTTCCAGTTGTGCTGCGGAAACGAACCTGGTACAAAAATATGATATTTTCAGCAATGTTTCCATGGTTACGGAAAAAGTGCAAAAATGAAAACCTAAAATAGCAAAAGGCACTACTAGACCATAAGACAATGTGTCTATGAAGTTTCGTGGAAATATCTCTACTGGTTTTAGAGTTATGCTTTCGGAAACCATTCTAGGACGGACAGACGGACGGACGGACCCATTTGTTCGTTGGGCGGGGGATATTTAAAAGTGTAGTTGGTGTTCCTAATTTTATCCCTGACGCAAATGTCATTTACGTAATTTAATGTACAATTAAATTATTGTAATTTGCATGAACTATTCATTAAGATAATTACCTGTCTGTCCTGTGAGCCTGTTAAGTCCGCTGGCGGGCAACTATCGGCACAGAAAACATCGTCGGAACAATTTAGTTGTGGCCCGTTACCAAGGAAACGCTGGTTCTGTTTGGGGCAGCACGAGGGATAGGCTTTACCATTGATACAGTACCAAAACCGGAACAGAGGTCCTCCATAGGGAAGGCACCGTAACTAATGCCACGACACGGATCTGTCAATCACACAGATACACGGAAGAAAAATTACAAATACTTAAATTGACAATGCATGTTAAAAAGTATTTAATTTAAGATCTAAATAAAATAGGAGTGCGCTCTTATTTCAAGAATCATTTATGAGATTTTCGTTTTTCTCTCTACCAGTATTCGACGCTCTCACCCTAATAAAGCGCTTAAATTGACACCCGTGCGCTCAGTCTATACATGTACATATATGCTAGCCTTTGTCCTACTGTGTAACTGTATCCCTACTAATATATAACCAAGTCTTTTAGCTTTTTGTCAACTCCTCTAAGCTGTCACTATGATGTTTCTAAAATAAAATTTTCCACACAGTGGTGATAGAAATCAAAATAATAATCCGTCCAATATTATGCGTATCGTACTCGATGCACTCCTCTGTCCATGTGCACGTGACCACCTGTCTCGAATGAGTGACTTCCATATATAAACAACCATTGACACACAAGTATACGTGTACGTGTACAAACTAGTAACCGGAAATTTGAAAAAAAAAATTTTTTATATCTTTTAAAATCTCAAATACATGCCTTTTATTTGCATCGCCAGATATAAATGAGTCATTAAACTGGCTAATCAAAAACACATAAAATTAAATAAAAATAAATAAATAACGAACAAGCAAACGAACGGATGAATAGGTTAAATATATAACAGGAATGGATGATTAAGTTGGTGAAAGGATTCATTATTTGAATGAGTAAGGTGATGAAATAAATAATTAAATTGATGGATTAATGTTTGAACGAACGCACCAATGAGAAAATATATAAAATACATGAATGAATGATTAGTTGGCGTATTGAGGAGAAACTACTGAAGGAAGGAAGGAAGGAAGGAATAACGAGAACTGACCGTCAGTGCACGTGACGTCTACAGGGTACCGACAGGACACGCTGTAGGAGTCCCACCAGGATCCGAACGGACACTTTTGTACACTAGCTACTCGGCCGCCCCGGCCGTCGGGAACATTGAGATGTAGCGAGTACAGTCCCCAGGGTAGGGCCTGTATCCCCAATTACGTCCTATTATAACAATTAGGACAGATGTCACCTACAACAAAACCACAGCGGATTCTAAACAAAGTTCATAGTTCATTATCATTGGTATTACTAATGTTTTAATTAATTCATTATAATAGCTACTAACTCGTATAGGTCACACAGAGTTCACTATATCGAATAGCCAATTTAAAGCTTATTGTTGTGAAGATAAAAACAAAAAATGAAGTTTGTCGTTGTTTTTGATATTCAATCTAATCTGAGTATTAAGAGGGTTTTATGATCTAGGAGTTATGTAGGCGTTACTTACTGATAACTGTCGACAACAAACTTCCGGTAGGGGCATTGTGGGTATCGGTGTGATTGGACGTCGCGTAGTCGGCGCCTGCGTAGTAGGCGCCCGGGTGATGCGCGCCTGCGTAGTTGGCCGTCTGTGTAGTAGGTGCCTGTTGTGTTGGCGCTTGTGTTGTCGGAGCCTGTGTTGTTGGCGCCTGTGTGGTTGGTGCTTGTGTGGTTTGCGCCTGTTGTGGTTGGCGCTTGTGTGGTTGGCGCCTTGTGTAGTCGGCGCCCGTGTGGTTGGCGCTGGGTGTGGTGGTCGTTGTTGTGGTAGAAGTTGAAACAGTGGTGGTGATCACTACAACAGAATAACAAATCTTTACAAAACCATCCCAAAATTACAACAAATCTCACAAAACCATCCCAAATTTCAACAAATGTTACAAACCACCCTAAGATAACACAAATCTTACAAAACCATCCCAAAATATCAAACAAATCTTAAAAAAAATTCACTCAATATCACAAATATCAACAAATCGAAAAAATAGTCACTATAATCTAAATACACAGCAAGAATCTTACGAAGCAACCAATCCACAAAAATAATCAACAGCAACAATCTTACAAAAGCAATCACCCAATGACAATATACAATCTAAATTCCGAATACATTATTGCCAAAAATAATTCCCACAAAATTACAACACACAAAGTTCTAATTTACTTCAACTCTCAACTGAAGACCATCCCATAGCATTATCAGTTTAAAATGCTGCGCTATAACAATATTCCATCTCTTCAAAGTTCAACATTACAACCTGCACCTATAATTCTTAAAAAAACCATTGTTCTTAAAAATATCAACAAATCTGAAACCACTCAAACCATTTTCCGCTTAAATATAATTCAAACAATATTCTTACGGAAAACCTGCGAGTCACCTAACAATCCAAATACCATAAACATCTTGACATTATAACCCATTCCAATATATAGATCAATCTTGAATCCTCCTCAATCTTCAACAAACCATTTACACCATAATATACAACACAAATCCTTACTAAACTACCAATCCACACAAAAAGGTAATACATATCAAATCTCTTTAATACTTTACATACAACCATCCCACATATATCTAGTACTAAAAATAGCCACAACATTCCATCACCCAACAAATAGATCGAATCTTACAATACAAAACTATTCCCAATCAATTTCAAACAAATAATCTTTTAATTCATACTAGAGAACCTATCCAAATAATATACTACAACACAAATCTTCCCAATAAAACCATCCCATAAGACTATCAAATCAAATTCCTCTACCAAAAACCATACTTATAAATTATCAGAAAAATTCTTTCAACAAACATTACCAGCTGCAGATATATATTACACAATGTAAATCCTCAGACATATAACCATCCCAAAAATTTCATACTAAATATTATTCGAAACCTTAACCCTAAAAATAACAACATATCTTATGCACTAAACCAATCTTACCCGAAATATCTCAACAAAATGTTTAAAATAAATTGTCACTCAGATATCACAAAATATCAAACGTAAATCTAAAAAAAGATTATCATAACATCTATATATTGTTCTGTTAAATTCACAAACCGCATAAACACACATTAAAATACCTTTACCTTAAACGCACTACATACGTATAATGTAGCAATATCTATACATTTATAGTACCTATACAAGGACGAACAATTCACTCACTGAAGTGCGAGAACTAACAACAAGTAATCTTGCCACTTCAAAAAAACAACTGCACTATCCATCAAAATATTATATTCCGCAGATTATTATACACAAACATCATAATAGACGAAAGACGCGAGTTTGCACATAATTCCAACATAAAAGCTACTTAAAAACCATCCACAAATTACTGAGAATACTCTTCCAACAAAAGTCCTTAAAAAACCATTGATATATAAACGTTTAAAGATTATCAACTTACACATCTTGAGCTACATAAAACTACACGTCCCCAAATGCCAATTGTTGTTTTTATTGAGCTTAGTAGAGTACATATATTCCAAAAACCTATTTCAAATATTAGTTAGCAAAAGGAGAATAGCATATAACTTACGACAAAATCCATGCTACCTAGGACATATTAAAGTTATAACTATAACCAAATTTCTCTCACAAACCGATCCCAAAATATCAAGAATACCGAATTCTTATACCAAAAGAGCCATTCCTCAATTTGTAAGTGCAGATCTCACTACAAACCAATCCCGATGAGAATCTGCAAAAAATAATTTTATAGAAACAACACATGATCCAAATAATTTGGCAAAAATATAAAATCTAACACAAACATCCCAAAATATCAAAATCTTATTCGAGTTTAAAAAAACCATCCCTTACATAAATTTCTTAAGCCATTAACTCTTAACCAAACATACGTCTTAAATACACAGAGATCAGTAAATCAATCAATGAAATACATTTGAGTGTCTTCCTTAGAATTACACCAATCCAAACGAGACTATCAATATCAACTACAGACGAATCTTACAAACCATACCCACCACAAGAATATACTCAAAAAACAAAATATCTCTTAGCGATAATTGCGCATGCACACGACCTATATTTACCCCATGTGAACAATTGATCTCAGAGCAAAACCATACAGGTTCCACAAATTGAATTTTACAAGACTGAGAAAACGTTACAACAAACTAACCCCCTAGAGAGACTAGACATTACTAATAGTGCGTGTGACGAGAGCAAACCATCCCAAATAATCGTAAGGATATTAGAATCTTACAAAAACCTTCCCAAAAGTTTTACGAACAAGGAGAATTTATCAGATAACCATGAGATCCAAAATATCAACAAATCTTACAAAAGGCCATTGCCAAAATATCAGATATATCTGTAGACGCAAGTTAAGGTACCATCACATATTGAGAATAGATTCAAACAAAAATGGTGATTTACAGAGGAAGACCATTCTCAAGTAGATGAGCAACAAATCTTACAAAACAGATGCGATAATGTAATAGGTATTCACAGTATCTTACAGAAGAAACGCATGTCCCAAAAAATGTTGTCATGGATCTTAAGAATGACTCAACATATTGTTACCAGTCTGGCTCAAGAATTGACGAACAAAAAAATTTACTTTTATGATCGCACACACTACACACAACACCACACATTGCAGACAAAAATATCGTTTATCAACTTAGACCTCCAAATACTGCCTAAAAAACCTTAAGCATAATATCAAACAAAACTTAAAAATCTTACAACTATAAATACCACATCCCGAGAATTTGCACACAAACTTCGCAAAACCATCCCTCAAATTTTATAATTGAAACCTATGACTTCGACACAAAAACAATCCACGCAATAGAGATTATTCGAAAATAAGGTCTTTGAGAAAAACCATCCAAAAGACAAAACAAATGACAGTAACACCCATCTTACCATGAACCCATGTCGAGATGAATTAAAATAAATACAATGCTAAATCTTACTTACAGAAATTGACTCCAGTCCTCAACATTCATGCAAAATTCTCATATTCGAAGAAGTCTTATCATATACCACTCCGAAGAAAGGTTAAACCAAAATCTTTACAAAACCATTCTAAAATATCAACGAAATCTTACAAAACCATCCCCATTAATTGTGTTGGCAGTTAATGCACAATCTATGTAGGGAGGCAGGAAACGAATGGATACCCAAGAATTAAATGACCTATATATCTATTAGACAAAAACATTCCAAAATATCAAGGTATCAAAAGCTCCTGGTTGACAAAGCTGAGTCCCATAGATAAGTATTATCGAAGAGCGAAAATGTATACAAAATCGCATCCTTCAAAGATATCAAGAGAGAGAAGTGCATTAACAGAGATTAACCATTGTCACCGAAGATATTTATTACAACAAATCTAACAAAACCATCGCCTAAGAAATAGGTCAGAAGTAGATATTGAGATGCTTTAATGACAGAGAAATCGCGATCTCCGATATATGAGTGTTACAAGCAGAATACTGCTGTACGGAGTTATAAGACTACAATAACCCGAAAAGTAGTATTCTCTATAAGTGTACAGAAGAGACCAGTGCACAAGGATATTTGTCAAACAGTAGATTGCTGTATGCTAAACTTATGCAGACGCTGAATATGAATAACAGACTAAGTCGTACGCGATAAGACCATCCAGCTGAAAATGTTTCGTATAGCGAGAATAGATGCTTTATATGGTCTAAAACCAGTTTATCGCGAAAAATGAGTCAATGATATAATCGTTGTGAGCTAAAATACGCGAGATACCGTGCAAAATTACAAATCGAATCTCTTGTACGAAGAAACAATTCGCCAAATAGGTTCAATATCGAAGAAATAGGTTACATGAGGATATACCACCTAAAATATTAACGAGTATGCAAGAGTCGATGTACGTACTCTGATCCCCGAAATAAAGTGTCAGACATAATTTAATCAGAATCTATCCCAAAGATTGTGTGAACGAGAGAACTGTTGACAATGATATACGAGTTATCCGCGAAAGAAATATGTCGAGACGCTATGGATCCTATTTACAAAAACACAATTGGCTCGCATATGGAAGATATTTCTAATCAATATGGAGTGGCTTTAGCAGAAGAAAGCCATCGCCAAATTGTGCGAGTTGATCACAATGCTGTAAGCAAAACGCATCCGGGCAATGGAGATGATTGCATACAATGGATGTGTACATATATAGACCAATGTCACTCTGGATATGGTTAGGAGAGTGATGCGTGGTATGGAGAGTGTAATAATGAGCTAATATGGCGAGAGATGTATGTTGGTATTGAGATGTATGTTGCGATGACTAGGTGTAATAAGGTTGTACGCGAAGGGTGTATGGTGGTAGGATAGTGCCCAATTGTATTGAGAGTATTATGATGGTTATGGAAATAAGTTAATAATTCAGTGCAAACACTCACACAGTAAACACTATGTATATTCTTCTTTGAAAACAAAAGCAAAATATTTCAGAGATGATTACTAATCCAGGTACACATCTTAAAAGTTTGTTAAAATGTCTATCACTTTTATCGCTATTTCTGGTCACTAGATAAAAAACTGTATAGGCATATACCTACATTCTTTTCTACCCGTCTCCGAGAGTTTAAAAACTTATATTCTATTCATAACACCTTTCTATAAAATGCAGCATTGGAAGCTACTTAATAATTATAAAAGGAAAAATCCGTTTTACAGTGTACAACGTAATAAAATAGGACTCTGACGAAATGCAGCCGATTTCAATATACCGAACTATCTTCTCGAACACTACCTCACGACAATACTCGAACAATAATCACAAGGCGTGACACCCAAAAGAAAAAATGTACAACAATTTTTCTAAATAAATAAAACACGTGATCAAACGACAATCTTCACACACTCAACAGACTGTGATCTACAAAAAATCACCATAATGCTCGCACAATAACAATTTTTGAACATCACAATTATGAATTACGGCAATGGGAATAGATTTTCAAATATCTCGCTCTGTGACATGACCAGCATTAAACGATCTTAGAGATCTCACTAACATAACTCTAGCCCTCGCAAAACTAAAACAAACCAACATTAATGCTGCTAAATTACCACTAGATTTACCCTGTTCACCCACGACGAGCAAGACGAGCGCGAACGTCTATCACGTCTCTGATTAGGATTTATCGACAAACCCGAAAGAAAAAATATTTCCGAGAGAATGAAGGCATTTTAACTTCAAAAACCACAAGGTATATGATCCTTATGATTTCGGCTCTCTTTTTATAGACTGAACATTTAGGTTTCTGGGAGCTAATCACCAAAAACTAACACATTTCCCCAAAATAACATATGCAAATAATCAAAGCTTCTATTAAAACGAACAATATTGTTACCAGTGTAATACACAATAAAATTAAACTATTTAACTAGTCCTGAACTATAACAAATACCAGTGCATATGATTTGGATCAGGCACAGAGTTATCAAATGCCGAGGAAGTTGAATTTAAAATAAAAATGATTTTCATATGAATCTGTACATTGTGCTAAAACTCCTTGGAGTTTTTTGTGACCGTTTTCTTTCATGGAAAGACAATGACTATTATCTAAAGAAAGTCTCAAAAAAGATTGTGTTCTGAAAACAAGGCTAGGCATTTATGTCAAATGATGTTCTGAAAAAGTTACCAAAGTATAGTTTTTTCCACAATTTATATATGCTCTGTTGTTTGGAGTGAGCCAGTAACAAATCTTATCATAATGTGCAAACTGCCAAAAAAGAGCAGCCAGAGTTTACTAAATGTTTTGAAGATATTTTAACACACCAAATACTTTTACTCAGTGAAGTGGCTGCCAATAGAAACTATTTTATTTTTAGGAAAGTGTTCTGCTTACCAAATTTACATGGGGAGAATAAACTTCCTATCAAACAAAGTTCATCCCTTACAAAACGTAATCATGCCCAATTTAACTTTCAATCAGGAAGTTAGTATGAAAATACCAGAATTCTTCAATTCAAATCAAATAAGTTTATATTCCTAAGCTAGAAATTACCGAGAAGCTTAATTTCAGCGTTTTCATTGAGTTCCACTAGATTCCAATTTACTAAATGAATTGAAACGAATGAATATTAGAAATGCAGTCCCGAAGTGTTGCAGTCTTTTTAAACAAAAAATTTTAAAGGATTGTGTTTTTCAGCAATTGGTATTAAAGTACCTTCTCAATTTAACTTCTAACCCATATTTCAGAAAGCAAACCAATTTACATGTTATATGATTGGATATGTCTTAAATTAATTAGGTATTCGTCATGTATTAAATGTTGTCTGTGATTAAACATTTATATATTGATGCAAGGCCATATTTGTAGAAGAATGTAGCACTGCTCTAAATATGATAACCCTGGTTAAATAAAATTTGTTACTGTCCTATTAATATCTTTACTTACTTTTGATATAGCTATTGAGTTAATTTACGAACAAACCACCAAAATACCAATACCTGAGCGTAAGTCTGATTAGATCTGGGTTTTCAAATTCCCTCTTAGGACTTGATTCTGCCTTTGTCCTAAAGCTTGGTAATGAACACAACGGTCAGGAACTTATAGACACATACGTTATACTTGAAGACTGTGTCTCACGACAATACCAGTATTAATCATTCAGCTTCTCTAATTAAGATGTTGGGATCACAATCAGCATCTGTACTTGAACAGAAATGAACACAATAAAAGATTCACAATAACAAAATGCAGGCATTTAACCAGGTAAAAAATACAAAACCAGTAGGCCCATAGCCCAACAATTACAGCTGAGTGTTATTACCTTTATGGCCCCTGGATTTCTGAGCTAAAGAACAGATGTTGTGCAAATAGTATATATTCACTAGATCCAGAAGTCATTAGCTATTTCCTTAATGGTAAACATATTCATACATTGGGAACCAATCTCATCCAGTGAAGAATATTGATTTCAGCCTTTATCTGAGCAACACAGGAAAATTTAACACATTGTCTTTTGTAATTCTGACCCTCAATTTTCGGGCACCAAGACGGTAAGCCTCCTAGAGAGCAAAGGGAGCGGCGATTGAGACTGCCGCATTGCGATCTCACTTCACTCAGTAAAAGTTGTGATTGTAAATAATTTAAATTACGGTCTCTGTCACATCAGCTGAGGAGCATATCTTCTTGGCTCGGACGGTTGTATAGAGCCAATAGGATTTTCCACGCTGAAGACTCCATTGGTCTTCACTCTCTGTCGCACTACAACACCGACCAATAGATCGATTCTTCTCTCTTACATAAGGGTTCTATCCAAACATAATTGTCAACTGTAATTATGTTCAACCAAGTTTACTTGTTTCCATAGCATTAACAAATAATGAGATTTTTTTTCTATGACATTTATACACTAAAATAACACCACCTTCCCCATCGAAAACGAGGTACTCCAGTCAATGAAATTTCATATATTTTAGTAAAGGGTCTTATAATCTTCCGTATTTATTAGAACAAAAGCATAAAAAAAAGAAAATGTCAGTAAAAATCAGACCTGCAATGAGACCATAATACACTAAAGACATTTAAACTTATTGGTTATAACTGTAACTTTCCTAAAAAAAACATGGGATGTACATGGATGGACAGAGCAGGACGTATAAATACACATGCTCTGATTTATTTCAAAGTGGTATTGTAGTGTACTGGGAATTTGTTCTATGCATATGTGAAAACTAATAAAATTGTTCTATTTGTCCTAGAGGATACCTCCCTCAAAACAGATAACTGGTAATAAAGAATATTCGTGCGAATCATATCCTTTAGCTATATACAGAGATGTCATGATTTGATATATGTGTGGTTGCTCACAGAACTTAAAAGAAGAAGAGATCCAATGGGCCTGTTTATTATTATATCAAATACTCGGTCTCAAAATTTATGTTGTATACTTGCAGTTATTACACCTATGCAATACTGATTTGTACATTAGATCAACGTATATTAACTATTTGACTTCAACTACGGGAAGAAATAAGGTTAAGCGGTCAGACATTTTACCACAAATCCCAAACAGGTATTAAAACATCAATAGCATTTCTTAAACCACTCAGTGGTCCTTAACTGTGGTTGTGATACCATACTATCAAATAGTTCCACCACCACCAGCCCCCTTACCACAAAATCATCCTTCTTTTGACTATAGTCCACACAAGCCCCCTTACCACAAATTCATCCTTTGACTAAGTCCACCACCGAGCTCGCGTCATATCCCAGCATAGTCATCCTTTTCTGTCACACGATATAGTCCACACACCAGCCCTACCACAAGTCATCCTTTTCTGACTATAGTCACACCAGCCCCTTGAGCACCACAAGTCAGTACCTTTTCTGAGCAATACGTCCACCATCGCCAGCCTCCTCAATCACAACAATCATGCCTTTCGGACTAAAGTCCACCACCAGCCCCCATACCAAAAGTCATCCTTTCTGACTAAAGCCACCCCAGCCCCCTAAACCACAATCATCCTTTTTGGATATAGTCCACCACCAAGTCTCCACTCTGACCGAAACATCATCGTTTTACTGCACCTCCAATAGTCCACCATAACCACCAGAACCCGCCTAACCACAAGTCATCTTTCGGGGACTATAGTCCATAGCCATTTAGCACCATATACCACTAAACGCATCTTCTTACTTAAGTATAATCCGTCGATGCCCTGTGTAGCTCGCGTATTGTTTCTCCTAACACAATCATCTTTCTGACTATAGTCCACCACCAGCCTCCTTACCACAAGTAACATCCTTTTCTGACATAAGCGCGGAGCGCGGAGCACAGCCCACCTTAACCATTCAAGAGATAGCGGCTGACTGTTATAGATTCACACATCCACTCACCTTACCACAAGTCATCCTTTCCTTGACAAACTAGACACAACCTAACCATGCCCCCTTACCAAAAGTCGATCCGGTGACAAAGTCCGATCCAACCACCAGCCCCCCTAACCACAAGTCATTCTTTCTGGACTATAGTCACCACCAGCCCCTTACACAAGTCACCTTCCTGACAAATCCATCACCACCCCCTTACCACAATCCTGACTAGGCAAGCGCCGTGCACTAACCACAAGTGATCATCCTTCTCTAAAATAGTTCCACACCAGCCCTCCATTACCACAACTCCATCTCTCTTTGGAACTTATAAATGTCCACCATCCATGGACCCGGAGCATTACCACAAAGTCATCCTTTATCTGACGATAGTGTCCAACCACAGCCACTTACCACAGTTCATTCCTTTGTGGACTAAGCTTCAATCCCATCACACAGCCACCACCCTAACCATAGGTCATCCTTTTGCGAAAACCACAAAGTGTCCACCACAAGCCCCTAACCACAAGTCACATTTCTACATATAGTCCACCACCAGCCCCACCCCCCTACATGGTAGTATGTCAGCCACCAGCCCCGCTTAACCGCCTACGCACAATCATCACATCTTATTCCTGACAAAGTAATTGAATTGCTTAAAGTGCACTTATGATAGTGCCGCGCTCGCCAGTAATAAACCAGGCCCTAGGAGTATGTTACTTTATTTGGTCGATCGCTATTGCAAATATTTCGTTGCCAGTTGCCTTGGATAACATTTTTTTTTGAAATCTATCTAATATAAGTGTTCTCGGGTACCATCAATTTGCCCATCTTGAAACACATGTTGTTAAGTATATGACCATTCGGAATACAAATGAAAGCCAAGTATTGTGACTTTATATTTGTACTTGGGGCTGTAGGTAGATATACTTCGCCTACTTTGAATCCTCTCTGTCAATTTATATTTGGCCTTATAACAGAAACTATAATTCATCGGAGCAGGTTTATTGGAAACTATTAAAGATAATCTTTAATCATATCCCTTTGAATGAATCAATTAATACCTAGTCGCACATGCAAAAACAATTCTAGAAAACAGTTCCTATATTATAAATATTTGAACCATCAAAACATACAATGACAGGTAACAAAAAATTATTAGTGTTATAAAGTTCCGAATATACTTTACATACCAGGATTCTCTATTAATAAACTCCACGCAGAATTAAAAGAACGATCTAAAAAAATCATTTATAGATCTCACCCTCAATCTCATTATCGTAGTGACTTCCACCATAAGGCTGTTGAGACTAGTAGCCATCAACTTGTATGCTAAAGTTGAATCACAGCCAATTAAAGAAACAAATCACCCAGATTTTTCCATGTCATCAAAACTACATAATTAACTGTCCTATAAGATGTAAACAAACACAATGTTGAAGCCTAACACCACGTGAGGAATTACTAACAGCGCCGAACAATAACACTCTATTTTATATACATCTCTCCAGGTTTGTCAATTACATACAAACACATATATCGTCGAGTGTGGGGCTCGAAGCGCAATTCAAACCAACAGCTTTAACAGATTCATAAAACTTTGATGAGTTCAACAGCATTAAATACAAAGAGTCAAATGGACAATATTAATAATGGACTAAACAAGGGGCCATGGGCCAACGATCACCTGATATATTCGTATTAAATTTTAACGTGATACCAATTCTAACTTAGCCAACTGATGTCTTGCTTCACAAATAATTTAGCGACGACCATCGATAATCTTAAGGTTTACCCATCTACTCATCTCTCTGTGGAGAAGGCATTATTAAGTTGTGATAACTTGTGCCTAATCCATTATTGTATTTTTGACAATAAAAAATATGTTTGAATCAAATATGCTTCGGAAACCATTCGTACGGACGGACAGACGGACGGACGGAACCCATTTGTTCGTTGGGCGGGGGATATTTAAAAGTGTAGTTGGTGTTCCTAATTTTATCCCTGACGCAAATGTCATTTACGTAATTTAATGTACAATTAAATTGTAATTTGCATGAACTATTCATTAAGATAATTACCTGTCTGTCCTGTGAGCCTGTTAAGGTCCGCTGGCGGGCAACTATCGGCACAGAAAACATCGTCGGAACAATTTAGTTGTGGCCCGTTACCAAGGAAACGCTGGTTCTGTTTGGGGCAGCACGAGGGATAGGCTTTACCATTGATACAGTACCAAAACCCGGAACAGAGGTCCTCCATAGGGAAGGCACCGTAACTAATGCCACGACACGGATCTGTCAATCACACAGATACACGGAAGAAAAATTACAAATACTTAAATTGACAATGCATGTTAAACAAGTATTTAATTTAAGATCTAAATAAAATAGGAGTGCGCTCTTATTTCAAGAATCATTTATGAGATTTTCGTTTTTCTCTCTACCAGTATTCCGACGCTCTCACCCTATATAAAGCGCTTAAATTGACACCCGTGCGCTCAGTCTATACATGTACATATATGCTTAGCCTTTGTCTACTGTGTAACTGTATCACCTACTAATATATAAACCAAGTCTTTTAGCTTTTGTCAACTCCTCTAAGCTGTCACTATGATGTTTCTAAAAATAAAATTTCCACACAGGTGAATAGAAATCAAAATAATAATCCGTCCACATATTATGCGTATCGCACTCGATGCACTCCTCTGTCCATGTGCACGTGACCACCTGTCTCGAATGAGTGACTTCCATATATAAACTACCATTGACACACAAGTATACGTGTACGTGTACAAACTAGTACCGAATTTTGAAAAAAAATTTTTTTATATCTTTTAAAATCTCAAATACATGCCTTTTTATTTGCATCGCCAGATATAAATGAGTCATTAAACTGGCTAATCAAAACACTATAAAAATAAATAAAAATAAATAAATAAACGAACAAGCAAACGAACGGATGAATAGGTAAATATATACAGGAATGGATGATTAAGTTGGTGAAAGGATTCATTATTTGAATGAGTAAGGTGATGAAATAAATAATTAAATTGATGGATTAATGTTTGAACGAACGCACCAATGAGAAAATATATAAATACATGAATGAATGATTAGTTGGCGTATTGAGGAGAAACTACTGAAGGAAGGAAGGAAGGAATAACGAGAACTGACCGTCAGTGCACGTGACGTCTACAGGGTACCGACAGGACACGCTGTAGGAGTCCCACCAGGATCCGAACGGACACTTTTGTACACTAGCTACTCGGCCGCCCCGGCCGTCGGGGAACATTGAGATGTAGCGAGTACAGTCCCCAGGGTAGGGCCTGTATCCCCAATTACGTCCTATTATACAATTAGGACAGATGTCACCTACAACAAAACCACAGCGGATTCTAAACAAAGTTCATAGTTCATTATCATTGGATATTACTAATGTTTTAATTAATTCATTATAATAGCTACTAAACTCGTATAGGTCACACAGAGTTCACTTATATCGAATAGCCAATTTAAAGCTTATTGTTGTGAAGATAAAAACAAAAAAATGAAGTTTGTCGTTGTTTTGATATTCAATCTAATCTGAGTATTAAGAGGGTTTTATGATCTAGGAGTTATGTAGGCGTTACTTACTGATAACTGTCGACAACAAACTTCCGGTAGGGGGCATTGTGGGTATCGGTGTGATTGGACGTCGCGTAGTCGGCGCCTGCGTAGTAGGCGCCCGGGTGATGCGCGCCTGCGTAGTTGGCGCTTGTGTAGTAGGTGCCTGTGTGGTTGGCGCTTGTGTTGTCGGAGCCTGTGTTGTTGGCGCCTGTGTGGTTGGTGCTTGTGTGGTTGGCGCCTGTGTGGTTGGCGCTTGTGTGGTTGGCGCCTGTGTAGTCGGCGCCCGTGTGGTTGGCGCTGGTGTGGTGGTCGTTGTTGTGGTAGAAGTTGAAACAGTGGTGGTGATCACTACAACAGAATAACAAATCTTACAAAACCATCCCAAAATTACAAAAAATCTTACAAAACCATCCCAAAATTACAAAAAATCTTACAAAACCATCCCAAAATTACAACAAATCTCACAAAACCATCCCAAAATTTCAACAAATGTTACAAAACCACCCTAAGATAACAACAAATCTTACAAAACCATCCCAAAATATCAACAAATCTTAAAAAAAATTCACTCAATATCACAAAATATCAACAAATCTAAAAAAATATCACTAAATATCAACAAATCTTACAAAACCATCACAAAATATCAACAAATCTTACAAAACAATCCCAAAATAACAACAAATCTTCCAAACTATCCCAAAATATTCCCAAAATTACAAAAAATCTAACAAAACCATCCCAAAATTACAAAAAGTCTTAAAAACCATCCAAAAAATTCAACAAATCTTAAAAAACCATTCTAAAATATCAACAAATCTTACAAAACCATCCCAAAATTTCAACAAATCTTACAAAACCATCCCAAAATAAAACCAAATCTTACAAAACCATTCCAAAATATCAACAAATCTTACAAAACCATCCCAAAATATCAAAAAATCTTACAAAACCATCCCAAAATTTCAACAAATCTCACAAAACCATCCCAAAATATCAAATCTTACAAAACCATCCCAAAATTTCAACAAATCTTAAAAACTATCCCAAAATAACAACAAATCTTCCAAAACCATCCCAAAATATCAACAAATCTTACAAAACCATCCCAAAATATCAAAAAATCTTACAAAACCATCCCAAAATTACAACAAATCTCACAAAACCATCCCAAAATTTCAACAAATGTTACAAAACCACCCTAAGATAACAACAAATCTTACAAAACCATCCGAAAATATCAACAAATCTTAAAAAAATTTCACTCAATATCACAAAATATCAACAAATCTAAAAAAAAATATCACTAAATACCAACAAATCTTACAAAACCATCACAAAATATCAACAAATCTTACAAAACAATCCCAAAATAACAACAAATCTTCCAAACTATCCCAAAATATTCCCAAAATTACAAAAAATCTAACAAAACCATCCCAAAATTACAAAAAGTCTTAAAAACCATCCAAAAAATTCAACAAATCTTAAAAAACCATCCCAAAATTTCAACAAATCTTACAAAACCATCCCAAAATATCAACAAATCTTACAAAACCATCCCAAGATAACAACAAGTCTTACAAACCATCCCAAAATATCAACAAATCTTAAAAAATATCACTAAATATCAACAAATCTTACAAAACCATCACAAAATATCAACAAATCTCACATAACCATCCCAAAATTTCAACAAATCTTCCAAATAATCCCAAAATATTAACAAATCTCACAAAACCATCCCAAAATTACAAAAAATCTTACAAAACCATCCAAAAAATTCAACAAATCTTACAACACCATCCCAAAATAAAACCAAATCTTACAATTCATTCCAAAATATCAACAAATCTTACAAAACCATCCCAAAATTTCAACAAATCTGACAAAATTACCGCTAATTTATCAACAAAGGAAGTGAGACTTGAGAAGTACCTTCCAACCATTACATATGAGACCACGCATGCTCCTACTTACTATAGCAGATGAGACCGCGCATGCCCGAACTTACCATGACAGATGAGACTGCGCATTGCGATCTCCACTTCACTCAGTAAAAGGTTGAAGTCATTCGATTCAAACACCAACGAGCTATTGCTGGCGATTTGCTCCAACTCAGTCCTGTAACCAAGTAAAAATCCAAATACTTGATTAAAAGGTAGAACCATAGCATGTTCTACTGTCAATAACAAGGTCATATGTATGGTCATTGTTTTTTACGAGAGAAGACGGGTCGTTACTTGTGACAAAACACCAAGATGGCGGGCAGAATAACTGTAATCATCCCCACAGTTTTCTGTATTACCGAAACACATTTGACCGAGGACTTAACGGAACATATTGGACCGAGGACTTAACGGAACACATTTGACCGAGGGCTTAACGGAACACATTTGACCTAGGGCTTAACGGAACACATTTGACCTAGGGCTTAACGGAACAAATTGGACCGAGGACTTAACGGAACACATTTGACCTAGGGCTTAACGGAACACATTTGACCGAGGGCTTAACGGAACACATTTGACCGAGGGCTTAACGGAACACATTTGACCTAGGGCTTAACGGAACACATTTGACCGAGGGCTTAACGGAACACATTTGACCGAGGGCTTAACGGAACACATTTGACCGAGGGCTTAACGGAACACATTTGACCGAGGGCTTAACGGAACACATTTGACCGAGGGCTTAACGGAACACATTTGACCGAGGGCTTAACGGAACACATTTGACCGAGGGCTTAACGGAACACATTTGACCGAGGGCTTAACGGAACACATTTGACCGAGGGCTTAACGGAACACATTTGACCGAGGGCTTAACGGAACACATTTGACCGAGGGCTTAACGGAACACATTTGACCGAGGGCTTAACGGAACACATTTGACCTAGGGCTTAACGGAACACATTTGACCGAGGGCTTAACGGAACACATTTGACCGAGGGCTTAACGGAACACATTTGACCTAGGGCTTAACGGAACACATTTGACCGAGGACTTAACGGAACACATTTGACCGAGGGCTTAACGGAACATATTGGACCGAGGACTTAACGGAACACATTTGACCTAGGGCTTAGCGGAACACATTTGACCGAGGACTTAACGGAACACATTTGACCGAGGGCTTAACGGAACACATTTGACCGAGGACTTAACGGAACACATTTGACTGAGGGCTTAACGGAACACATTTGACTGAGGGCTAAACGGAACACATTTGATCGAGGGCTTAACGGAACACATTTGATCGAGGGCTTAACGGAACACATTTAACCGAAAACTTAAAGGAACACATTGGATCCAAGGTTAACTTGAACGCATTGTATCCGAGGACTTAACGGAACACATTGGACCAAAGGACTTACCGGAACACATTGAATACGAAGACTTAACGGAACATATTGGATCAGAGGACTTACCGGAACACATTGGATCCGAGGACTTACCGGACCACATTTGATCCGAGGACTTAAAACGAAACACATTGGATCCGAGAGCTTAACGGAACACATTGGATCCGAGAACTTACCGGAACACATTGGATCCGGGGACTTACCAGAACACATTGGATCCGAGAACTTAACGAAACACATTAAATACGAGGACTTAACGGAACACATTGGATCCGAGGACTTAAAGGAACACATTGGATAGAGAACTTACCGGAACACATTGGATCCAAATCCTATGGAGATCATGCTGATGCCGGCACTCTTGGCAAGGTCTGCCTGCTGCTTTGTTTGTTCCGGAGAAACTGACCGGCCGTCCGTGATGACGATTCCAACTTTATCGACACCCGCTCGACCTACATATGAGCACATTAATTACCGTAACCGTATCGGACTTAATTGTCATGACTTTTACCTCATATAAGCATAGCATTTCACTGACGATTTAAAAATATGCCATTCTGTAATTCACTTGTTTAAAATGAATAACTAGTGAAGTCTTTAATTAACGGTACACTCACAGTCAGAAAAGTGTCAAGGTAAAACTAAAGTATGTAACTTACAGTTAGCAAACTATATAATTTACAATTAACAAAATATGTAATATTTACAGTTAGCAAAATATGTAATTTACAGTAAGCATAATATACAATTGAAAGTAAACAAAATATATAATTGAAAGTTAGCAAAATATGAAGTTTTTGTCCGTAACACAGCCCATTTAACAATTACTTATGTAATTAAAACTTGCCCCTTTCATTGAACATTCTGCGCATGCTCTCAATGGCTTTTGGGGTTCCGGTTCCGGATTTGGGTTGGTTGAGGCTCCGTATGGTAAGGTCGAGCACCTGAAGGTAGTTGACTGTGCCTAGGTATATGATGTCCCCGGGGATTGTTCCGAACACGATCACACCCACTCTAGCGAAGGACGAGGACACTTGGAATTTGGAGAGTAACTGGATCACAAACGTCTTCATGTTGGAAAAGTTCTCCGCGCTCAGACTTTCTGATCCGTCTAAGACGAAGACAACGTCGGAGGGCACTGCACATGTGATATCTAAAATGTGAAAAAAAAACAATATCATTTACCGGAATCACCGACATCTATCCGTTAGCGAACAAAACGATTTTCACATCAAATCAAACAATACAGCAAACTATAAGTTAACACTTACTCTGCGCATGTGCAGTGGCTGTGATGGTTAGGAGTAGAATAATCACGTGCCATATATGCCTTTTTGATGCTCTTTGAGTCTGGTCCATCTTGTTCCACTAATTACGAACAGACAATAAAAACTTAAGGTTATGCCAGTATTATGTGTTATGATATTATATATAAAGCATAAAGATATGATATTATATATACAACATAAGGTTATGATATTATATATACAACATAAGGTTATGATATTATATAAAACAGAAGGTTATGATAATATATATACAACATAAGGTTATGATATTATATATACAACATAATATTATGATATTATATAAAACATATGGTTATGATATTATATATACAACAGAAGGTTATGATATTATATATACAACAGAAGGTTATGATATTATATATACAACATAAGGTTATGATATTACATATAAAACATAAGGTTATGACATTATATAAAAACATAAAGTTATGATATTATAAAAAATACAAAGTTATTGTATTACATATAAAATAAAGGTTAAGATATTATATTGTTTCTACTACGCCAGTTTGAAAGTTGATGACGCGAGAATGCAGAGATGATCAATGAGATTGTGCTTTAAATGTTGGATGGATGTTTGTATCACTTTTAATATTTGTTTGTGATGCTTTTAATATACAGCCAGTTTGGTGTGGTATTGAGGTAGGCCTACTATGCACATAGGAATGTCGAAATGGTTGTTGATTTATGAATTATTCTGCGATTCCTTATACAGTATATTGGAAGATTCTGGATAGAAACTCATAAATAATTATGTAGCCTAGGCCAATTATTTTAAAAGCAACGATTGTTGTTATCGTTCGCCAGCATAATTCAAGTTTGATTTCATATTCTTTACTAAACAAATAGGAAACAAAGAACTAATGAAACAAATAAATTCGTTATATAGTCAGTTACTGACCCCTATAAAGTCATAGAGGGTCAGTAAGAAGTATAGGAATCTCGGGCTACGCCCTCGCCCCCTATAAATCTTACTGACCCTTTATGTCTTTATAGGGGGTCAGTGACTGACTATATAACTAATAATATAAGGAATTTGGTTTAATTATATTTCAGTAATACTCTGAACACAAAGAGTATATAAAAGCATGTGTCACCAGGTTTAATATTCCTCTTATGTTGCCCAAAGACTACACGTACATTGTATGTGTTATGTGTACTAAGCTTATCAGAACCACATTTATGTGCCGTTTAGATTGCACTACAATGATGTATAACTACACTGTTTGGGGCTGAAATTGTAACCATAGGGATTTAGAGGATGAATATCATTCATTTTAATGTGTCAGTTTTATTGTAACCTAAGACAACGATTGATAAAACAATATTACCATGGAAAACCGTCAATGTGTAAATTAGTAAAGTTATTTGTGTAATTAATATCGGAGAACTATCCAATGTAGGTAAATTTTCATAAGAAACGGCGATAGAAAATAATGACTTATTTTTATTTTATTTAATATTTCATAATCGTATTATAGATATGCATATTTTGGTTTAAAATTGTAGTTTTTTTTTTTTTTTTTTTTCCTATTTTAGCGCTAAAATATCCATGGTGAAATATCCTTAATCTATTATGCTAATGATTTTTTTACTAGTATTTACATTTTGACACTAAAATATTACAAGTATTACGCACTTTAATCAAATGTCTGTAAGTTTAAGTCAAACATTATTTACACGAGAACACGTGATTGAGGCTGTACCGTAACAAAATCTTAGTCAACTCATTATCACGGACAGACCCGGATTGGCGACTGATTTTCGGACCAACTTCATCGGTTAATTTCAGTACCACACTCCGTCGGTATATTTTCGCATATTCCTAGTTTGTCATTTTTTCCGTGTGTAGTTAATTTTTCTCATACATCCTTAAATTCCCTTGGTCTATTGTGTTGTTTAAAAAATTCATTATCCAAATCTGTTGTTAATTTTTCATGATTTTCAACTTTCTAGCCACTTATCCAAACGTGTTTAGTTTTCCGTATCCTGCTAACGTCAACCGTCCAGGTTAGGATGTCCTCGACAGCTAGGTCACGTGTCGACATGCCCGGATGTAAATAATTAGTGACCAAATGCAGCATAACGCATTAATCGTTGACCTTAAAATGGCCTCGCGTGCTGTCAATTTAATCCAGTGTCCCGAATACGTACTGACCCACTGGTCAAGCGGACGGACAATCAACCTGTCATGGTCCGGTCAATCACGGACCTGATTCACACATTTACGTGTGTCTATTACATGGAGGTACGTAATACTAAAGATAGAGAGGGCGTAACACTACATTCGTACTTGTATATATCACGGTCACTAAATGTAATCTACCGACTCAGAGCCTTGTTTTATGACTAAAACTAAAACCTAAGTCGTGGTCACTACCGATAGGATATGGTGGTCGTTAATTGTTTTATGACTATAACTAAAACCTAAGTCGTGGTCACTACCGATAGGAGTTGGTGGTCGTTAATTGTTTTATGACTAAAACTAAAACCTAAGTCGTGGTCACTACCGATAGGAGTTGGTGGTTGTTAATTGTTTAATGACTTAAACTAAAACCTAAGTCGTGGTCACTACCGATAGGAGTTGGTGGTCGTTAATTTTTTAATGACTAAAACTAAAACCTAAGTCGTGGTCACTACCGATAGGAGTTGGTGGTCGTTAATTGTTTAATGACTAAAACTAAAACCTAAGTCGTGGTCACTACCGATAGGAGTTGGTTGTCGTTAATTGTTTTATGACTAACACTAAAACATAAGTCGTGGTCACTACCGATAGGAGTTGGTGGTCGTTAATTGTTTTACTGATGTGGAGAGTTAAACACAGAAATCAGAACATACTCGAATTTCCTTGGAAATTCTGTACAACTCTTACATAAGTTACCTCTTCACATTTCATACATTGTTCTCGCTTAAGTAATTGATGAGTCTACACCTCTGTCAATATGGTATATAAGTTTTACTATTGTATATATGGTACATAAGTTTAACTATAAATAAGTTTTATTATTGTTTATATGGTAAATAAATTTTATCATTGTTTATGTGGTAAATACGTTTTAATATTGTATATATGAATGATGGTATATCTGTAAAATGAGGAAGTGTGTCCTTTAATCCAGTCCTAGTATATATTGTATAGATGAGGAAGTGTGTCCTTTAATCCAGTCCTAGTATATATTGTATAAATGAGGAAGTGTGTCCTTTAATCCAGTCCTAGTATATATTGTATAAATGAGGAAGTGTGTCCTTTAATCCAGTCCTAGTATATATTGTATAAATGAGGAAGTGTGTCCTTTAATCCATTCCTAGTATATATTGTATAAATGAGGAAGTGTGTCCTTTAATCCAGTCCTAGTAGATATTGTATAAATGAGGAAGTGTGTCCTTTAATCCAGTCCTAGTATATATTGTATTACTATTCGATAATCATGATAAATAAACCCATCATCAAACTGCCATTTTCTGACATCAGGCGGAATATTTTGTAATAGATAGCGGATTTCGTTATTAGTCATTAAATAAAACAACTCACACCTATAGTAGTGGACAATGAGGTAAAGGGAATGCGACTTTAGAACCAATATCATGGCAATAGTCTATTATCTAACCGAGATCATGGTAGTAGTCTATTATCAAACGGAGATCATGGCAGTAGTCTATTATCAAACGGAGATCATGGCAGTAGTCCATTATCTAACAGAGATCATGGCAGTAGTCTATTATCTAACCGAGATCATAGCAGTAGTCTATTATCTAACGGAGATCATGACAGTAGTCTATTATCTAACGGAGATCGTGGCAGTAGTCTATTATCTAACCGAGATCATGGCAGTAGTCCATTATCTAACGGAGATCATGGCAATAGTCCATTATCTAACGGAGATCATGGCAGTAGTCTATTATCTAACCGAGATCATGGCAGTAGTCTATCATCTAACGGAGCTCATGGCAGTACTCTATTATCTAACGGAGATCATGGCAGTAGTCTATTATCTAACGGAGATCATGGCAGTAGTCCATAATGTAACGGAGATCAAGGCAGTACTCTATTATCTAACGGGGATCATGGCAGTAGTCTATTATCTAACGGAGATCATGGCAGTAGTCTATTATCAAACGGAGATCATGTCAGTAGTCTATTATCTAACGAAGATCATGGCAGTAGTCTAACATCTAACGGTGATCATGGCAGTACTCTATTATCTAACGGAGATCATGTCAGTAGTCTATTATCAACCGGAGATCATGGCAGTAGTCTATTATCTAACGGAGATCATGGCAGTAGTCTATTATCAAACGGAGATCATGGCAGTAGTCTATTATCTAACGGAGATCATGTCAGTACTCTATTATCTAACGGAAATCATGTCAGTACTCTATTATCTAACGGAGATCATGGCAGTAGTCTATTATCTAACGGAGATCATGGCAGTAGTCCATTATCTAACGGAGATCATGGCAGTAGTCCATTATCTAACGGAGATCATGGCAGTAGTTTATTATCTAACCGAGATCATGGCAGTAGTCTATTATCAAACGGACATCAAGGCAGTAGTCTATTATCTAACGGAGATCAAGGCAGTAGTCTATTATCTAACGGGGATCATGGCAGTAGTCCATTATGTAACGGAGATCATGGCAGTAGTCTATTATCTAACCGAGATCATGGCAGTAGTCTATTATCTAACGGGGATCATGGCAGTAGTCCATAATGTAACGGAGATCAAGTCAGTAGTCTATTATCTAACGGAGATCAAGGCAGTAGTCTATTATCTAACGGAGATCAAGGCAGTAGTCTATTAGTTAACGGAGATCAAGGCAGTAGTCTATTATCAAACGGAGATCATGGCAGTAGTCCATTATCTAACGGAGATCATGGCAGTAGTCCATTATCTAACGGAGATCATGGCAGTAGTCTTTCATCTAACGGAGATCATGGCAGTAGTTTATTATCTAACGGAGATCATGGCAGTAGTCCATAATGTAACGGAGATCATGGCAGTAGTCCATAATGTAACGGAGATCATGGCAGTAGTCTATTATCAAACGGAGATCATGGCAGTAGTTTATTATCTAACGGAGATCATGGCAGTAGTCATAATGTAACGGAGATCATGGCAGTAGTCTATTATCTAACGGGGATCATGGCAGTACTCTATTATCTAACGGAGATCATAGCAGTAGTCTATTATCTAACGGAGATCATGGCAGTACTCTATTATCTAACGGAGATCATGGCAGTACTCTATTATCTAACGGAGATCGTGGCAGTAGTCCATTATCTAACGGAGATCATGGCAGTAGTCCATTATCTAATGGAGATCATGGCAGTAGTCCATTATCTAACAGAGATCATGTCAGTAGTCTATTATTTTACGGATAAACTTGCAGTAGTCTATTATCTAAACGAGATCATGGCAGTAGTCTTGTATCTAACGGAGATCTTGGCTGTAGTCTATTATCTAACGGAGATCATGGCAGTAGTCTATTATCTAACGGGGATCATGGCAGTAGTTCATTATCTAATGGAGATCATGGCAGTAGTCTATCATCTAACGGAGATCATGGCAGTACTCTATTATCTAACGGAGATCATGGCAGTAGTCTATTATCTAACGGAGATCATGGCAGTAGTCTATTATCTAACGGAAATCATGGCAGTAGTCCATTATCTAACGAAGATCATGGCAGTACTCTATTATCTAACGGAGATCATGTCAATACTCTATTATCTAACGGAGATCATGGCAGTAGTCTATTATCTAACGGAGATCATGGCAGTAGTCTAACATCTAACGGAGATCATGGCAGTAGTCTATTATTAAACGGAGAGCATGGTAGTAGTCTATTATCTAACGGAGATCATGGCAGTAGTCTATTATCTAACGGAGGTCATGGCAGTACTCTATTATCTTACGGGTATCATGGCAGTAGTCTATTATCTAACGGAGATCATGGCAGTAGTCTATCATCTAACGGAGATCATGGCAGTAGTCTATTATTAAACGGAGATCATAGCAGTAGTCTATTATCTAACGGAGATCATGGCAGTAGTCTATTATCTAATGGAGATGATGGCAGTACTCTATTATCTAACGGGTATCATGACAGTAGTCTATTATCTAACGGAGATCATGGCAGTAGTCTATTATCAAACGGAGAACATGGCAGTAGTCTATTATCTAACGGAGATCATGGCAGTAGTCTATTATCTAACGGAGATCATGGCAGTAGTCTATTATCTAACGGAGATCATGGCAGTAGTCTATTATCTAACGGAGATCATGGCAGTAGTCTATCATCTAACGGAGATCATGGCGGTAGTCCATTATCTAACGGAGATCATGGCAGTAGTCTATTATCTAACGGAGATCATGGCAGTAGTCTACTATCAAACGGAGATCATGGCAGTAGTCCATCATCTAATGGAGATCATGGCAGTAGTCTATTATCTAACGGGGATCATGGCAGTAGTCTATTATCAAACGGAGATCATGGCAGTAGTCTATTATCTAACGGAGATCATGGCAGTAGTCCATTATCTAACGGAGATCACGGCAGTAGTCTATTATCAAACGGAGATCATGGCAGTAGTCTATTATCTAACGGAGATCATGGCAGTAGTCTATTATTTAACGGAGATCATGGCAGTAGTCTATTATCTAACGGAGATCATGGCAGTAGTCCATTATCTAACGGAGATCATGTCAGTAGTCTATTATCTAACGGAGATCGTGGCAGTAGTCTATTATCTAACTGAGATCATGGCAGTAGTCCATTATCTAACGGAGATCATGGCAGTACTCTATTATCTAACGGAGATCATGGCAGTAGTCCATTATCTAACGGAGATCATGGCAGAAGTCCATTATCTAACGGAGATCATGACAGTAGTCTATTATCTAATGGAGATCATGGCAGTAGTCCATTATCTAACGGAGATCATGGCAGTAGTCTATTATCTAACGGATATCTAACGGGGATCATGGCAGTAGTCTATTATCTAACGGAGATCATGGCAGTAGTCCATTATCTAACGGAGATCATGGCAGTAGTCCATTATCTAACGGAGATCATGGCAGTAGTCCATTATCTAACGGAGATCATGGCAGTAGTCCATTATCTAACGGAGATCATGGCAGTAGTCTATTATCTAACGGAGATCATGGCAGTAGTCTATTATCTAACGGAGATCATGGCAGTAGTCTATTATCTAACGGAGATCATGGCAGTAGTCTATTATCTAACGGAGATCATGGCAGTAGTCCATTATCTAACGGAGATCATGGCAGTAGTCCATTATCTAACGGAGATCATGGCAGTAGTCTATTATCTAACGGAGATCATGGCAGTAGTCTATTATCTAACGGAGATCATGGCAGTAGTCCATTATCTAACGGAGATCATGGCAGTAGTCCATTATCTAACGGAGATCATGGCAGTAGTCTATTATCTAACGGAGATCGTGGCAGTAGTCTATTATCTAACGGAGATCATGGCAGTAGTCTATTATCTAACGGAGATCATGGCAGTAGTCCATTATCTAACGGAGATCATGGCAGTAGTCTATTATCTAACGGAGATCATGGCAGTAGTCTATTATCTAACGGAGATCATGGCAGTAGTCTATTATCTAACGGAGATCATGGCAGTAGTCTATTATCTAACGGAGATCATGGCAGTAGTCTATTATCTAACGGAGATCATGGCAGTAGTCTATTATCTAACGGAGATCATGGCAGTAGTCTATTATCTAACGGAGATCATGGCAGTAGTCTATTATCTAACGGAGATCATGGCAGTAGTCTATTATCTAACGGAGATCATGGCAGTAGTCTATTATCTAACGGAGATCATGGCAGTAGTCTATTATCTAACGGAGATCATGGCAGTAGTCTATTATCTAACGGAGATCATGGCAGTAGTCTATTATCTAACGGAGATCATGGCAGTAGTCTATTATCTAACGGAGATCATGGCAGTAGTCTATTATCTAACGGAGATCATGGCAGTAGTCTATTATCTAACGGAGATCATGGCAGTAGTCTATTATCTAACGGAGATCATGGCAGTAGTCTATTATCTAACGGAGATCATGGCAGTAGTCTATTATCTAACGGAGATCATGGCAGTAGTCTATTATCTAACGGAGATCATGGCAGTAGTCTATTATCTAACGGAGATCATGGCAGTACTCTATTATCTAACGGAGATCATGGCAGTAGTCTATCATCTAACGGAGATCATGGCAGTAGTCTATCATCTAACGGAGATCATAGCAGTACTCTGTTATCTAACGGAGATCATGGCAGTAGTCTATTATCAAACGGAGATCATGGCAGTAGTCTATTATCTAACGGGGATTATGGCAGTAGTCTTTTATCTAACGGAGATCATGGCAGTAGTCTATTATCTAACGAAGATCATGGCAGTAGTCCATTATCTAACGGAGATCATGGCAGTAGTCCATTATCTAACGGCGATCATGGCAGTAGTCTATTATCTAACGAAGATCATGGCAGTAGTCTATCATCTAATGGAGATCATGGCAGTAGTCTATTATCTAACGGGGATCATGGTAGTAGTCTATTATCAAACGGAGATCATGGCAGTAGTCCATTATCTAATGGAGATCATGGCAGCAGTCCATTATTTAACGGAGATCATGGCAGTAGTCTATTATCTAACGGAGATCACGGCAGTAGTCTATTATCTAACGGAGATCATGGCAGAAGTCTATTATCTAACGGAGATCATCGCAGAAGTCTATTATCTAACGGAGATCATGACAGTAGTCTATTATCAGAACGGAGATCATAGCAGTACTCTATTATCTAACGGAGATCATGGCAGTACTCTATTATCTAACGGAGATCATGGCAGTAGTCTATCATCTAACGGAGATCATTGCAGTAGTCTATCATCTAACGGAGATCATGGCAGTAGTCTATTATCAAACGGAGATCATGGCAGTAGTCTATTATCAAACGGAGATCATGGTAGTAGTCTATTATCTAACGGGGATCATGGCAGTAGTCTATTATCTAACGGAGATCATTGCAGTAGTCTATTATCTAACGGAGATCATTGCAGTACTCTATTATCTAACGGAGATCAAGACAGTAGTCTATTATCTAACGGAGATCATGGCAGTAGTCTATTATCTAACGGAGATCATGGCAGTAGTCTATTATCAAACGGAGATCATGTCAGTAGTCTATCATCTAACGGAGATCATGACAGTAGTCTATCATCTAACGGAGATCATGACAGTAGTCTATCATCTAACTGAGATCATGGCAGTACTCTATTATCTAACGGAGATCATGGCAGTAGTCTATTATCTAACGGGGATCATGGCAGTAGTCTTTTATCTGACGGAGATCATAGCAGTACTCTATTATCTAACGGAGATCATGGCAGTAGTCTATTATCTAACGGAGATCATGGCAGTAGTCTATTATCAAACGGAGATCATGTCAGTAGTCTATTATCAAACGGAGATCATGTCAGTAGTCTATTATCTAACGGAGATCATGACAGTAGTCTATCATCTAACTGAGATCATGGCAGTACTCTATTATCTAACGGAGATCATGGCAGTACTCTATTATCTAACGGGGATCTAATAATCAGTGCATGTAAAACAAAATTAGTTAGTATTGAAAAGCTTTGGTCAGTTTATTTGATAGGAGGAAAATTCATAACATCATTCAGATCCACAAAATATGTAATCATCACACCCCCTGAATAGCTTCAGAAACGTCCTGTTTAAACTATTGATAGTCTGTAGGACTAGGTATCACTTCTTAGGACTCGGTTGATAAAGTGTACATGTATCAGGTGTAACCTTATATTATATATTACTGTTGACACATAAACAGTTGTGTTGTTTGTAATTTTTGGCAAACTATGTGAAAAAATATACATTTCACTTTTGCAACTCCACAGTGGTCGGTACATATTTCTGTCACCAAATAACCATGCCAGCATGTATACTAGTGTTTATAGCATGTATTATGATCGCTGGTTTGACCGGATTCGACTTTACATTGATACACACATCGAGTCCTTTTTACCTTGTCATGAAAATGCATGGCGGCTGTATACACTGAATATATATATGTGTATCTGAGATTGATGACCCTGTATAATTATAAGATCTTGATCAGGACAGTTTTGCACCCACAGGGGCTAAATATTTAATGAATGATTAACAATGGTGTGCCGCTCTCTACCTTATCATGAGGATCAACAAAACGTTTGATAAGAAGGTCTAAAATATTAAGTAAATGATTCAAAGAAAGGACCCAGATTTGTTTCCAAATAAACTGTTGTAAGAGTGTTTTCTGGCAGTAACACTAAGATTGACCTCGAACCTATGATTCTGTGATTCTACTATAGAATTTCAAATATATTTATATACCCTCATAACCTCAACAAAATAAACATCTATTCCTTAAATAATGTGATTGCAAATGTTCAAAAAGGTTTTTATTTCAAACATTACCAGAATATTAAAGAAATACAATTTATTTGAATATGTCTTAATTTTTTTCAATGGTGGATCTTTTCGCTAGAAATTGTTTGAAGGCCTTAGCCCACGAATCAGTAACAATTTATGACACAAATGTCTGGAAAGAGAATGTCAAATGACGTAGAATTCACACTATTTCTATTGTTACATAACTGTTGTTACCCCATTACCTTTGGAAAAGTAGTCCTGTGTCATCCAAATTGTCTTTAAAAATATAATATATACAGAAATATACGTACGTTTAGAAATTTATGTTATATCATTATCGCGGAAACTTTTACACCGATATTGTTTATCATATATTTTTAAATTGCACCTTAACTTAAGAAATAAGAGATCATTTTATATGTTCAATTATATTAATCACAAATATACATTTTATTATGATGTGCAATTTGTACAATGTATATGTAGCTGATTTATAATCCTTGAAAAGTCTACTCTTGTATATCTTTTTTTTATCATTTCAATTTTTGTATTGATTTTCATAACATACACTGTACAAAATTACATTGGACAAAACTAAACTTTACACTACAATACAGACAATAGACATTACAATGATTGCATGTGTATCACACTTGACTGTATTGATATATAACAACACAAGACCAATATCCATCTAGGTTATAATATGTATATCACAAAAACAGTCAAACGATTTAAGATTGTTCTCCCTTTTCAAATAAGGAATGCCATCCACCCCATCGTTTAAGGGACTTAGTATGTTCACTTTTTGATTTATTTAGAAACTTTTCAATCTTATAGTATATGCATATTTGAGATTTAAGAACTTAATCTTGTATATCTTTATATGTATGTAACGATACATTGATATAATTCTGATTAAGAACTATGTATCGTGTTAAATAAAGATAATAATAACATTACTGTGTTAAATAAAGATAATTTTAACATAACTGTGTTAAATAAAGATAATTATAACATTACTGTGTAAATAAAGATAATTATAATATTACTGTGTTAAATAAAGATAATGATAACATTACTGTGTTAAATAAAGATAATTATAACATAACTGTGTAAATAAAGATAATAATAACATTACTGTGTTAAATAAAGATAATGATAACATTACTATGTTAAATAAAGATAATAATAACATTACTGTGTTAAATAAAGATAATGATAACATTACTATGTTAAATAAAGATAATAATAACATTACTGTGTTAAATAAAGATAATTATAACATTACTGTGTTAAATAAAGATAATGATAACATAACTGTGTCAAATAAAGATAATTATAACATAACTGTGTAAATAAAGATAATTATAACATTACTGTGTTAAATAAAGATAATTATAACATTACTGTGTTAAATAAAGATAATTATAACATTACTGTGTAAATAAAGATAATAATAACATAACTGGGTAAATAAAGATTAGATTAATAGAACATTACTGGTGTTTAAAATAAAGATTAATTAATTACTGGTTAATAAAAAGTTACATTACTGGGTGTAAATAAAGAGTAATAATACATGACTGTGGTTAGAATAAAGATAATGATAAAATTACCTGTGTAAATAAAGATATAATAAATAAACTGGTGATTATACAGATAGTAACTTACGTAATAAAGATAATACATAATTAAGTTTGATATAAAGATAATAATAACATTACTGTGTTAAATAATAGATAAAAGGAACATTTACTGTGTTAAGATAAAATGAATAATAGAACATTACTGTGTTAAATAAAGATAAATAATAACATTACTGTGTTAAATATAGATAATAATGAAATGCATTACTAGTAGTAAATAAAGATAATAATAACATTACTGTAATATAGTTACAGCTGTTAAATAAAGATAATAAATCGGGAAATAAAAAATTCATTACTGTTTTAAATAAAGATAATTATACACATTACTGTGTTAAAAATAAAAGAATAATAATACATAACTGTGTTAAATAAAGGATAATAATGAACATGTACTGTGGTTAAAGAATATAAATGTATGTAATAATACACATTACTGTGTTAAATAAAGATAATACAACTGTGAAATAAGTAATTAACATATGTGTAAATAAAGATCATGAATAAACAATTACTGTGTAAATAAAGATAATTATAAAGCATTACTGGGTGTAAATAAAGATAATAATAATCATTACTGTGTAAATGAAAGATATAATAAACATTATGTGTAAATAAAGATAATAATAACATAACTGTGTTAAATTAAAGATAATAAAAATTACTGTGTAAATAAAGATATTATGAACATAATGTGTAAAATAGAAGATAATTATAAACATTACTGTGTTAAAATAAAGATAATTATATACATTAACTGGTGTTATAATAAAGATAATAATAACATTACTGTTGTTAAATAAGATAAAAATAACATACTGTGTAAATAAAGATAATAATAACAATTATTCTGTGTAATAAAGAAATAAATAACAGTTACTGTGTTAACATAAAGAAAAGGATAAACAATTACTGTGTAAATAGATATATAGATAAAACATGTAGGTGGTGTTAGAATAAAGATAGTATGATACATTAAACTGGTTAATTAACAGGATGATAATAATAAACATGTGAGAAGATAAAGATTAATAGCTAAACATTTACTGTGTTAAAAAAGATATATAATAACAGACTGTGTAACTAAATGGATAATAATCAACATTACTGTGTTAAATTAAAAGATAAATAAATTACCGTAAAGACGATTAACTACGGTGTTAAATCAATAATACACTGTAAATAATTAATAATAACATTACTGGTTAAAGATGAGAATATAACTGTTATAAAGATAAATTATAAACATTACTCGTGGAAATAACAGATAATAATAACATTACTGGTTAAATAAGTAATATCAGCTGAATATAAGTATGATAACATTACTGTGTAAATAAAGATTAAATAATAAACATAACTGTGTTAAATAAAGATGAGATAATTTAACTTTACTGGTGTTAAATAAGATAATTATAAGCATAACTGTGTAAATAAGAAGATAATAATACATTACTGTGTTAAATATAAGAGAATATAACATACTTGTGTAAAATAAAGATAATAATAACATTACTGTGTTAAATAAAGATAATAATACATTACTGTGTAAATTAAAGATAATAATAACATTACTGGTGTAAATAAAGATAATAGATAACATTACTGTGTTAAATAAAGATAATAATAAACATTACTGGGTGTAAATAAAGATAAATAATAACATAACTGTGTAAATAAAGATAATAATAACAATTACTGTGTTAAATAAAGATAATTATAACATTACTGTGTTTAAATAAAGATATTATAACATTACTGTGTTAAATAAAGATAATAATAACATTACTGGTGTTAAATAAAGATAATTGATAACATTACTGTGTTAAATAAAGATAATAATAACATTACTGTGTAAATAAAAGATAATAATAAAGTTACTGTGTAAATAAAGATAATTATAACATTTACTGTGTTAAAATAAAGATAATAATAACATTACTGTGTAAATAAAAGATAATAATAAACATTACTGTGTTAAATAAAGATAATAATAAACATTACTGTGTAAATAAAAGATAATAATAAACATAACTGTATTAAAAAATGATAATATAACATTACTGTGTTAAATAAAGATAATTATAACATTACTGTGTTAAATAAAGATAATAATAACATTACTGGTGTTAAATAAAGATAATAAGAACATTACTGTGTAAATAAAGATAATAAATACATTACTGTGTAAATAATAATAATGTAATAAATATAACCTGTGGTATAAAGATAAGAATAATAAGTATTTACTGTGTAAATAAGATAATAATAACATTACTGTGTTAAATAAAGATATATTAATAACATTACTGTGTTAATAAAAGATAATAAAAACATACTGTGTTAATAAAGATAATTATAACATAGCTGTGTTAACTAAAGATAATAATAACATTACTGGTGTTAAATAAAGATAATAATAACATTACTGTGTAAATAAAGAAGAAGATAATAATAACATTACTGGTGTTAAATAAAGATAATTAATACATTACTGTGTTAAATAAAGATAAATAATAACATTAACTGGTGTAAAGATAAAGATATAAAATAACATTACTGTGTTAAATAAAGATATATAATTATTACTGTGTTAAATAAAGATAATAATAACATAACGTGTGTAAATAAAGATAATAATAACATCACTGTGTTAAATAAAGATAATAATAACATTACTGTGTTAAATATAGATAATAATAACATTACTGTTGTAATAAAGATAATTAAGATAAACATTACTGTGTTAAATAAAGATATAAAAAACATTACTGTGTTAAATAAAGATAATTATAACATTACTTGTGTTAAATAAAGATAATGATAACATTACTCGTGTTAAATAAAGATAAATAATAACATTAACTGTGTTAAATAAAGAATAATAATAACATTACTGTGTTAAATAAAGATAATAATAACATGTACTGTGTGTAAATAAAGATAATAATAATTAATAAAGCATTACTGTGTTAAAATAAGATAATGATAACATTACTGTGTAAATAAAGATAATTAATAACATTACTGTGTTAAAATAAAGATAGATGATAACATACTACTGTGTTAAATAAAGATAATTGATAACATTACTGTGTTAGATATAAGATAATGAATCCTGGAGTGTTAAATAAAGATAATAATACATTATACTGGTGTGTTAAAATAAAGATAATAATAACATTACTGTGTTAATAAAGATAATGATAACAGATTAACTGTTTGTTAAATAAAGATAATAATAACATTACTGTGTGAACTAAAGATAATGAGTAACATTACTGTGTTAAATAAAGATAGATAATAATAACATGTAGTGTGTTAAAATAATAATTATAATGTGTTAAATAAAGATAATAATAACATTACTGTGTTAAAATAAGCGACTAAACCTCTAGGATCGAACTGTGACGATGGTCCTGAGAGTTAAATATAAAACAGTTACTTGCATGTTAAATATAATGATAATGGGAGAGTTGTAAGGCTCGATGTAGATAGGGATTACTATACGTGTAAATAAAGATTAATAATAACATTAACTGTGTTTAAAATAAAGATAATAATAACATTACTTAGAGCTGTTAAATAAAGATAATTGATATACATGGACTGCTGCTTAAATAAAGATATATAATAACATTATCTGGTGTTAAATAAAGAGTAATGAATAAACTTACTGTGGTTAAATAAAGATAATATATCATAAGCTGTTGTTAAATAAAGATAATAATCTAACATTTCTGTGTTAAATAAAAGATAGATTGAAAAGTAACTTGACTGTGTTAAATAAAGATATTAATAAGCAATTAACTAGGCTGGTGTAAAATAAAGATGATTATATTATATTATCTGTGGTTTAATGATAAGATATATAATAAATTCGTGGTGTTAAATAAAGAATAATAATAACATTACTGGTGTGTGTGTGTTAAATAAAGATAAGTCATAACCCATAACTGTGGTTAAATAAAGATAATTAGTAACATTACCTGTGTTAAATAAAGATAATAGATAACATTTACTTGTGTAAATTAAAGATAATAATAACATTACTGTGTTAAATAAAAGATAATAAGTAACATAACTGTTGTGTATAATATAAGATAATGAATAACCATTACTGTTGTTAAAATAAAGATATAATTAACATTTACTTGCTGTGTTAAATAAAGTATAATAATGAACATTACTGTGTTAAAGTAAAGCTGATTATTTAATATTTACTGATTTGGTTTGTTAGAATAAAGATGAATTATACATTACTGTGTTTGAAATTAAAGATAATAAGTAACATTACTGCTGTAATACAGATAATAATAACATTACTGCTGTATAAATAAAGATAATGATACAATTAACTGTGTAAAAATAAAGATAAGGATAACATTACTGGTGATAAATTAAAGATGAAAATAAACAATTACTGTGTTAAGTGTTAATAACATTACTGTGTGTTAAATAAAATGATAATAGATAACATTTACTGGTGTTAGAATTAAGATAATGATAACACTTACTGTGAATAAGAGTAATAAATAACATTACTGTGTTAAATAAAGATAATAATAAACATTACCGTGTAAATAAAAGATAATTATATTACTGTGTAAATAAAGATAATTATAACAATTACTGTGTTAATAGATATTATAACATTACCTGTGTTAAATAAAGATAATGGATAAGCTTACTTTGTGTTAAATAAAGATAATAATAACATAACTGGTAAATAAAAGATATAATAACAATTACGTGCTTAAATAAAGATATTATAGCTAAATGTACTGGTGTAAAGATAAAGATATTATAACATTACTGTGTGTTAATAAGATAATGTATAACATTACTGTGTTAAATAAAGAATAATGATTAACATTCACTGGTGTAAATAAAGCAAATATAACATAACTGTGTAATAAAAGATAATAATAAAATACGTGTGAGCTGTTAAATAAAAGATAATTATAACATTACTGTGTTAAATAAAGATAATTATAACGATTACTGTGTTAAAGTTAAAGATAATAATAACATAAGACTGTGTTACAATAAAGATATATAACATTATGTGTTAAATAAAGCTAAATTATAACATTACTGTGTTAAATAAAGATAATTATAACATTACTGTGTTAAATAAAGATAAGATTATAACATTACTGTGCTTAAATAAAGTAATTATAACATTACTGTGTAATGTAAAAAAGATAATAATAACATTACTTATTAATTAATTTTGATCTTTGTTTTCCATAACCAAATCTGGCTTTCTGCATTTGCCCAATATTTTTTGTTGGCATTTCCCATTCCTATGAAAAAATCAGTATTATTGAAAGTTAGCAAGTGAAAGATAATAATAACGAGTACTGTTTCTCGGGTGGGTTAAATCGTATAGAATATATCATTAACCGCAATTGTATTTTTTCAAAAGGTTTAAGTCTTGTGATGTATCTTATACAGGTGGTATATGTGCATAGGATGCATTGATGGGTGAGTGAGATAACATATATATATAATCTAGGGATTATCACAGTCAACGAATCTATTACACATTCAGTGTACATTTATTTATGATACATATATGGGTTATATTGAGTGAATCAAACAGCTCAACTTGTCAGGTCCGTTTAGTTCATGTTTACGAACACGATAATACTTATATAAAAATTTACTTTACGTCTTAAACGAGTATTACATGATTGCTTTACGTAAGCTTGACAAGCAAACATGTTTGATAAGATTATTGTATTGGTACTGTGTTTGTGTTGTGATTGTGTTGTGTTGTTGCCGTGTCGTGTTCGTGCTTGTGGTTGTGTTGTGTAGGTCGTGTCGTCGCTGAGTTTGTGTTGGTCGTCCGTGTCCGTGCTGTGTTGTGTTAGCTGGTTCGGGTTCGCTGTTTGGTTGCTGTTGAGCATGCGAGGTGAGGATCCGGTGGATATTTGGCGTGTTTGAGTTCGTGTGCGGTGTTTGGTTGTAGGTTCGTGCGTGCGGTGGTTGTGTGTTGTGTCTGTCGTGTTTACGTGTCTGTCGCGGTTTGGCGAGGGTGTGGTGAACGAGTGCGTTGGTGCTGTGTTGTGTGGATTGTCTGTGTGTTGCTGTAGATCGAGTTGTAGTGGTTGGTTGTCAGTGTGCGCTGCTGTGTTGCTGGATTGATGTGCGTTTTCGTGCTGAGTTGTGTTGTGAAATATCTTGTGCCGTGCCGTGTCGTATTGTTGTGCCGTGTTCGTGTCGTGCTGTGTTGTGTCGTGCTTTGGCTGTGTTGTGTCTCGTGTTTGTCGTGTTGTGTCGTGTTTGTGTTGCTTTGCTGTGTTGGGTCGTGTTGTGTCGTGTTGGTGTGCTTGGCTGTGTTGCGTCGTGTTGTGTCGTGTGTTGTGTGTTGCTTTGCTGTGTTTGTGTCGTGTTGTGTTGCTTTGCTGTGTGTGTTTGTTTGTTGTGTTGACTTTGCGTGTTGTTGTGTCGTAACATTGCGGCCTTCACTTTTTGAGACTATGCATGATCTAACGGTAGG
>SAYR01050643.1:91633-154961 GCA_004382745.1 Argopecten irradians irradians
ACTACCAGTGTAAATTGGCGTAATTAATATCGGAGCAAACTACTCCACCTGTTCAAATAATGCTAATCGATAGTCACAATTAAACGGCCCCTATTCCTAATATACTGAGAAAATTGATTTAAAAACATTATAAGCGTGTATAGGCCCCAAAAACCATGCAAATGAAATGAATGACACTGATAGTAAATGATGTTTGGAGATGTAAATCACAGGTGTTATTGTATAAAGCGATATCTCTTCGGTAAAATTCAACAAAACAAACAAAAATAAGCATACTGCAGAATGAACCAACTGGTATGTGCATTGATTCGATGTCTTCAACTTTTAGTTTTCGAAAATTTGTCGATTATTGATGCAATCAATTAGAATTTAATTATCATGTGGTTGTTATTATGTCAAAATTAAGTGTAGCACACGGATCAATTATTGCACCAACAGGATATAAAGCGCTAACGATAGTTATCAATTAATGGATCCTTGTTGAAGTCCATATGGTGTTTGTTGCCTTTTGTAGAATTTAATTAATTGACCTAAGGCGCTTACCCTCCGGAGGTCGTGAGTTGCTTGACTTCTACCAAGGTGATAGACGTACACCAACTATCCTATAGACGCAATCGAAGATCCTTATTTCATTTTAGATATGTTAGTTCCATTGACAAATAACAAAAACATAGATAGGTAAATTACAAAAAATTTTGACCTTAAAACGGCACCCTGAAAGAACTAAACGTTTGAGAAATGACGTTACAAAAGATATACAGTGTATTTAAACTCGGCGTTTCTTAAAACGGAAATATGCTATATTTGTTAGAACCCTACACGTGTACATAATTGTATTAGGCAATGCGAAAAAATCAGAATCTAATATTTAAAATTTAAAAATTTGATAAAAAAAAAAAATTAAAGAAAAAGGGAACGGGATGGAGGAATAGAAAAATATATTCTAACTAGAACACAAAATCTGAAAACAAAAGGCCACTGGTACTGATTACATTGTATAGCCACAGGTGTTCGTTCTAATATAAGTATAAGCTATAATACTGGGGTCAAAGCTTATAAACCTGCGGCCATATACAATACAAATTTTAGAAATTAATTGTAATGATTTTCTTAACCATCATTTTTATGACAATAGGAATTCTCTCAGTCGACAGCCAGATTAAATTTTATTCTTTAATTTGATATAATACAATATTACTCTCCGTATAAATGTCACTAGGTATCCAGAACATCGCACACAGCCAGAATTTCAGCTGGTCGGACATGTTGTGTCCTCCGATAAACATGCCTGTGCGTCTAACATGGCGTAGCTCAAACTCATCTTCACTCCTAAGAATGACAAGTTTGGTAGCCCAAACTTACCTTAGTAAATCCATGTATCAAAACCATCCATTTGCCTAAACGTAGGCCCTTTGAAATATTCCGAATTATAAAATTTATGTCTCTAGCCCGCCATGTAAGTATGTGCAGTAGATTTGTTTTGTCGGCGTTGATTGGCTCTCGAAAATTAATTTGACCAATCAACGCCGAGAAAAAAAAATATACTACACACATTATCAAACATGGCGGCTAAGACCACAATTTTTTTCAAGGAAAATTTCAAAAGGCTGCATTGATCAAATGGTATGGTATATAGATTAAACCTAACATACCGGTAAGTTTGTTTTTTACCAAACCTATGAAGCTAAATGTGACATGCGTGTTTTTTGAAGCTACCCATAGAGAGCCCTTGCGCGTGTCTGAGGACACCACACGGTGCGACCAGAAATCTGCTCCGACGAACAAAACATAAAATAAAAACAATAACCACCTCATCGAACTGTGTAAATAAAGATAATAATAAACATAACTGTGTTAAATAAAGATATAATAATAACTTACTGTGTTAAATCTTGTAAAGAAATTATACATAACTGTTTTTTGGTGGTTAATTAACAATGTTAAAATAGATAATAAATAACATTACTGTGTTAAATAAAAGAATAATTATAACATACTTGTGGTAAATAAAGATAATAATAACATTACTGTGTTAAATTAAAGATTAATAATAACATTACTGTGTAAAATAAGATAACTATCAAATGTATATAGATAATAATAACATTACTGTGATAAATAAAGATAAATAAATAACATTACTGGTAGTTAAATAAAGATAATAATAACATTACTGTGTAAAATAAAGATAATAATAACATAACTGTGTAAATAAAGATAATAATAACAATTACTGTGTTAAATAAAGATAATTATAACATACTGTGTTTAAATAAAGATATTATAACATTACTGTGTTAAATAAGATAATAATAACATTACTGCTGTTAAATAAAGATAATTATAACATTACTGTGTTAAATAAAGATAATAATAACATTACTGTGTAAATAAAGATAATAATAACATTACTGTGTAAATAAAGATAATTATAACATTACTGTGTTAAATAAAGATAATAATAACATTACTGTGTAAATAAAGATAATAATAAACATTACTGTGTAAATAAAGATAATAATAACATTACTGTGTAAATAAAAGATAATAATAACATAACTGTATTAAATAAAGATAATAATAACATTACTGTGTTAAATAAAGATAATTATAACATTACTGTGTTAAATAAAGATAATAATAACATTACTGTGTTAAATAAAGATAATAAGAACATTACTGTGTAAATAAAGATAATAATAACATTACTGTGTTAAATAAAGATAATACTAACATTACTGTGTTAATAAAGATAATAATAACATTACTGTGTAAAAAGATAATAATAACATTACTGTGTTAAATAAAGATATTTAAACATTACTGTGTTAAATAATAGATAAATAATAACATACTGTGTTAAATAAAGTATAATTTATTAACATAGCTGTGTTAAATAAAGAGTAATAATAACATTAACTGTGTTAAATAAAGATAATAATAACATTACTGTGTAAATAAAGATAATTAATAACATTACTGTGTTTAAATAAAAGATAATTATAACATTACTGTGTTAAATTTAAAGATAATAATAACATTACTGTGTAAATAAAGATAATAATAACATTACTGTGTAAATAAAGAATAATAATATTACTGTGTTAAATAAAGATAATAATACATTAACGTTGTTAAATAAAAGATAATAATAACATTCACTGTGTTAAATAAAGATAATAATAACATTACTGTGTTAAATATAGATAATAATAAATTACTGTGTAAATAAAAGATAATTATAACAATTACTGTGTTTAAATAAAGATAATAATAAATAACTGTGTAAATAAAGATAATTATAACATTACTGGTGTTAAATAAAGATAATGATAACATTACTGTGTTAAATAAAGGATAATAATAACATTACTGTGTTAAATAAAGATAATAATAACATTTACTGTGTTTAAATAAAGATAATAATAAATTACTGTAAATAAAGATAATAATAACATTACTGTGTTAAATAAAGATAATGATAACATTACTGTGTAAATAAAGATAATAATAACATTACTGTGTTAAATAAAGATAATGATAACATTACTGTGTTAAATAAAGATAATGATAACATTACTGTGTTAAATAAGATAATAATAACATTACTGTCGTTAAATAAAGATAATATACATTACTGTGTTAAAAAAGATAATGATAACATTACCTGTGTTAAATAAAGATAATAATAACATTACTGTGTGAACTAAAGATAATGATAACATTACTGTGTTAAATAAAGATAATAATAACATTACTGTGTTAAATAATAATAACATTAATGTGTTAAATAAAGATAATAATAACATTAATGTGTTAAATAAAGATAATTATAACATCTGTGTTAAATAATAGATAAATAATAACATTACTGTGTAACATAAAGATAATAATAACATTAACTGTGTTAAATAAAGATAATAATAACATTACTGTGTAAATAAAGATAATAATAAACATTACTGTGTTTAAATAAAGATAATAATAACATTACTGCTGTTAAATAAAAGATAATTATAACATACTGTGTTAAATAAAGATAATAATCAACATTAACTGTGTTAAATAAAGATAATAATAACATTACTGTGTTAAATAAAGATAATACATAAAACTGTGTTAAATAAAGATAATAATTAACATTTCTGTGTTAAATAAAAGATAATTATAATTACTGTGTTAAATAAAGATAATAATAACATTAACTGTGTTAAATAAAGATGATTAATAAACATTACTGTGTAATAAAGATAATAATACATTACTGTGTTAAATAAGATAATAATAACATTACTGTGTTAAATAAAGATAATAATAACATAACTGTGTTAAATAAAGATAATTATAACATTACTGTGTTAAATAAAGATAATAATAACATTTACCTGTGTTAAATAAAGATAATAATAACATTACTGTGTTAAATAAAAGATAATAATAAACATAACTGTGTTAAATAAAAGATAATAATAACCATTACGTGTTAAATATAAGATAATAATAACATTTACTGTGTTAAATAAGATATAATAACATTACTGTGTTAAATAAAGATGATTATAATATTTTACTGATCTGTTAAATAAAGATAATTATACATTACTGTGTTAAATAAAGATAATAATAACATTACTGTGTTAAATAAAGATAATAATAACATTACTGTGTTAAATAAAGATAATGATAACATTACTGTGTTAAATAAAGATAATGATAACATTACTGTGTAAATAAAGATAATAATAACATTACTGTGTTAAATAAAGATAATAATAACATTACTGTGTTAAATAAAGATAATAGATAACATTACTGTGTTAAATAAAGATAATGATAACATTACTGTAAATAAAGATAATAATAACATTACTGTGTTAAATAAAGATAATAATAACATTACCGTGTAAATAAAGATAATTATAACATTACTGTGTAAATAAAGATAATTATAACATTACTGTGTTAAATAAAGATAATTATAACATTACTGTGTTAAATAAAGATAATGATAACATTACTGTGTTAAATAAAGATAATAATAACATAACTGTGTAAATAAAGATAATAATAACATTACCGTGATGTATTTATTCTGTGTAAATAAAGATATTATAACATTACTGTGTTAATAAGATAATTATAAATTACTGTGTTAAATAAAGATAATGATTAACATTACTGGTGTAAATAAAGAAATATAACATAACTGTGTAAATAAAGATAATAATAACATTACTGTGTAAATAAAGATAATTATAACATTACTGTGTTAAATAAAGATAATTATAACATTACTGTGTTAAATAAAGATAATAATAACATAACTGTGTTAAATAAAGATAATAATAACATTACTGTGTTAAATAAAGATAATTATAACATTACTGTGTTAAATAAAGATAATTATAACATTACTGTGTTAAATAAAGATAATTATAACATTACTGTGTTAAATAAAGATAATTATAACATTACTGTGTATTAAATAAAGATAATAATAACATTACTGTATAATTAATTTTTCTTTGTTTTCATACCAAATCTGGCTTTCTGATTGGCCCAATATTTTTTTGGCATTTCCACTATGAAAAAAATCAGTATTATTATTAATAAAGATAATATAACAGTACTGTATCGTATTAAATATATCTTACCCAATTGTTTTTCAATAAGGTTTAATCTTTGATTATCTTATAACAGGTATATAGTTCAAAGGTCATAGGGTGATGAGATAACAATATATATAATTTAGAATATCACAGTCAACAATCTATACACATTCGTGTACATTATTTATTATACATATATGTATATTTAGAAATCAAAACAGCTCAACTTTAGCCCATTTTACACAGATAATACTTATATAAAAATTTACTTACTCTTATACAGTATAATGATGCTTTACGTAACTTGACAAGCAACACTTTGATAAGATTATTGTATTGTACTGTGTTTGTGTTGTGATGTGTTGTGTTGTTGCCGTGTCGTGTCGTGCTTGTTTGTGTTGTTGTAGTGTCGTGTCGTGCTGAGTTGTGTTGGGCCGTGTCGTGCTGTGTTGTGTTATGCCGTGTCGTGTCGTGCTGTGTTGTGTCGTGCTGTGTTGTGTTGTGCCGTGTCGTGTCGTGCTGTGTTGTGTCGTGCTGTGTTGTGTTGTGACGTGTCGTTCGTGCTGTGTTGTGTTGTTGTCATGCTGTGTTTGCTGTGTCGTGCTGTGTTGTGTTGTCGTGTCGCTGCTGTGTTGTGTTGTGCCGTTTCGTGCTGAGTGTGTTTGTGGAAATAATCGTGCCGTGCCGTGTCGTATTGTTGTTGCCCGTGTGTGTTGTGTCGTGTTGTGTCGTGTTGTGTTGCTTTGCTGTGTTGTGTCGTGTTGTGTCGTGTTGTGTTGCTTTGCTGTGTTGTGTCGTGTTGTGTCGTGTTGTGTTGCTTTACTGTGTTGTGTCGTGTTGTGTCGTGTTGTGTTGCTTTACTGTGTTGTGTCGTGTTGTGTCGTGTTGTGTTGCTTTGCTGTGTTGTGTCGTGTTGTGTCGTGTTGTGTTGCTTTGCTGTGTTGTGTCGTACATTGCGGCTCACTTTTTAATATCAGACTAACGTACTGGATTATAATCCCACCATCAATATGCAGGGAGTTTACAAAACTGGAATTTCAATACATCCTGAAATATCACAGACAATCAAATATCATCAGTGTGTAAAACGTGGTCACAAAATATAGATATACTGTGAAAACAACAGCACACTGTACTTTTTCGTGAATTGATGCATTCGCTAATATGTTTAAATTAACGAATGTGCGAAGTATTCATGTATACTTGAGGAAGTTTGCTTTAGATTAGATGTGCACGGTGATAAGTTATCGGTAAAATTATACAGAACTCGTTCTATAGGGGAGCTAACCACACATTTATCTTGTGAGTCGAACAGATCGGATACATATTCAGTGTAGTTTTACTGCCTTATATTCGGAAATGGTTAATAAATGTCAATACCGACCGTAAAAAAGACTAGTAATGATCGGCCGTGAATCACCTATTGTACACACACGCATTCCATAGCTTCCTGGTCGGTACCGTGCTAACTATACATATTATATACACTCTTTACACGATGTGAGATGTGCGCACGATGTCTGTGCGATATGGATCGTGTGTTTAAGATGTGCTATAACGGTTTCTGTGCGGTAGCGATCGTGGTCGATGTGTAATAGAAATCGATGTGCGCACGCTGTTTTTTCGTACGTTGTGCGATCATACAACTGTACACATTAAACCCTAAAATCTCAATATATTCCGTTTTGGTAGGAAATCCCAGACCTATTTTCAGGACCGACCTATTTTCAGGACCGACCTATTTTCAAGCCCGTCTTAGACATAATAGTCTTACTGAGACCAGATTACTTTCGAAACATTTTATCGGTGTTTGAGTTAATCATTCAAAGTAAAACAAAACAATAAATAAATAATAAAGTAAATGAACAAATTTGATAGTTGATACAAATATGCATTTTTTTTTAATACATATGCATGTAGTTACGTATATAATAAAATAATACGGAACGTTATGAAAACTTTATATTGACCACACGTCAGAAAAAATGTTAAGATAATGTTCGGTGAAGGAATCCAAATCTTACTGTCAAGACCGGCCTATTTTCCATACAGGCTTAAAATGGAGATTTTAGGGTATGGGTACAGAGCTGGTTTGTATGCTTAACATAGCTATATCGTGTTAGTTGATCCTTCATAAATCTCAAATATATTCACATCAGTTAGCCACAGAAGTCGGGCAGACATAGAATTTCGGTGAACTATCAGTTATCTTCCGTCCGTCCGTCCTTCCTTCCGTCCGTCCATCTGTGTTTTATTTGTAACTCTGTTAATGCTAACCAGTGTCCCGTATATTTCGTTGTAAACTATCATTAAAGTTATAAGTGCTGTAACTTTGGCATGTTTTTTTCCTTCGGTAATATATTAAAAACCATCAGGCTTGATCAATTAAGCTGTGAAAATCATTCCAATGGACAGACAAACATGTTTGATGCCTTACAAACGTTAGTTAGAACACAGACGTTATGCACTGTCAAATTAATGGGGTTTTTATGCCTTATGTTTAGATGGAAATCACTTTACAATTACTAATAACACTGTAAACAGGTGAAATAAAAAATTATAGACAACAAGTTGGCTTTATGGTCTAACCAGATTCTAATATAATTATTTTGGCAGTACAGCCAAAATTCATTTACATCTCGTACTTGTAGAATTAAAATATGTGCATTGAAAGTATTGCGATTCTCAAAATGCTGGTAACGTTTGGTGGGGAATAACATATTAAAAGCTCTTCTTGATTTGTGAGAATGGAAAATATATTCCTGTTTGTACATGTATTAATACGGAATTTCCTTATTTATGTAAACTTTTATTAACATATTCCTGTTTGTGTCATGCGACATTTTGTTCTATACCCGAGACAAACATAAAAGTCAAGTCAGCAAAAGTTCATTACTAAAACAGAACTTACCTGAATAAAGAGAGTTATTCCGGCCTAACAATAGGTACTGACCACTGGTCAGCTATATCCGTCCTCGTGTCCGGGTATCAAGGAGTATAAAATTTTAGTAACATTTTTCCGTAATCTTAGTTCATCCTTGGTTAGGTTCGCGCTGTCATTACTCCAGATGCCTCTAGGTCCAACTCCACACGGCGATGGTCAGTATCTCGCGCACTGGTCAGTAATATGGCCTAATTCGGCCTGCGGTCAATATCATTCCCGGATATCCAAAGTTAGATCTTAATTTCATATATATGTGTGGTCAGTGCTGGCCCCCGGTTAAAATGGTCAATTTTAAATATTTTAACATTTCGGTTGAAGGGGACGATTTAGGTCTGGATTGATATAGAATTAACATGTGTCCGAACTGACCAAAGTTAAACAGTCATGTGGTCGGTCATTCCTTCTGTATATGGTCGCCTCCGGACACTTAGTGTCCACTGTGGTCATCTGTTGTACGTCTTATTCGGAATGCATCATGATTGTCTATTGAGCCATATCGATAGAGTCTCGAGGTCAGAGGTCATGCAAAGTACAGCAAGACAGCGGTGTTACGGAATATACAGGTAATGATCTACTGCATGCATGGTAAGCTTGGTATAGGTAAACATTCGATATCAATATATAGTAAAAAAATATAACAAGCCTACAAACGAAATAATACAAATGATAACAAGTTTACAGAAATATACAAACAAAATAATACAAATGATAAAAAGTCTGTAGAAAAATACAAACAAAACAATACAAATGATAAAAAGTCTGTAGAAAAATACAAACAAAATAATACAAAAGATAAAAAGTCTACAAAATAATACAAATGATAAAAAGTCTGTAGAAATATATAAGCAAAATAATACAAATGATAACAAATCTATAGAAATATGAAAATAAAATAATACAAATGATAAAAAGTCGATAGAAATATACAAACAAAATAATAAAAATGATAAAAAGTCTATAGAAATATACAAAGAAAATAATACAAAAGATAAAAAGCCTATAAAAATATACAAATGATAAAAAGCCTATAAAAATATACAAACAAAACAAGTGGCCCAGAGGGCCTTTATCGTTCACCTATTTTTTCTAGTAATTATCACAAAGACTCTGACAATTAGAAAACTTAGCAAAATTGACTCCAAAAGTTTAATTTTGAATCACAACCATACAATGATGCTATTGATACCATACAAATATGCAATCCAATACATAGGTTCAGAGAGAAAGTAATTTATATGAAACAAAAAAGAAAAAAGTAGCCTAATTGACCGTTTTGACCCTGCGTCTACGGCTCCAGGGGTCAGCCCTATCATTTGTACAATTTCAAATCCTAACCCTATAAGGATGCTAGAATTGCATTATGAGTGCTCTTCAATGCTTAGTTGCAAAGAAGAAGTCGTTTATATGGAAATAACTAAATTGACCCCTTTTGACCCCACCCTTCAGGCCCCCTCCGGGGGGGGGGGGAGGGGGTCAGCCCTATCATTTGTAAAATTTTGAATCCCAACCCTATAAGGATGTAACCATTGCATTATATTTACACTTGCTAGGCTTAATCACTATACGTAAGTACTAGCCGATTTTGTTTACCATAACTTCATGGTAACATTGAACTTTGAACTGGCGTATGAATTGTTCTATGCAACGTACAGGGGCTACTTTTTTGTTTAAATTTTGACGCAACATTACACAATACGTGTATATTGTTGTTTTTTCATAGAATTTTGGAAAATGTAAACAATATATATATGTTTTATATTTATATATGATACAAACATATTTAAAATTAACAATTGTATAAAGAAACGGGAAAAAATATCCCGACCGGGGCGACGTGCAGTGCTTTCATTTTTGTTAAAAATGATGGATGTCAAATGTTAACGTTACCTCTGTGTCTGTGTCCTACGATCGAGTCTTTGGGGTTGACTGGGGTTGACAGAGCTAGGTCAGTTATAAACATATTCTCTTGTCTTTGTTCTTTGAGAATTTAATCATGTGTATTATAAAACATGCACCGCTAGTAATCCACGTGTTGACAGTTACGCGTCACCACAAATTACATTGTATCCATCGAACACAACTTGTCACAAGTGAAGTTGTTCCATCTATAGATGGCGATGGATCTAAGCGTAGATTTTATAATCACATGGCTCCGAAGGATGTAATATCGTCAAGTCAGACGACAATCTCAAACATTGAACACTGGTGTTTTGACAACTTCGGAAAACTCCATTGTGTAAGCGTGCGTCAGCTTCGCCTCGCTACACAATAACGGTCACTGAGTTCACACATGTGGCCGAGTGCAAATACTTTATGTTATTACGCTCTATATGAACTTTTAGCAAAATTGAATACCTATTTAAACTTTCATCATTCGCTGTTCAATTGAGTAAGCTCCTCCCACTTTTGACCGACTTTTATTGAATAATTACGTCACTTTAAAATGACGATTTTATTGCATAAAACATAAATAAAAAGTCGTGTGAGTGTAAATATAGGGATTGGATTTCGTTTTTATGTTAACCATGCTTGTATGGAGCAATTTCTCAAAGAATATATTCTCAATATGGGGCGCGTTAATATGAGTGCTATATCTTGCTTAGTTTCAGAGCAGAAGTCCTTTATATGAAAATAGCCAAATTGATCCCTTTTGATTCCGCCCCTCAGGCCCCCCGGGGGGTCAGCCCAATCATTTGTACAATTTCAGTTAGAAGCCTATAACGATATTACCATTGCATTATGGTTGTTATCCCATGCTTGGTTTTAGAGAAGAAGTTGTTTATATGGAAATAATCAAATTGACCCCTTTTGGCCCCGCCCCTCAGGCCCCTGGGGGGTCAGCCCTATCATTTGTACAATTTTGAATACCCACCCTATAAGGATGCTACCATTGCATTATGGGTGCTATCCCATGCTTGGTTTCAGAGAAGAAGTCGTTTATATGTAAATAGCCAAAATGACCCCTTTTGACCCCGCCCATCATGCCCCCCGGCGATCAGCCCTATCATTTGTACAATTTTGAATCCCCACCTTATAACGATATTACCATTGCATTATGGGTGCTACCTCATGCTTAGTTTCAGAGAAGAAGTCGTTTATATGGAAATAACCAAATTGACGCCTTTTGACCACGCCCCTCAGGCCCCCCCGGCGATCAGCCCTATCATTTGTACAATTTTGAATCCCCACCTTATAACGATTTTACCATTGCATTATGGGTGCTACCTCATGCTTAGTTTCAGAGAAGAAGTCGTTTATATGGAAATAACCATATAACCATGGGGTCCGCCCAATCATTTATACAATTTAGAATCCTCACCCTATAAGGATGCTACCATTGCATTATGGGTGCTATCCCATGCTTGGTTTCAGAGAAGAAGTCGTTTATATAGAAATAGCCAAATTGACCCCTTTTGGCCCCGCCCCTCAGGCCTCTGGGAGTCAGCCCCATCATTTGTACAATTTTCAGTTAGTAGCCCATAAGGATGCTACCAGTCAATTTTTGTTAAAATCTGACCAGCGGTTATGGAGAAGAAGTCGATTGTTGACGGACGGACGGACGAACGACGGACGACGGACGCCAGACGCCGGACGCTGCGGTATCCCATAAGCTCACCTCGGTCCTTCGGACCAGGTTAGCTAATAATATAAATGATAAAAAGTCTATAGAAATATACAAACGAAATAATACAAATGATAAAAAGTCTATAGAAATATAAAAACAAAATAATACAAATGATAAAAAGTTCAAAGAAAAATACAAATAAAATAATACAAATGATAAAATGTCTATAGAAATATACACACAAAGTAATACACAAATGATAAAAAGGTCACAGAAACATACAAACAAAATAATATAAATGATAAAATGTCTATAGAAATATACACACAAAATAATATAAATGATAAAAAGTCTATAAAAATATACAAACGAAATAACACAAATGATTACAAGTTTACAGAAATATACAAACAAAATAATAAAAATGATTGCAAGTCGATAGAAATATACAAAAAAAAAAAAAAAAAAAAATGATAAAAACTCTATAGAAATATACACACAAAATAATACAAATGATAAAAAGTCTATAGAAATATACACACAAAATAATACAAATGATAACAAGTCTATAGAAATATACAAACAAAATAATACAAATGATAACAAGTCTATAGAAATATACAAACAAAATAATACAAATGATTACAAGTCTATAGAAATAGACAAACAAAATAATACAAATGATAAAAAATCTATCGAAATATACAAATAAAATAATACAAATGATAAAAAGTCTATCGAAATATACACACACAACAAAACTATACAAATGAAATATAACTAATTACTAACAAATCTATAAATGGGATAAACACCGAGAAGATGTGAGAATCAGAGAGCAACAACACGTATTATATCACAGAGCTTATTACTAGTCAATATATATACCTATAGAGTGTTACGGCAGGAATGATACAAGGCGATATAACGTGCATAACCCCGGGGAAATAATAGTTCAATATAAAATTAGTAGCTATTGATATAAGGGAAATACCTGCCCTATACTTGTTTCATCCACAATGACCTACACGAAAGTCACAGGTCAACGTCACCCCGACCAATCACAGGCCAACGTCGCCCTGACCAATCACAGGTCAACGTCATCCCGACCAATCACAGGCCAACGTCGCCCTGACAAATCACAGGTCAACGTCACGCCGACCAATCACAGGCCAACGTCGCCCTGACAAATCACAGGTCAACGTCGCCCCGATCAATCACAGGCCAACATCGCCCCGACCAATCACAGGCCAACGTCACCCCAACCAATCACAGGCCAACGTCGCCCTAACCAATCAAAGGCCAACATCGCCCCGACCAATCACAAGTCTACGTCGTCCCAATCAATCACAGGCCAACGTCGCCGTGACCAATCACAGACCAACGTCGCCCCCATCAATCACAGGTTAACGTCACAACGACCAATCACAGGCCAATGTCATCCGACCAATCACAGGCCAACGTCGCCCTGACCAATCACAGGCCAACGTCTCCGCAGCCAATCACAGGCCAACGTCGCCCCGATCAATCACAGGTCTACGTCGCCCCGAAAAATCACAGGTCAACGTCGCCCCGACCAATCACAGACCAACGTCATACCGACCAATCACATGCTAACGTCACCCCGACCAATCATAGGCCAATGTCATCCCGACCAATCACAAGCCAAGGTCATCCCGACCAATCACAGGCCAACGTCGCCCTGACCAATCACAGGTCAACGTCGCTCCGACCAATCACAGGTCAACGTCGCCCCGATCAATCACAAACCAACGTAACCCTGACCAATCACATGTCAACGTCGCTCTGACCAATCACAGGTCAACATCGCCCTGACCAAATACAGGCCAACGTCACCCCGACCAATCACAGGCCAACGTCGCCCCGATCAGTCACAGGCAAACGTCGCCCCGACCATCCACAGGCCAACGTCAATCCGACCAATCACAGGTCATCGTCGCCCTGACCAATCACAGGCCAACGTCGCCCCGACCAATCACAGGCCAACGTCATCCCGACCAATCACAGGTCAACATCTCCCTGACCAATCACAGGCCAATGTCGTCCCGACCAATCACAGGCCAACGTCGCCCGGACCAATCACAGGCCAACGTCGACCGGACTAATCACAGGCCAACGTCATTCCGACCAATCACAGGTCATCGTCGTCCAGACCAATCAAAGGCCAACATCGCCCCGACCAATCACAAGTCAACGTCGTCCCGATCAATCACAGGCCAACGTCGCCGTGACCAATCACAGACCAATGTCGCCCCCATTAATCACAGGCTTACCTCACCCCGACCAATCACAGGCCAATGTCACCCGACCAATCACAGGCCAACATCGCCCTGACCAATCACAGGCCAACGTCTCCGCGACCAATCACAGGCCAACGTCGCCCCGATCAATCACAGGTCTACGTCGCACCGACCAATCACAGACCAACGTAACCCTGACCAATCACAGGTCAACGTCATCCCGACCAATCACAGGTCAACGTCGCCCCAACCAAGCACAGACCAACGTAACCCTGAACAATCACAGGTCAACGTCACCCCGACCGATCACAGGTCAACTTTGCCCCGACCAATCATAGACCAACGTAACCCTGTCCAATCACAGGTCAACGTCGCCCTAACCAATCACAGATCAACGTCGCCCTGACCAATTACAAGCCATCGTCGCCCCTTCCAATCACAGGCCAACGTCATACCGACCAATCACATGCTAACGTCACCCCGACCAATCACAGGCCAAGGTCATCCCGACCAATCACAGGCCAACGTCACCCTGACCAATCACAGGTCAACGTCGCCCCTATCAATCACAGGTCAACGTCGCCCCGACGAATCACAGGTCAACGTCGCCCCGACCAATCACAGACCAACATAACCCTGACCAATCACAGGTCAAGGTTGCTCTGACCAATCACAGGTCAACATCGCCCTGACCAATTACAGGCCAACGTCACCTCGACCAATCACAGGCCAACGTCGCCCCGATCAGTCACAGGCCAACGTCGCCCCGACCAACCACAGGCCAACGTCAATCCGACCAATCACAGGTCAACGTCGCCCTGACCAATCACAGGCCAACGTCGCCCCAACCAATCACAGGCAAACGTCGCCCCGACCAATCACAGGCCAACGTCGCCCCGACCAATCACAGGCCAACGTCGCCCCGACCAATCACAGGCCAACGTCGCCCCGACCAATCACAGGCCAACGTCGCCCCGACCAATCACAGGCCAACGTCGCCCCGACCAATCACAGGCCAACGTCGCCCCGACCAATCACAGGCCAACGTCGCCCCGACCAATCACAGGCCAACGTCGCCCCGACCAATCACAGGCCAACGTCGCCCCGACCAATCACAGGCCAACGTCGCCCCGACCAATCACAGGCCAACGTCACCCCGACCAATCACAGGCCAACGTCGCCCCGACCAATCACAGGCCAACGTCGCCCCGACCAATCACAGGCCAACGTCGCCCCGACCAATCACAGGCCAACGTCGCCCCGACCAATCACAGACCAACGTCGCCCCGACCAATCACAGACCAACGTCGCCCCGACCAATCACAGACCAACGTCGCCCCGACCAATCACAGACCAACGTCGCCCCGACCAATCACAGACCAACGTCGCCCCGACCAATCACAGACCAACGTCGCCCCGACCAATCACAGACCAACGTCGCCCCGACCAATCACAGACCAACGTCGCCCCGACCAATCACAGACCAACGTCGCCCCGACCAATCACAGACCAACGTCGCCCCGACCAATCACAGACCAACGTCGCCCCGACCAATCACAGACCAACGTCGCCCCGACCAATCACAGACCAACGTCGCCCCGACCAATCACAGACCAACGTCGCCCCGACCAATCACAGACCAACGTCGCCCCGACCAATCACAGACCAACGTCGCCCCGACCAATCACAGACCAACGTCGCCCCGACCAATCACAGACCAACGTCGCCCCGACCAATCACAGACCAACGTCGCCCCGACCAATCACAGACCAACGTCGCCCCGACCAATCACAGACCAACGTCGCCCCGACCAATCACAGACCAACGTCGCCCCGACCAATCACAGACCAACGTCGCCCCGACCAATCACAGACCAACGTCGCCCCGACCAATCACAGACCAACGTCGCCCCGACCAATCACAGACCAACGTCGCCCCGACCAATCACAGACCAACGTCGCCCCGACCAATCACAGACCAACGTCGCCCCGACCAATCACAGACCAACGTCGCCCCGACCAATCACAGACCAACGTCGCCCCGACCAATCACAGACCAACGTCGCCCCGACCAATCACAGACCAACGTCGCCCCGACCAATCACAGACAAACGGATCCCCAGCCCGTCGAGGACGGACAGCGCGTAGATCAAGCAGGGCGCCGCGTCGCCCCGACCAATCACAGACCAACGTCGCCCCGACCAATCACAGGCCAACGTCATCCCGACCAATCACAGGCCAATGTCGTCCCGACGAATCACAGGTCAACGTCACCACGACCAATCACAGGTCAACTTCGCCCCGACTAATAAAAGGTCAACGTCGCCCCGACCAATCACAGGTCAACTTCGCCCCGACTAATCAAAGGTCAACGTCGCCCCGACCAATCACAGGCCAACGTCATCCTGACCAATCACAGGCCAACGTCACCCCGACCAATCACAGGCCAACATCATCCCGACCAATCACAGACCAACGTCGCCCCGACCAATGTCACAGACCAACGTCGCCCCGACCAATCATAGGCCAACGTCGACCCTATCAATCACAGGTCAACGTCGCCCCGACCAATTACAGACCAACGTCGCCCCGACCAATCACAGGTCATCGTCGCCCTGACCAATCACAGGTCAACATCGCCCTGAACAATTACAGGCCAACGTCACCCCGACCAATCATAGGCCAACGTCGCCCCGATCAGTCACAGGCCAACGTCGCCCCGACCATCCACAGGCCAACGTCATCCCGACCAATCACAGGTCAACGTCGCCCAAACCAATCACAGGCTAAGGTCGCCCCGACCAATCACAGGCCAACGTCGCCCCCACCAATCACAGTGCATTTTCGACCCAACCAATCACAGGCCAACGTCACCCTGACCAATCACAGGCCAACGTCGCCACAAACAATCACAGGCTAACGTCGCCCCGACCAATTACAGGCCAACGTCATCCCGACCAATCACAGGCCAATGTCGCTCGACCAATCACAGACCAACGTCACCCCGACCAATCACAGGCAAATGTCGCCACAACCAATCAAAGGTCAAGGACGCCCGACCAATCACAGGTCAACGTCGCCCCGACCAATCACAGGCCAACGTCGTTCCAACCAATTACAGGTCAACGTCAGCCGACTAATTACAGGCCAACGTCGCCCCACCAATCACAGGCCAAAGTCACCCCGACCAATCTCAGGTTAACGTCACCCCGACCAAACACAGGTCAACGTCGCCCTGACTAATCACAGGCCAATGTCACCCCGACCAATCACAGGCCAATGTCGCTCGACCAATCGCAGGCCAACGTCACCCCAACGAAGCACAGGCAAACGTCGCCACAACCAATCAAAGGTCAAGGACGACCGACCAATCACAGGCCAACGTCGCCCCGATCAGTCACAGGCCAACGTCGCCCCGACCAATCACAGGTCAACGTCGCCCCGACCAATCACAGGCCAACGTCGCCCCGACCAATAACAGGCCAACGGTGCCCTAATCAATCACATGCCAACGTCGCCTCGACCAATCACAGGCCAATGTCGTCCTGACCATTCACAGGCCAACGTCACTCAGACCAATCACAGCCGAACGTCGCCCAAATTAATCAGGGGCCAACGTCGCCACTAACAATCACAGGCTAACGTCGTCCCGACCAATTACAGACCAACGTCATCCCGACCAATCAGAGGCCAATGTCGCTCGACCAATCACAGGCCAACGTCACCACGACCAATCACAGGCCAATGTCGCTCGACCAATCACAGGCCAACGTCATCCCGACCAATCACAGGCCAATGTCGTCCCGACGAATCACAGGCCAACATCATCCCGACCAATCACAGACCAACGTCGCCCCGTCCAATCACAGACCAACGTCGCCCCGACCAATCATAGGCCAACGTCGACCCTATCAATCACAGGTCAACGTCGCCCCGACCAATCACAGACCAACGTCGCCCCGACCAATCACAGACCAACGTTGCCCTGACCAATCACAGGTCAGCGTCGCCCCGACCAATCACAGACCAACGTCGCCCTACTTCAATCCTACAAAGACCACCATGATATACCGATAATCTATAGATGTAAATCTAAGGACCCAATGTTCATCAGATGTCGCACATTCTGTCTATTTCATCAAAAGAATTTCGAACAAAATTGTAAAAATAATACAAAGATATTTCGTAATTATGAATAGGAATGCAATAATAGCATTAAAATAGATTTAACTTGTGATTGAAAGCCATACAGGCCTCCGTTAGATTGTAAGTACCGGGTGTCCCATAAATTATGTTACACTTTCAAAGTTTAATAATTTGTTTAATACAGAACGTAAAGCAAGATTTTATTTGCAAAAAGCCTGCAATAATATTTTTTTGTTGTAATTTTAACAACATTTGTGTTAAAACACACATTTTTGCAAAATGTTATCAAAACAACGTTATCCCTGACATTTGATAAACTTAAGAACATTGATATCGAAGATCTAATTTTCTAGTGCCTAATTGATGGATTGGACAATGATGTTGGTGTTGGTATTTACTTTCTGTCTGGTGATAGTCACACAGAAATGATTGGATTTGTTGAGAGGTATAAGAGAACCCAAACCGTCATGTCATAAAAGTATGGAACATTACCTGTATAATGTCCTCTTGACATATCAAGGTCCTAAAAGTGATGACGTCATTATGTCGTCAATGCTTTTTAGCAGAATAAACTTATTCCTTTATATTATTCATACAACAAAACTCATGATTGAAAACAGATTTTGGTTCGCCAATCTTCCTTGAGATCGTTATCTCAGTTCTCTTTCGCAGCTCCATAGTCCATAGACATTCAAACTAAACCTTGCTTTAATTATTTGTTTAGCAAGGAGCATCCTTGCTGCGAGCCAACAGCGGTGGCGCCAAAAGCACATATGGTGCACTAAGGGAGATCACTCTAACATCCCCGGGCAAAGCCAGCAAAAGGCTCCAGAGGCCTAAAACCATTATCACATGTCATTTCCTGTACTCATGTATGTCGGAGAGTTTGTTGTGTGATTATTTGACTTACCAGTGGCGTAGGAAGATGAAACGTAATGGGGGGGGGGGGGGGGGGGGCAAAGGTCCTCAATATTTTGTAACACCCTCCCCCCCGCCGCCGCACCTACAGGAGGAGATTAATTCAACTTTCAACCATATATGTTTTATGTACATTTTTCATATATCAGTAAATTTAATCCTTGTACACATTTATAGACAGTGGGGTCGCTATAAAAGGATATTAACGAATACGCAAATTGGCCAGATTAGCGTGTGAGCGCCGAAGGCGCGAGATTTTAGTGTTTTAGGTGTCTGAGGGTGACCCCCGGAAAAAATATAGTAATTTAGAATGGCTGAGATGAGTTTTACAATGTATTTTGATGATTTTGCGAGCGCCCGAAAGCGCCGAATTTTGGTGTTTGGGGGGTCCGGGGCCTCCTCTAGGAAAAATATTACGATTTAGAATAGCTTAAATGAGTTTTGATGAATTTGCGAGCGCCCGAAAGCGCGAGATTTTGGTGTTTGGGGGGTCCGGGTGTCTACCCCGGAAAAAAATTACGGTTTAGAATGGCTGAGATGAGTTTTACGATGTATTTTAATGATTATAAAGCGTTCTTAACATGGTAATTTTTCTATTTAAAGCTGCTTGCATTTAGAAATGATAATTGTGTCGTCAAAACATTATGCAACCCTACTCGATCTAAATACACCGGCTTCACACCATCGGCACATGGTTGTGTAACATAAAAAATGAATTAATATTGTCTCGCTAAGACATGAACAAATTGATCTTTTAAGATAATTTTTTAGGTAGTACAGAAAATCCTGTGTATTGAATTTTGACTAGGCCTATTTAAGGTTTGACATTATGTGCGTGAACGTTTTAGGAAACACGCCGCGCAGGAGGACCCTTTTTTCTTTCAAATTAACATTTTTAGAAAATTTCAGTCGGCGAAAATGGGGGGGGGGGGCAAAAAGACATGTTTGCCCCCCCCCCCCGTCCTAGGAACGGGGGGGGCAGTTGCCCCCCCCCCCCCCGCTTCCTACGCCCCTGCTTACTAAATGGAAGAACGTTATAGCCTAAAACTGTTGGTAATCTAGTATTTTACTAGTACAGAGCGGCGCCTTTTCGACACGTTCCACTTTAGACATGTGACAGATCAGTATAAGAATAAAGTACAGATACTCGGGTATATATTTATCAGATATTGATAACGCTGTTTACCCGAGTAGATAGCGATATACGTACATCGTGAGAAAGCGTGTCGCATTAATGAACTCATGATGTTACAGATGCAGTGCACCCGATCATGGTCATGACCCTTGACCTTTTGAACAGATTTCCCATTCTTAATAAGTGTACGAGAATACCTAACGTTGTCATAGCACGAGAGAGCTCTAGGAGTGTAAGCAGTCCACCGGAAGTTTCTGGTGTAATTAAGTGACACCAGCGGAAGTTACTGGTGTAATTAAGTGACACCACCGGAAGTTACAAGTGTAATTATTATGTATGTGTTTTCACTCTGACGTCACATCAGGAGGAAGTGAATCTGTGTTTAAAACAGTGATCAATAACGACTAATCAGCGGAGACCGATAATAACCAATCAAGGGAGATCGATAATAACCAATCAACGGAGATCGATAATAAATACAGCTGTTTCTCTTCCTGGATGATAAAGCGCGTACTATCACCACCAGGTTACAGAGAAACCAACATTATGATAAATGGGTATTATTAGAAAAAAACAATGGGTGTTATCATCACGTGACTGAGTGAGTAAACATCAGAAGTGTATAAACAGGTAAGTTGTTAACAATTATAATACATAAACAGGGGCCATAACTCCATACACGGACCTACACAATGGTAAGTATAGACTGGCAGAATCACTTTGTTACATCGATTAAGTTCTCATTTACATTAAATGGACCATTCAGTGGGGCTAATTCTGTTACATAACCACGAAGCAAAATATGACATCAAAGTAGATTTCTGCATTCTTTAGGGAAAAAATGAAACAAAACTATTGTCAAATTATTCGATATTGTTCATTCTTTCAATTGATACTGTTGAATTTCCTAATCATATATCTATACGATTAAATATGTACAATAAAGCCATTCCGAACCTTACACCAGTTAAACCAATACAAATATACAATATATAGCCACCGAAGTGTTGATAAAAAATAAGATAATGCACCTAATAATGTAAACACACTAGACTTCTTAAGTTCACTGGCGCAGGGCAGGGTTCGGCATACACTACGGCCCAACACAATGTCTAATGGTGGACAGCGAGAGAGTTTGAATACATTGCTGGCATATTATAATGATTCAGTTACTCAGACTTTCATTGGTTTGTTTCTGATAAATATTCAGATTTCCATGCACTCTAAGACTGATTCCTCCTTATAGCCGCATGATCCCTATATTAAAAGTCCTTAAATAAACAAAATTAGGTTGCATATACTACAAAAAGTTATAACCGTTCCCCTAAATACACACCAAACAATTCCCGAGTTTAAATAAAATCAATAATTAAAAGTTCGATATCCATAGTGTTTGAATATGCATACCGCGCCATTTTTAATCAGTAGACGATCACGTGACTTTCCAGACCAAAAGAAATGGGGTGTTCTTTGAACGCCAACATATTTATCAACAATAGGTAGGTGTTGTTTTAGGAAACAATAGGAAGGCAATTATATACTGTTTCATATAAGCTGTCTTTATATTTACACCTGTAAAGTCACCTGAGATTTACCTGTATTTCAATCAGTATCATAAGTAACATTGGTGGGTTTTGGAAAATAATTCCTTCAATAAATTCCGTATAATATACAATGTAAATTATTAATTAAAGATAATCAGTGCTTTTATATACATAAAATTATAAACATTGCAAATTCTAAGAATTAATATGGAGCTACATGTGGATTATTAAGAACAGTGCATTTTGAGTTCCAGGTGAAATATTTTTTTACAAACAGGTTTCGTGATCAATGTATTGACATAGGAGTTCTCCAGAGCTACATTCTTAGCCAACTTTCATTTCTTGTGACCGTGCATAGTTGCGCATGATTTCTTTTAGCGCATAGACGTACACCTTTAAGTATTTGGTTAGAAAATGGGTGGAGAAAAACAATAGAAAAGTTTTAATTAATTTTGTCGGAGATTTTGACCTGTTTATTATAGTTTCAGTTGGTAATCTATTAAAGCCGACACAAACACACTTATATGATGTTTTATAAACATTGGTAATAATATATCATTGGTTTTTAATGCTTTATATGTATATAAAATATAAAATATTTTAGAAGTCACTTAATAATGTAAAAATACCAAATAAAATGAGATTGAAGACTGTTACTTAGGGTCTTAACCATATTCATTTTAATACACATTATAAATGTTAATGTTGCAATACTGGCAAAATTATTTCAAGTCCATATGTTGTAGGTCTTGTAATTCTCAAAATGTTGCAAACTTTTATTGTTGTGAATACCAAATTAACAGTTTTCTTATTTTTTTCTGTTTAAAGATTATAGTACATATACCAATTTGTATCTAGTAACAATGTTTGACCGAAAATCAACCATAGGAAAAAAATGTATATGTTATTTCTAACATGCAAAAAATATATCATTTTACTGGCTGTTAACGGACAACGGTTTAATTATTGGGTGCTCTTTTGTTATAATGACATACATCATTTACATTATAATGTAACATCACGCTGATCTAGAAATACCATCTTAGGATAAGAAAGCAGGAAAATTATACAATTATGATAAATGATGCATCCTAATGCAACTTTCAAAATATATTGTATGTTCTGTTAACTGAAAAAAAGGTCAGTCAAGTATCCCTTAAAACATTTTTAAAATTTGGAAATCATATTTGACATAAATTCACTTACTCTGTTGTAGGTAATTAACGCAGATGTTACATGTACATATAATTAATGTATACATGTATATAAGGTCACTTAACAGACATATATGGAAGACCTCGTTGAAATATATCACGTTTCGACAGGCAAAATGCTTCTATTATTTCAAAGTTTTAATCGAATGGGTGTTACACTAAGTTGAAAAAGGATAATTCCTTTTTGATTTTACTGAATGGGAAATTAAGTTTCTTTCATATGAAATAAGTTTCAAAGAATCTTATGAGATTTATACCAGAGATTTTTGATATATCAAGGAAATCTTTAAAATTCTTGAAATCAAATCATTGTGAATTTAATTTCATTTCATTCATAGATTATATTGTTATATTTTCATAGATATTAACAGAAACATATATTATGTATATATGTATCTGATATTAAATATAACAATTATTGAAAGAAATATCAATCGATATACATTTAGATAAGTATCAACACAGGTAACTCTTACAGGTAGATTTACCTGTTGGCATTGGGACTGCTTTTAGGAAAAAGACTATAAACACTGTCACAACAAACTACCCTACAGGTAAATCCAAAATGTTGGCGTTCAGAGATACACCCAAAGAAATGGCGTCCTCAGTCGCACGCACGCCGTTCATGTTGCAGTCTAATTAAAATTCTAAAATGATGACATAACAAATTGTAGTCACACAAAATTACGACATTTAGAGTTTACGACAGTTCACGACTGTCGTAAATTGGTCGTTGTCTAAAGATACACAGTGACAATGACTCTGCAATCGGATGTTGCACTGAATGCCCAAAACCAGGCAAAACTGAAAAAACTTCAGTTACAAAAACTGAAAAAACTTCAGTTACAAAAGTTACTTACTTTATACCATAACCACCATTGAAAAGTTTGAGCTTCTAATTTTACTCGAAGATAAAAATGTTAAAAATAATTAATTCCATCCCGAAACAATTTCGTAGCACTATGTCCTATATAGAATACAGTACTGATTGCGCATGCATCGAAAGCAAAATAAATTATTCTAAATTATTTTTTGTGTAAATTAACCACATATATATACAAGATTAAACAACAATTATTGTTCAAATGATTGGTATCATTTATGCTCTATCGGCGGTGGAGCATCTTTAAATAGCGGCTTGTATGTCAGATCCAATTGATTGAAATATTAATGATCAATTAAATGAAAGCATGCAGTATATGCACGGACCTATTTGTTTGTTTTGTTTGTTTTAAAAGATTTAATTTGTTACATAAAAAGATAAAAAAAACTACTTTCTCATATGCATAACAATGTAGGACTATATTTCTGATACTTATTACGATCATGTATATTGTACTTTAGAGGATAGCTATCATTGGAAAGGACCCACAATCACCTTCATCAAAACATTAATGTCTATATTAGTTATGTGTAATAATTTGGTATAGTTCCCGTAGTCAGTATAGTCTCCCGTAGTCAAGGACAGAGAACTGTCGCAAAATAGATCATGACTATTATCCAATCGCATTCCTAGTAATTGTCATCTGATGTACTGGAGCAGAATTCATAAGCTTACTTCTGGAAAATACGGAAAGTTGTAATTTCTTAAAACAAAGTCTAGTAAACACCTATTCTTTTATTAATATTTTTTGTTTCCTACAATATAAAATCGATATAATGTATATTTTCCCCTAAGTCTTACGTTTATCTCAATTTTCCGATTTCTTGTTTTTGCAGTTACATACAGTCTTGTATTAAATCTGATAGTTTAAAAATAAATTCAAATTATGAATGCATTAACTGCTTTCCACATGGATGAATCAATCAATCAAATATTTTATTTAAGTTGCAAATTTTCCTGCATATGAAAATTGGAACACTTAATTTACTATATAATTATATAAATGATTATATTACAATTATAAAAATGGAGTTATGAAGTGTTTGTTCGAAATTTTGCGATAAATTGATTGAAAATAAAATGGATACTTTTTATGAACCTGACGTAGCCACGTATTTGACTTTGAGAGAGAAATTGTTTACATAAATATAAATGCAGTTTCTATTATATGATACATGCAAAACATATACAACGACTTGAAGAATCGTATGAAAACAAATTCCTTTACATTTCCAGCATCCATTTTAAACTGAATGTTTAATGAAAAAAACTAGTCGTATGAGAAGAAACCTTTAAGAATAAATTTACTTGGTATTTTCCTGATCGGGATATGTTTTTGATTAAGTGGATGATTTTTCATATTTATTACCAAATTGCGCAATATCTCGCAGGAAAAATTAATCCTTGAAGAAACTACTATCACTCTGTTAAATTTACCTACTTTGTTGCGAATAATATACGTATGAGATCAGAAGGCAATGGCCAATTAGCTTCGCTCTCTAAAATTGAAAAAAAACTGTTCCAATGACTGTCCTTCAATACCAAGGGGTGACTGTGTTTACCCTGTTTATATAGGAAAGACAATCAACTTGTAATATCACATAGAGACAATTAAACTGTAATCATTAATATGTTTGGATGTCCAGCTCTAAGTACTTCAGTGCTTTAATCTGAAGGGACACTGAGTGTCAGACCGTCTGGTCGGTGGTTTTTCTCCGGTAATTCTTTAATTTTAAGTGGTCGGGGGATACAGCGATTTCGTGTTTGTTTATAGTGCATTACTGTACATGCAAATACTTGTTTTTGCTGAGTGGAAGACAAAAACAGAGTAAAATGTGTGAGATACATATAGCCAATTGAATCATGTAGCTATATACAATATGTCCAGATTTTTTTCTGAATTCTTCTCTGAAGCAAAGAGCATCTTCAGCATCTATAGAATCAGGGAACACTATTAAATTAAATACGGTAGGTTTTTTCTGATATAATTATCGGGCACATATTAATACTCACATGATACCACGTGATATACAATAATACACAGTGTTAGCTACATTTGGTAGTACACACGGTGACCGCCTATATCCTACGGCCCAAATAGTCCGAAGGCCCCTTAGTCCTAAGCCCCTTAGTCCAAGGCCCGTTAGTCCCGAAGGCCCGTATAGTCGAAAAACAAAATATAACTGGAATTTATATGTGAACAGTACTCCAAAATGTTTTTACGGTTTTCGATGGCAAAAGATTTGTTGTAAATTTGCTAAGGTAATACTTACATGTATGTGACTATAGATTTGATGAAAAAATGGTAATAAAAAACGAATGTTGCGAATTTTAAAAAGAGCATAATCTTGAATACGTAAACGTAACTGATATTGAAGAATATATGCATTTTAATTTACAATGCAATCACGTTTAACATCATCCCACATCAAAATATCATTATGCGGACCATTTACTGTCATTAAGGGTAGGAATAAACAGCAATAGAAAGGGGAAGGAAAATGCAAAATACATGTACAATATTGTAAATATACGTATATAAGGTTAAATAAAGGTCATTTTCCGGTAAATTTTGATTATATACATCATTTATTCATGGAGCAACGTTAACGCCTAATGTGTCGTCCTATGGATGGCTGTGTTGGTCGAAATGACGACAAGGAGTAGGGTAAAAGCTTGTTGACGGCTTTTATTGCAAGTGTAGACAAGAGTTCTCACTTTTCTTCTCTCATGTGTGTGGCCCTAGAGGAGGCGGTGACGTAGGTGTATGTGAGGCGGAAGTACCCAGTCTCAGTCTTGTTCCCGTCTGATGTCCGTCTAATTTCAGTCTAGTTTCCGGTCTCCGTCTGGTTTCAGTCTGACTGGGGGCCTATTGCGGCCCTCTATTATAATGATTGGGTTACGTGACTGGTACAGCGTGCCGTTGGGACAATGCTTGCCCAAAGGTTACCCAGCTCATCATAAACTGTCAAAATTTACTAATTTTAATTCAGAATACAGCCTTACCGGCGCCTGATGGCAGGCTTAACAAAAATAGAAATGTTTTGAGTTTTCTGACTGGACTTGGTTGAGGCTGGACAGAACCGCCTGTAATATGCACATTTTGGCCAAAACATATACTGCGCAGTTAAAACAGGTGTGTGGACCACGTGATGTCCTGTCATTCCTTCCAGAACATTCCACGTAGTCCCTACCATACCCATACCTATTTGGTAACAATTAACTAATAAATTGGTCACCTAGTTTAACACGTGCATAGACCGTGCGATGTCCTGTCATGTTTTCCAGAACATCCCACATAGTCGCTACTAAGTAGGTGCCGTAACAATTTACTGATATTTCGGTCACCTAGTTTGGCCATGCCTTAAAACAACAACCTAACTCTGGCTGCAAACATGAGTAAACAATCCCGCGTTACTGACCTTTAAATATACTACACATCAATACTAGGTCTAAGCAACACTATATACACCACAATAATGCACTATGAAATTAAACACAGCCTAATAAATATATACATGGTTGTTATTAAATAACTAATACTTGTACTCTTATAAAATACATTATAATTAACTCAGCCCCGCGATCCACAATTATACACGGCTAACATAACAACTTCTGTCAAGGTTCAACAGGTACCCCACTTCCTGTTTACCTAGCGGTTATATTCAAATATCATATCTATTAATGATATTCATGGGGACTTAAGCAGGGCTACTAGCCTGTCTATCTCTATAGGGTTACAATCATCTATCACCAATAATATCATTGGGGCTTAAGCAAGGCTACCAGCCTGCATACCTCTATAGGGTTACAAATGCAATCAAATTACAATGTACATAAGGCTTACAATCGGACAACTTTAAAGCTTGTATGCTTATGAGATATCTTATAAAATATAACATATAAACCTGTTTAAGCATTATTTTTTTTATTTTGGTGTAATTTTGAACTCGCAATGCTCCATGAAGAAATGACAACTTGCCGTCCAATCGTCCATATAAATTGTCAGATCAGCACTGCAGACAAATGTATTCGTGAAAATACAACTGTACGTTAATTATAACAACTATATAACTTGCAATATTTACTAAATTTCGGACTAACGGGCCTTCGGACTGAAGGGCCTTCGGACTATTGGACCTTCGGACTATTGGACCTTCGGACTAACAGGCCATCGGACTATTAGGCCGTAGGGATATAAGGGTGTCACCGTACACACATATATTATGAAATGTTTACATATTCAAAACCCTATCAAATAAAAAAACTAACATCCAGTAATGAATTAGCTGACCATAGCACGTGATTGCCTTGTTATCCGAGTAAACAGTTCATAGTTACATGTAGTATACGTGATACAAGTAAATACATTCAAACCTATGGGAAAGCATGATTAATTGATAGTTTAATTCTTAACATATTTTAAAAGGATTTCAGCTAATTAAAACTCCTTTAGTATAAGCTTGATCCTGCAAGAGTTGCGGATAGATTGTAACGGACCATGATCGACTCCGACTAAGGTATTGTTTGTGTACTCAGTTTATTTATTTCTAATTCAATCAAAGCTTTTCAACTTAGTGCATTAACGGGACAAAAAGTACATTGAAATGTGAACATATATCGTGAACAAGTCAGTTGTTATGAAAGTGAGATTAGTTAGTTTTACTGCGATACGCAAGTGTACATGTGGTGAAATGTGTGTGAAATGTTCCAACTAGCTCGCTGTCAGTCATTACACATTGTGGTAGCAGGACGTCTTGTACATGTATGCTGAACTCACAGGGACTTGTAACGTAGGTTGTGAGAAAGTCTGTTGTGTATACATGTGTACTATAGGCCTATATACTATATAAAAGGACAAGGGAACCAACGGCTCGCTTGGAAGAGGTACACCTGCCTCTACAAAAGTCGCCGGTATTCCGTCAAACATGGATAAATATGTATATATATATGTTTTCCGTATCGAAAATTTATTTAAGAATATATTAGTATTAAATATATACATATTTTTCTTTCATACCTACACGTGTAATACTGGCTGGTCCAGGGCAATACACTCATGTCGCCTGAGGCTGTATTGCATGGCTACCCATGCAATAAAGCCTCGTGACGTCACGGCGTCAACAAAATCTCTATTTCCTCGGTAAAATGTTAACATTTTTTTCACAAATATGACTGATTTTACTCTAAAAGATTCAAACAACGGAATTTGTGTTGAAAGTATCATGTAATTTTTCTTGTATGGGAAAACGACTTCCAGTCGTGGATTTCATCGAATTTATTTCAAAATGGCGGGATATTGTAGTTGTAAAATTTCAATAAAACGTCGAGGTATGAAAGAAAAATACTCTTTCATAAGTGGATATGAAGGATAGGGATATTCTACCCTCGGGGTCACAAAATGTTGCAAAACCCTCGGCAAGCCTCGGGTTTTACTACATTTTGTGACCCTCGGGTAGAATATCCCTATCCTTCATATCCACATATGAAAGAGTCTTATAATCCATGTTTGACGGAATACCGGCGACTTTTGTAGAGGCAGGTGTACCTCTTCCAAGCGAGCCGTTGGTTCCCTTGTCCTTTTATATAGTATATAGGCCTATAGTACACATGTATACACAACAGACTTTCTCACAACCTACGTTACAAGTCCCTGTGGCTGAACTCTGACCCTTGCTTGTGGAGTGAAGCTACTTTTGCACATGCTCCTAACTAAAAAACAAGTTCATCAACTCCTCGGTGGTTATGCATTGCATTTGTTTATGCCCGCGTCACACTGTCACGATTTTATATCCGATGGGCGTACGAATATGGAATTTTCAATTTCGGGTGAAAATAGTCCCGAACGTGGTCTTACTTACCCGACGTCTTGACCGAAGTGATAGCCGATGAAAATACGACGCCTAAAGAAGGCCACACGATAATACCCGAACCAAACACAAAGTCAGCGAAATTATGTGTTTTACAAGGATGGAGATAGGAAGGGCACACGGATGCTGAGGGAAGGCGAAACGATGGCGACGTAGTGTTGTAAAAGCAAACATTACAATAAAATGCAATAAAATATCGGTAAAAGAAATAGATAGTTTTAAAGGCATATTGATATTGATTTAGTTAAATCAAATTAGCAATTAATACACAGTTAAAGTTAATATTTCGACATGTGAAGTGTTATAGCTTCAATGTAATCGGGAATCAGTTACGTATCTAAATATATCTTCAAAAATTCGAAATAAATAAATAAGGGATTTATCTACAACAAGTTTTGTGCCTGCAAGAGTTGTTCCTTGTGCTCTTGAAGTTGAAATAATAGAATTAATGCACCTGTCGGCTTTTTCCTTTATTGATTATCATAACATGTCATTTTTGAAGTTACATGTACACACGATGAGTGTGAAAGCTACTCTGGTGCTGAGTTTTATACATGTCTTCATATGAGCGACTGAATTAAAGTCTCCGTTAGCAATTTTTTTGGCATGCCAAAGATGATTTCGTCACTCATTAAGTTACTGCTGAAGACTGAAAAACTTCCTCGGCGGTCATACGATGGCTTAAGATAAAGATGCTGTCACGAATGGTCCGATACGCTCACGATCACTACCGAATGGTCCGATACGCTCACGATCACTACCGAATTGGATCTCATGTGTCCATCCTGTGTCAAATTTGGGACAGTGTGACGCCAGCATTAACTTTCATTATATTGGCTCAGGTATGGGTTCAGTGTACACTTTGTACCTGCTGAACGGTATTGTTATACGATTTGGAATTTCAACGGTTTCAATTAAAATACTTCATAACGTCGGTCGCGGATTTTGTTTCTTTTTTTTCAATTTTTGATGTCTATATGTTTCATAAGAAAAGTAGAACAATACATTTTTTTTCCATATTTTGCTTAATTCGTGGTTATGTGTAACAGATTAATTAAGTCTCATTTAATTGTCCCTTTAAAATGTTTAACAGTGAAAGATTGTCAAAATTTGATATTGATTTTTGACCCAAAAAAGACATTTGATCTAACCGGGCCTTTTTTTGCTATTTTTATTGTTGTTTTTTAAAACTATTTCTAAAATGAACATTTACAGCTCAGACACATGACGTATTTATGTTAGTCACCTTGGATCTGAGAGACCTTGGATCTTAGAGACCTTGGATCTTAGGATCTATATCATTGTGTACGTTGTACCATCTGGTCGAAGGCCTGATACATTCTATAAAAGACAATATGTCAGTCGAGCAAAACCACTTTACTTATATTAATGTACGGAGATGATTACATGTGTAAGCCTACACGTATAGTACGGTTCCAGTTGTTTTCTATAAACAAAAAAAATACTATAATTACATATCGTTTGGACCCCGTAAAGTTTATCAAAATTAAACCTCGCCAGACACTCCTGAGAGTCAATGAGAGGTACAAGGGTTTATGTATTATCATGTGTAGAATGATGGTGGTAACAATACTACGGCCAGAATCCATGTATACTATATGTATATTTTGTCATTGTTTGTTTTACGGACTCGGATACTGACCATGCGGCTTTAGGACGTCTCTCTGACCTTCCACATCTCGTCAGTGTATAAGGGATATCATATGCTGTAGATTTGTATGAACAGAGGGGACTTATTGGATATCCTTGCCACATACCCAGGGTCATATACATGTAGCTGTATAGATAGAGGGGACTTATTGGGTATCCTTGCCACATACCCAGGGTAATATACATGTAGCTGTATAGATAGAGGGGACATATTGGGTATCCTTGCCACATACCCAGGGTTATATAGCTGTATAGATAGAGGGGACATATTGGGTATCTTTGCCTCATACCCAGGGTTATATAGCAGTATAGACAGAGGGGACATATTGGGTATCCTTGCCACATACCCAGGGGTGTATAGCTGTATAGATAGAGGGGACATATTGGGTATCCTTGCCACATACCCAGGGTTATATAGCTGTATGGACAGAGGGGACATATTGGGTATCCTTGCCACATACCCAGGGATATATAGCTGTATAGACAGAGGGGACACATTGGGTATCCTTGCCACATACCCAGGGTTATATAGCTGTATAGACAGAGGGGACATATTGGGTATCCTTGCCACATACCCAGGGTTATATAGCTGTATAGACAGAGGGGACATATTGGGTATCCTTGCCACATACCCAGGGTTATATAGCTGTATAGACAGAGGGGACATATTGGGTATCCTTGCCACATACCCAGGGTTATATAGCTGTATAGACAGAGGGGACATATTGGGTATCCTTGCCACATACCCAGGGTTATATAGCAGTATAGACAGAGGGGACATATTGGATATCCTTGCCACATACCCAGGGTAATATACATGTAGCTGTATAGATAGAGGGGACATATTGGGTATCCTTGCCACATACCCAGGGGTGTATAGCTGTATAGATAGAGGGGACATATTGGGTATCCTTGCCACATACCCAGGGTTATATAGCTGTATAGACAGAGGGGACATATTGGGTATCCTTGCCACATACCCAGGGTTATATAGCTGTATAGATAGAGGGGACATATTGGGTATCCTTGCCACATACCCAGGGTTATATAGCTGTATAGATAGAGGGGACATATTGGGTATCCTTGCCACATACCCAGGGTTATATAGCAGTATAGACAGAGGGGACATATTGGGTATCCTTGCCACATACCCAGGGTTATATAGCTGTATAGATAGAGGGAACATATTGGGTATCCTTGTCACATACCCAGGGTTATATAGCAGTATAGATAGAGGGGACATATTGGATATCCTTGCCACATACCCAGGGTTATATAGCTGTATAGATAGAGGGGACATATTGGGTATCCTTGCCAATTACCCAGGGTTATATAGCAGTATAGACAGAGGGGACATATTGGGTATCCTTGTCACATACCCAAGGGTGTATAGCTGTATAGACAGAGGGGACATATTGGGTATCCTTGCCACATACCTAGGGTTATATAGCTGTATAGATAGAGGGGACATATTGGGTATCCTTGCCACATACCCAGGGTTATATAGCTGTATAGATAGAGGGGATACCCTGGGTTATATAGCTGTATAGATAGAGGGGACATATTGGGTATCCTTGTCACATACCTAGGGTTATATAGCTGTATAGATAGAGGGGACATATTGGGTATCCTTGCCACATACCCTGGGTTATATAGCTGTATAGATAGAGGGGACATATTGGGTATCCTTGCCACATACCTAGGGTTATATAGCTGTATAGATAGAGGGAACATATTGGGTATCCTTGCCACATACCCAGGGTTATAAAGCTGTATAGATAGAGGGGACATATTGGGTATCCTTGCCAAATACCCAGGGTTATATAGCTGTATAGATAGAGGGGACATATTGGGTATCCTTGTCACATACCCTGGGTCATATAGCTGTATAGACAGAGGGGACATATTGGGTATCCTTGTCATATACCCAGGGTTATATAGCTGTATAGATAGAGGGGACATATTGGGTATCCTTGCCACATACCCAGGGTTATATAGCAGTATAGATAGAGGGGATTTATTGGGTATCCTTGCGACATACCCAGGGTTATATAGCTGTATAGATAGAGGGGACATATTGGGTATCCTTGCCAAATACCCAGGGTTATATAGCTGTATAGATAGAGGGGACATATTTGGTATCCTTGCCACATACCTAGGGTTATATAGCAGTATAGATAGAGGGGGACATATTGGGCATCCTTGCCACATACCCAGGGTTATATAGCTGTATAGATAGAGGGGACATATTGGGTATCCTTACCACATAACCAGGGTTATATAGCTGTATAGACAGAGGGGGACATATTGGGTATCCTTGCCACATACCTAGGGTTATCGTTAAAACATAATTGCAGATCATTGATGTCTTTGTAAATAGACGAGGTAAAATCATTTGATGGAATTGGAGGTTGGGCGGGATCCGTAACTCCACCGTTTCATGATTCATTATCGACAGGTTGATATAACGGTTACATTTTGTTGTTGTTCTTTATTTACAGTTTCCACAGTACCATGTCCACCCCTCCAGCCCCTCACCGGTCTGAGCTGGTGTATGATCCTGAGTCTGAGGTCTTGTATGAGAATAGCGGAGACAGTACCGAGGGTATACCAGCTATAGACTCCGGTACGGAGGAGCGTTTTACCAAACGACAGTCCAGCGCGGGTATAGGTGGGGACGACCAGTCTTCAGCAGAGTATACCGGAAACCCAGGGGAGACAACACCACATATCAGTAGGGAATCGTCTTTAGAATCGAGTCACAGTTCACAAACAAACAAGATGGCGGCGGGATACTCAGCACGTTCTCCGCAATTGAACCCGTATGAAACATCTTGTGAAATTAATAGTGAAGAAGGGGGCTGGCAATGGGCGACGAAGAATTCTTCTATTCCGGATGACGAAAACCTACAGACAGGTCAAAGGTCAAACTTTACAACCAGCAATACAGCGACCTCATACGGGACATCGCATCAGTCAGGTGAAAAAGTGTGTAGACTTTCTGTTAAAGATAAATCGAAAGTAGATAGAGAACTATCCAAGAAGGAGATACAGGACACCAAACCGTCCAAACCCGTGGTCGTGTTTAAGTGGGTAGCTACAGCCACTATAGGTCTACTGGTGCTGGCCTGTCTCATAGCCAGTAGGGTGTCCTTCGTGTCTATAGCAGTGCGTCTACGGTTAACCGATTCTAATGCTGAAAACAACACGTATGGCTTCACCATGGTTACGATATTGCTGCTAATTCCTAATGTATTCAACCTACTTCGGTCGATGTGGATGGGACTGTCTAGGAAAGACATGCCCTGGCCAAGCAAACGATCCATCATGTGGGTAAGTCTATATAACCGACCATTATATTGGACCAAGTAGGCAGTACGCCATGTGGGTAAGTCTATATAACCGACCTTTATATTGGACCAATCAGACAGTACATCATGTGGGTAAGTCTATATAACCGACCTTTATATTGGACCAATCAGGCAGTACATCATGTGGTAAGTCAGTATAACCGGTCTTTATATTGGACCAATCAGGCGGTACATCACGTGGTAAGTCTATATAACCGACCTTCATATTGGACCAAGCAGGCAGTACATTATGTGGTAAGTCAGTATAACCGGTCTTTATATTGGACCAAGCAGGCAGTACATCACGTGGTAAGCCTATATAACCGACCTTTATATTGGACCAATCAGGCAGTACATCACGTGGTAAGCCTATATAACTGACCTTTATATCGGACCAAGTAGGCTGTACATCAGGTGGTAAGTTTATATAACCTACCTTTATATTGGACCAATCAGGCGGTACATCACGTGGTAAGCCTATATAACCGACCTTTATATCGGACCAAGTAGGCGGTACATCATGTGGTATGTCTGTATAACCGACCTTTATATTGTTCCAAGTAGGCGGTACATCACGTGGAAAGTCTATATAACCGACCTTTATATCGGACCAATCAGGCGGTACATCACGTGGTAAGTCTATATAACCGACCTTTATATTGGACCAAGTAGGCGGTACATCCTGTGGGTAAGTCTATATAACCGACCTTTATATTGGACCAAGTAGGCGGTACATCACGTGGTAAGTCTATATAACCGACCTTTATATCGGACCAATCAGGCGGTACATCACGTGGTAAATCTATATAACCGACCTTTATATTGGACCAAGGAGGCGGTACATCACGTGTGTAAGTCTATATAACCGACCTTTATATTGGACCAAGTAGGCGGTACATCACGTGGTAAATCTATATAACCGACCTTTATATTGGACCAAGGAGGCGGTACATCACGTGTGTAAGTCTATATAACCGACCTTTATATTGGACTATGCACACAGTACATCACGTGGGTAGGTCTATATAACCGACCTTTATATTGGACCAAGTAGGCGGTACATCACGTGGTAAGTCTATATAACTGACCTTTATATTGGACCAAGTAGGCGGTACATCACGTGGTAAGTCTATATAACCGACCTTTATATTGGACCAAGTAGGCGGTACATCACGTGGGTAAGTCTATATAACCGACCTTTATATTGGACCAAGGAGGCGGTACATCACGTGGTAAGTCTATATAACCGACCTTTATATTGGACCAAGGAGGCGGTACATCACGCGGGTAAGTCTATATAACCGACCTTTATATTGGACCAAGGAGGCGGTACATCCCGTGGGTAAGTCTATATAACCGACCTTTATATTGGACCAAGTAGGCGGTACATCACGTGGTAAGTCTATATAACCGACCTTTATATTGGACCATGCACACAGTACATCACGTGGGTAGGTCTATATAATCGACCTTTATATTGGACCAAGGAGGCAGTACATCACATGGTAAGTCTATATAACCGACCTTTATATTGGACCAATCAGGCGGTACATCACGTGGTAAATCTATATAACCGACCTTTATATTGGACCAATCAGGCGGTACATCACGTGGTAAGTTTATATAACCGACCTTTATATTGTCCAAGGAGGCGGTACATCACGTGGGTAAGTCTGTATAACCGACCTTTATATTGGACCAAGGAGGCAGTACATCACATGGTAAGTCTATATAACAGACCTTTATATTGGACCAAGGAGGCGGTATACCACGTGGGTAAGTCTATATAACCGACCTTTATATTGGACCAAGGAGGCAGTACATCACATGGTAGGTCTATATAACCGACCTTTATATTGGACCAAGGAGGCAGTACATCACATAGTAAGTCTATATAACCGACCTTTATATTGGACCAAGGAGGCGGTATACAACATGGGTAAGTCTATATAACCGACCTTTATATTGGACCAAGGAGGCGGTATACCACGTGGGTAAGTCTATATAACCGACCTTTATATTGGACCAAGGAGGCGGTATACCACGTGGGTAAGTTTATATAACCGACCTTTATATTGGACCAATCATTCAGTACATCCTGTGGGTAAGTCTATATAACCGACCTTTATATTGGACCAGTCAGGCAGTACGTCATGTGGGTAAGTCTATATAACCGACCTTTATATTGGACCAATCAGGCGGTACATCACGTGGTAAGTCTATATAACCGACCTTTATATTGGACCAAGTAGGCGGTACATCACGTGGTAAATCTATATAACCGACCTTTATATTGGACCAAGGAGGCGGTACATCACGTGGGTAAGTCTGTATAACCGACCTTTAGTTTGGACCAAGGAGGCGGTACATCACGTGTTAAGTCTGTATAGCTCGATCGGTTGAGCGTCAGACTAGTAATCCAGAGGCCCCGAGTTCGATCCCTGGTAGAGGCAGGTAATAAATTTATTGTAAATCATGCACCCTGATACATAAAGAAAATGCAAATTCTTTGTTTATATGTAACATATACCTATATACCTTATATAACAATGTATATGTGTATATTTCAGATTATTGGTGCTAGTATTGTGGAGTCGTTCGGATTATGTCTTTTTGCCTTCAAGATCTTTAGCCTCGATTTAGGCGTGGTAAGCCTGGTGATGACAGGAGCTGTATATATCGGTCCTATGGGGTATCTGTTATATCGTCGACAGCGATGTGACGCCCCGCGGTCCGTGGGCATCAGCTGTGGTGTGGGACTCCTTTTCCTAGTGTTGGCGGTAGGTGTGGCAGTGTGGAGAGCATACTCATCTCCTTCAGGTAATACCAGAAACTCATGGCATTTCCCCGCCGCCATAATATGTACCACAGTTACCTGGATCCCCAAAGTCCAAAAACGTCTCATTTCTCTGTCACCTACATCCGGGGGATCAAAATCCACAAACACCGTGTCTAATTCACAGGACGCAACTGATGATCTTGAAGCGTCTATGGGAAGTGGTAGGTTTCGAACATCTCAGAAACTTGACAGTGTCATGGGAAATACGCAAAGCGTTGTTGTGAGTATGACGACCCAGTCCTTCTGGAAGTCAGCCATTATCATGTCTGCCTGTCGTGTCCCCGCCATCATCCTTTTCTCTGTCGTCCTGTATTTCTATGATACCGACAAGTCCTTTCCTGACGGGGCCCTGGAATCGTTCCAGGCATCCTGGGACTACATCACAGCAGACACGACAGCCTTCTATATGTTTATAACCAACATGCTCTGTACCCTGGTCGGCTACTCCGCCTCCCTACTGGCCTGTAGGATCAACATGCAGAGAGGGGCATTCGTCTTACCTCTGGTGTTCTCTACCCCCGGGACTCTTGCGTTTGTGTCCGGATATTGCTCTTCAGGAGACCTCTTCAAAGTGGGTAACTTGTCGTGTGAGTCTGGCGAGGTTGTGTATACCGTGGTGTCCTGTGGACTACTGCTGCTGTCCGTGTGTGTGTCGTTCGGCTGGGTGATCTGGACAACTGACACCGTCACCATGTGTTCCGAATCTGAGGTAATGTAGACACACCATTTGTTCCGAGTCTGAGGTAATATAGACACACATTGTGTTCCGAGTATGAGGTAATGTAGACACACCATGTGTTCCGAGTCTAAGGTAATATAGACACACATTGTGTTCCGAGTATGAGGTAATGTAGACACACCACGTGTTCCGAGTCTAAGGTAATATAGACACACATTGTGTTCCGAGTATGAGGTAATGTAGACACACCACGTGTTCCGAGTCTAAGATAATAGACGAAGCACTTCTAAGGTAAAAAACGCAATCTTCAAAATTCAATCTTACACACTGACAGCTTAAGTTTGCGGCCGCCATTTTTTCATACATATGGGGAGGTTGAGCGTTGCTCCGGTACTGCTCTCAACAGTAAATATATATTTTACTAATGTAAATGCATAACAGGAGTAATTAAACATTTTTTATTATTTTTTAATAATAATAATAACACTTTGAAAACTAAAAGCTATAGAATGCAGTCAAAATATCCACCAAGACAAAAATGAGCACAAGGAAATGGTGCGAAATCATAGGTTTTCGCATACGCGGCACTCCAGGCCTTGAATGGACACAGAGAAATCCGAATATTTGACTTCATTTCTTTGAGTTTATGCTAGACAATTATTACATCATATACAAATATAGTTTAAAGTGCGCCCTTTTATTTCTAAATTATGTCTTCATGAAATAGAAAATAAAATAAACAAGTAGAGCTTCGCTCTTCCTATGCCGTGCATGATTCATATTAAAACATCTGGCTGCGCCCTTTAAAGTTGTATTTGTAATTTTCACTGAAACGATATGTCGTTTTAGCATTTGATATTTTACATGGACATGTATCTTGATGATTTAGCTCCTCAAAATCATATGTCAGCCTATAAGAGAGCCGAAATCTAGGGATCATATATTACTGGTTTTGAATAAAACGCCTTTAATCACCGCCATGTTCAGAACTTTCGAGTTTTTTTTCGGAGTTTCGAATCGTATGACGTGACTGACGTCTACACGTCCTGCACGTGGTGATCCAGGTACTAGCGGAAGCGCGCATGTTTTTGTTAACGTTTTCCTTCTGGCTTATTTGAACATATCGTGCTGGTTTATGTCCACAGAGCGAGTATTTGAAACATCTAATTCACACATTGCCGTGATTCAATATTGTGTATATCAAATATTGTAATGTGCGAGCATTATTTTCTTTGTAGATCCAGTCTGCTGAGGTCGACCACATGTTTTGTTTACGAAAAATAGTTGAAATGTCTCTTGGTTTCACAACTCTCGTATTACTTCGAGATTATCGCGACGATGTTCGGAAGAGTTCGGAATGATTCGGCCTCTTTCGAGCCAATTTTTCACGTGTACATGTTAAAAAGATTTTTTACTTTTATAATTAAAAATACTTCCAGTGCTGCAACTTTATAAAAATGGTAAAATTAGAAAGTTTAAAGCTCAGACAAACGGAAAAAAAATATGTATAATACTTAAACAGTTTTCACTATGACAAAAAGAGCGAAAGTGATAGACCATACAACTTTAAGGCCTTGCCTTCAGTCATATTATATACACACCATGTGTTCCGAGTCTGAGGTAATATAGACACACCATGTGTTCCGAGTCTGAGTCGTCATTTGTCTGTGGAGCTATATTGTCTTGAAAACAGGTGTCAAGCATGATCACATTAGTCATAACTAACTCACGTAGTCTTCTCGTCTCGTTCAACTAGACTCTTGTTGGCTGCGATTGTTTTCGCCACTTTGAATGCGAAGTGTTAAACATGTAATTGACCGAGATCAGATTTTCACTTACAAACAGATATAGTAATATCCAATAAATGGGACAAATAAATCCACAAAAACTAAATAACATAACAGGATTTAATTTAATTGTTACATAGTATGGTTTAAAACACAGACGCGATGTTTAGAGTGTTTTATACATTGGACCAGACGTCAAACTATGAAAAAGCCTTTATCGAACTGAATGAAATGAATGATTATCAAAAAGAATCGTAGGAATTTTTATCATTTCTATAATCTGGACATGTCCAATTAATTTTTATATTTATAGGTGTTTCATGTTGACAATAGGTGTTTTATGTTGACTTCAGGTGTTTCTTGTTGACAATAGATGTTTTATGTAGACCATATGTGTTTTATGTTGACTATAGGTGTTTTATGTTGACGATTGGTGTTTTATGTTGACTATAGATTTTTTATGTTGACTATCGGTGTTTTATGTTGACTTTAGGTGTTTTATGTTGACTATAGGTTTTTTATGTTGACTATCGGTGTTTTATGTTGACTTTAGGTGTTTAATGTTGACTATATGTGTTTTATGTTGACGATTGGTGTTTTATGTTGACTATAGGTGTTTTATGTTGTTTATAGGTGTTTTATGTTGATTATAGGTGTTTTATGTGGACTATAGGTGTTTTATGTGGACTATATGTGTTTCATGTTGACTTTAGGTGTTTTATGTGGACTATAGGTGTTTTATGTGGACTATAGGTGTTTTATGTGGACTAGAGGTGCTTTATGTTGACTATAGGTGTTTTATGTTGACAATAGGTGTTTCATGTTGACTTTAGGTGTTTTATGTGGACTATAGGTGTTTTATGTTGACTATAGGTGTTTTATGTTGACTATATGTGTTTCATGTTGACTATAGAAATTTTATGTTGACTTTTGGTGTTTCATGTTGACTATAGATGTTTTATGTTGACCATAGGTGTTTTATGTTGACTATAGATGTTTTATGTTGACCATAGGTGTTTTATGTTGACTATAGGTGTTTTATGTTGACTATAGATGTTTTATGTTGACTATAGATGTTTTATGTTGACTATAGGTGTTTTATGTGGACTACAGGAGTTTTGTGTTGACTTTAGGTGTTTAATGTTGACTATATGTGTTTCATGTTGACTATAGGTGTTTTATGTTGACTATATGTGTTTCATGTTGACTATAGAAGTTTTATGTTGACTTTTGGTGTTTTATTTTGACTATTGGTGTTTTTGTTGACTTTAGGTGTTTTATGTTGACTATAGGTGTTTTATGTAGACTTTAGGTGTTTAATGTTGACTATCGGTGTTTTATGTTGACTATAGGTGTTTTATGTTGACTATAGGAGTTTATTTTGACTTTAGGTGTTTTATATTGACAATAGGTGTTTTAAAATGACTTTAGGTGTTTTATGTTGCAATTAGGTGTTTTATGTTGACTAAAGGTGTTTTATGTTGACTATCGGTGTTTTATGTTGACTTTAGGTGTTTAATGTTGACTATAGGTGTTTTATATTAAGTATCGGTGCTTTATTTTGACTATTGGTGTTTTTGTTGACTTTCGGTGTTTTATGTGGACTATAGATGTTTTATGTGGACTATAGGTGTTTTATGTTGACTATAGGTGTTGACTATATTGACTATAGGTGTTTTATTTTGACAATAGGTGTTTGATGTTGACAATAGGTGTTTTATGTGGACTATCGGTGTTTTATGTGGACTATAGGTGTTTAATGTTGACAATAGATGTTTTATGTTGACTATAGGTGTTTTATTTAGACTATAGGTAATTTATGTTGACTTTAGGTGTTTTATGTGGACTATAGGTGTTTTATGTTGACTATATGTGTTTTATGTTGACTATAGGTGTTTTATGTAGACTATAGGTATTTTATGTTGACTTTAGGTGTTTTATGTTGACTTTAGGAGTTTTATGTTGACTATATATGTTTTATGTTGACTATATGTGTTTTATGTTGACTATAGGTGTTGACTATGTTGACTATAGGTGTTTTATTTTGACAATAGGTGTTTGATGTTGACAATAGGTGTTTTATGTGGACTATCGGTGTTTTATGTGGACTATATGTGTTTAATGTTGACAATAGGTGTTTTATGTTGACTATAGGTGTTTTATGTAGACTATAGGTATTTTATGTTGACTTTAGGTGTTTTATGTAGACTATAGATGTTTTATGTTGACAATAGGTGTTTTATGTTGACTATAGATGTTTTATGTTGACTTTAGGTGGTTTATGTGGACTATCGGTGTTTTATGTGGACTATAGGTGTTTAATGTTGACAATAGGTGTTTTATGTTGACTTTAGGTGTTTTATGTTGACTATAGGTATTTTATGTTTACTTTAGGTGTTTTATGTTGACTATAGATGTTTTATGTTGACTATAGGTGTTTTATGTTAACTATAGATGTTTTATGTGGACTATAGGTGTTTTATGTTGACAATAGGTGTTTTATGTTGACTTTAGGTATTTTATGTTGACTTTAGGAGTTTTATGTTGACTATAGATGTTTTATGTTGACTATAGGTGTTTTATGTTGACTTTAGGTGTTTAATGTAGACCATAGGTGTTTTATGTTGACGATTGGTGTTTAATGTGGACCATAGGTGTTTTATGTTGATAATAGGTGTTTTATGTGGACTATCGGTGTTTTATGTGGACTATAGGTGTTTAATGTTGACAATAGGTGTTTTATGTTGACTATAGGTGTTTTATTTAGACTATAGGTAATTTATGTTGACTTTAGGTGTTTTATGTGGACTATAGGTGTTTTATGTGGACTATAGGTATTTTATGTTGACTTTATGTGTTTTATGTTGACTTTCGGTGTTTTATGTGGACTATAGATTTTTTATGTGGACTATAGGTGTTTTATGTTGACTATAGGTGTTTTGTGTTGACTTTAGGTGTTTAATGTTGACTATAGGTGTTTAATGTTGACTATAGGTGTTTAATGTGGACTATAGGTGTTTTATGTTGACTATAGATGTTTTATGTAGACTTTAGGTGTTTCATGTTGACTATAGGTGTTTTATGTTGACTATAGGTGTTTTATGTTGACTTTATGTGTTTTATGTTGACTTTCGGTGTTTTATGTTGACTATATGTGTTTCATGTTGACTATAGAAGTTTTATGTTGACTTTTGGTGTTTTATTTTGACTATTGGTGTTTTTGTTGACTTTAGGTGTTTTATGTTGACTATAGGTGTTTTATGTAGACTTTAGGTGTTTAATGTTGACTTTAGGTGTTTTATGTAGATTATAGGTGTTTTATGTTGACTATAGGTGTTTTATGTTGACTATAGGTGTTTTATGTAGATTATAGGTGTTTTATGTTGACTTTAGGTGTTTTATGTTGACTATAGGTGTTTTATGTTGACTAGATGTGTTTTATGTGGACTAGATGTGTTTTATGTTGACTATAGGTGTTTTATGTGGACTAGATGTGTTTTATGTGGACTAGATGTGTTTTATGTGGACTAGATGTGTTTTATGTTGACCATAGGTGTTTTATGTTGACGATTGGTGTTTTATGTTGACTATAGATGTTTTATGTTGACCATAGGTGTTTTATGTTGACTATAGGTGTTTTTAAGTTGACTTTAGGTGTTTTATGTTGACTATAGGTGTTTTGGTCGCCTGTCTACCCCGGAATCTTGTTACATGAATGGCTGTTAGTGACACGACGGAACAAGGTCACAGAAAAACGGGAGGCACCACAAAGAGTCGCCCAGAAAACTAAAGTCTACATCTGTACAACCATGTACCGAGAGGTAAGCGTGTTTCTACACTATACCGATCTGCTGTACAACCATGTACGACCATGTACAACCATGTACAAGCATGTACCGAGAGGTAAGTGTGTACTACAGTGTACCGATCGGCTGTGCAACCATGTACAACCATGTACAACCATGTACCGAAAGGTAAATGTGTGCTTCACTATACCCATCGACTGATTTTGGCCATGTCACACAGTCGCAGTACCGACACCCGCTGGGCAAGGAACGATAATGCGACAATGTGTTAGTCGAAGAGCGACAATGCATCATTGCACTGTCGCAATGTAGCTCTTCGCTTGGTCGCTAATACGACAGTGTGGCTTGGCCGAAATGAGCCACCATGATGCTTTATTTTTACGCCATCTGTTTGACATAGTGACTGTGTGTTTTTTTTTAGACCAGAGAGGAAATGGAACAACTGCTCAAGTCGATCTGTCGAGTGAAGGACGCTCAGACACACTCGGACAAGTATTTTGAATCACATGTGTTTTTTGACGGAGGAGTGAAGGACAAGACACCAACAGACTTCGCTCTACAACTCATCAGTTTGTTACCGGAAACCCTAGGTAGTATACAGCGTTTACACTCTCATCAGTTTGTTACCGGAAACCCTAGGTAGTATACAGCGTTTACACTCTCATCAGTTTGTTACCGGAAACCCTAGGTAGTATACAGCGTTTACACTCTCATCAGTTTGTTACCGGAAACCCTAGGTAGTATACAGCGTTAACACTCTCATCAGTTTGTTACCGGAAACCCTAGGTAGTATACAGCGTTTACACTCTCATCAGTTTGTTACCGGAAACCCTAGGTAGTATACAGCGTTTACACTCTCATCAGTTTGTTACCGGAAACCCTAGGTAGTATACAGCGTTTACACTCTCATCAGTTTGTTACCGGAAACCCTAGGTAGTATACAGCGTTTACACTCTCATCAGTTTGTTACCGGAAACCCTAGGTAGTATACAGCGTTAACACTCTCATCAGTTTGTTACCGGAAACCCTAGGTAGTATACAGCGTTTACACTCTCATCAGTTTGTTACCGGAAACCCTAGGTAGTATACAGCGTTTACACTCTCATCAGTTTGTTACCGGAAACCCTAGGTAGTATACAGCGTTTACACTCTCATCTATCACAGTTACTTCCCATCGGCCTCGGAATGAGTTTGTACCGAAGTCTCCTATAAACGGAGTTGTCTCCCCTATATATCAATGTCATATTTGTACCTAAGTCTCTTGAGACGAAGTTATCTCCCCTATATCCCAATGTTAGATTTTTGTACCTAAGTCTATTGAGACGAAGTTATCTCCCCTATATCCCAATGTCAGATTTGTACCTAAGTCTCTTAAGACGAAGTTATCTCCCTTATATCCCAATGTCATATTCGCACTGATCATTTACGGTCGTGTCGGCGGAACAACGGGACAATTAAATACGCGAGATGTCTAGAATTATACTACGGATATCCCACCTTCAGAGGCTTTGCTAATTTATCATTTGGTAATTCAACAATCTGTTCAAATGGAATGGGCAGGTCTCGTTTCAACTCGCAACATAAATGACCTATGGTAAGTTACATTTGTAATCCCTCTAGACTTGTTGGTACCTTCGATAAGTGACTATTGGTACCCTCTCTCTATGACATTTGTAACCCCTCTAGACCTTTTGGTACCTTCGATAAGTGACTTTTGTAACCTCTTTAGACCTGTTGGTACCCTCTCTCTATGACATTTGTAACCCCTCTAGACCTGTTGGTACCCTCTCTCTATGACCTTTGTAACCCCTTTAGACCTGTTGGTACCCTCTCTCTATGACATTTGTAAACCCTCTAGACCATTTGGTACCCTCTTTCTATGACTTTTGTAACCTCTCTAGACTGATGGTATGGTATATGTATTAAAGGCGTGGAGACCATGATGTGTACCCGATCTATCACCGCCTATGGAATGAAGTTGTCATGGCAACTGATACCGAATGGAGAGAGGCGCCAGACACGGGGGATGATATTTACGATTCACCTGAAGGACAATAGGAAGGTATTTACAGAGAGGAAGTAAATTAGAGAGAAAGCAAAGTGAAATGGACGAAAACTTTCAACATGAAAATATTTGTAAATAAAACCCCGAGATTTTTTTTTTTAAATCTGCTTTCCAGTACTCTCGGATGAAATTGATATTATATTATAGTGTATATAAAGGAAATAGAAAAGAAATATAGAGGATTTCTCTATCTTGTCATTTAGGGGACATTTTTCATGAATCTACTGGAGATCAGATCCTGAATTTAAGTTTGAGCAGAGAAGATTTGGCCTTGTGTAACCTGAAGGATGTGTATATCTTTATCACCATGGTGGCGTTATCACTTTTGCTATCTTTCCCTCCTTGACCTTGACATTCAGATCTCGTGTGACTGATATGAAAAGTTGATTATGAGAGGTAGACATTAGGTACACGCACCGTACACACACTGATTACCAGATCACGTGACAATACTTAACTACAACAAAAGATCTAGTTCTCCAATCTGATATCATTACAAAGTCCTGTATTTATTGATAAGATTCCGATAGTTTTAAATTTCCCTTTTCTCCGACAGTCTATATAAGTGGGTAACTACTCTTTCTCTTTGAGTTGTTATTGGGCAGCAGTGAACAGTGGCTACTGTATGGATTCCTTGCCGTGCCGTGTCGTCTTCCGGTTTCATTTCAAAGCGAGGAGAATGGGGTATGATCAGTTAATTGTGATTTTTAATCATATTAAATATCTTTATAAGATTATTAAAAGGACTAGTTGGCGCAATAATGACTGTAGAGCAAAGGAAAATGACCAGTTGTCGTATAAACATGTTCATTTTCCAAATGATGGTTGTGAAACTATAATGTGAAATGCGTTCAAGCGTCCGGAATTACATTTCGGATCGTTCAAACCACAAATCACGTGAATAGTTTCAACCAGTCGTATGGACGTTTATCGGCTCGGAATAGCGTCAGTCAAACTGAGGGCGGAGTTTAGTAACAGCGATAATCTAACTGTGGGCGGAGTTTAGTAACACCGATAGTCTAACTGAGGGCGGAGTTTAGTAACAGCGATAGTCTAACTGAGGGCGGAGTTTACCTGTTATAGCTGTTACACATTCAACAACTTACGCAATTTCAGTCATTAATACCGCAAAAATTTGGTATACAAAATCGTAAAAATAAATACAGAATTACATGCATGTATATGATCATGACCTACATGTACACATCTATAGTCACAGCTAGGTTAAAGTGAGTAGAAATTTGGTATCTTAACTTTACAATACTACATGTATTTTATTTGAAATCACAGGAGCCAGAGAGTCATTACTTTATACAAGTACATATTATATATATATATGCATTCCAAACGTCTAATTATGTTGTATTGAACTACAATAGAAGTGTTTTAGCACAACTAATCACAGGTTTGAATACAAGCACACTTGTATAAACATTACTACAATTCATACAACTAACAATGCATAATTAGAGGTGAGATGTCTGCGTCCGGATGAAACATCTTCATTAGGCCAAAAATATCTGTTTAGGGTTACCCGACCGACCCTATTTTTTTGTAGCTACAAGGATACTCCTATTAAAAGTTTAACTCTAGGCCAATCTGAGCTGTTACATGTAATACTTCTTTCTTAGTCAAAGCTACAATTATTCATATTGTTAAATAAAGAGTCAAGAGTGAAAGACAATGATGTTTAATCATTTAATTGATAAATAGGAGCCACATGTGTTTAGTAAACAGCTCGCTATTGCATCTGAACTTGACAAAAATATTTATATAAAAAGAATCCCTACCTACCGACCCTATTTTTTTGCCAATGTAACAATGTATACAGCTACAACCGTGTATGTTCCAGGGAACGTTTTACGATGCTGTCAAGATATAGTGTTGTTGTCTTCGATGATCATATGGTACGATTGACTTAAACTCATGTTTAAAACCTTTTTATCTACAAGTGTATGCTAACAAATCTTTGGTACAAAGGTGTGACCAAGTCAAATCGGTAGATCCATTTGAAATCAATATTGTTTGCGCTGTACACCACATGGAGCAAACCAATCGAGGCAACTTTCCAGAGTTTTCATTGGCTGTAATTACAGAATGTTACAACATTTGAGGGAGGAGTCTAATCCGGACCCTTGAACGCAGTTCACTGTAGCCTATCATCATCCTTTTCCGACCATTGTGTTGTGTTAATGATGTGCTAGATAAGTAATATTACTATTTATATTGCTGTTGTTTTTTACATGATGCTCCGGTTTGGATATGTGTATGGATCTGGTTTGGAATAAAGTTGTTCAACGTATGAACCGGTTTGGATGCCGTTTAAGAAAATGTAAATCATTTTTTTCATTCATTTTTATTTTATTCCGTAGGCCTTCGACCTATAGGTGAAAATAACAACATGTATTATCAATTGCAACGTACCAATCCATATAAGGAGAGTGGATCAACAAATATTGGAATATTACATAGGTTCATAATAATAATAATAAATATTCATGTAGTAAAAATAATATATTATGAAGTTCAATGCGAGACAGATTGACAGATTTTCAAACTCAAAATCTAATAAATGAAAGATAATTAACGAGGACACTTATATATTACATTTGTTATCTAAATATATATTAATAAGGCCTTTCAATTCCTCCTTTTGCATGCTAAATATAGATATTTACCCTAGATTGGATAATTCTCTTACTTTATTATACTTAGGAGCTTTGTATTAATTTTGAAAACAGATGGTCTTTTATAATAGTATTTTTTGATGTATTTCAACCTTAAATCATTATAAAAGGAACACATCAGAAATAAAATGAATTCGTCTTCTACATCTCTTAGGTTACAGCTTAATACATATTCTAATTTCTACGTAAAATGTTATGGTGGTCTACCACCTCAATATTTAAGTTGTGCATGATAATCTAAATTTGGTTATTACATGTTTGTATTTGACCTCTAATAGATTTACGATAATAAAATTGAGACACAATGATTGTGTTATCAAGGTGTTGGTATAAAGATCCTTTTGGTGAGGCAAATATTTTTGCTTAAGATGTTTTGCTTAGTTGCTATCAACTAGTCTCTGTTTTATTTATTTGAAAAAGCAACGTTGTCAAGGAATGTAAGTGTCAACCATATAACCGAGTCCTAAATTAATGCTAATTCATTCTTAATATTACTTATCCGACTCGTCAATTTTCGTTCACGCGATCATCGAACAAGTTTTTCAACAATCAAAGTTATCCGTATTTCTGAGCTTTAACACAAATATCTTAAACTACATCTTAGTTTTATAGATACATACATTGGTAAGCGACCTAGTTCACATATAACTAAATCATTAACTTTGTAGATTTTCTAACTTTTAGAATTCTCTTTACAAAAATTCAAGTGTACCCTTTCCTATATCTGGTGCTTTGTGTAGTCCCAAATTACGGCTGCATAACATATAGATTACTACTTTACATGTGAATCAAAAACTGAACAATATGGTTTCAACTTCAAAACAATGATTTTTAAAGGAAGATTGCTAATTGCAAAATAATGCCTTTTTTAACTGTTTGCAAGATTGTTTCTGTGTTTTTGTAAATTTGCCGGGTTTGTATATTAAAAGCATACCTAAGTATTTATGAACGTGTCAAACAATTTCTACATTCATGTTGTCATATTTCCATGATTCATTACTTCGTAAAGTGACCACCGTTTTTAAAAAACAATAAATTTTTTCGTTTTTTTCGAAACATTAACCTCCAGGTTTCCAGCGTCTAGAATAATCTAATAATGAATTTAACATGCATTGCAAACCTTCTGGGCTATTGGCAAATAGGACCGTGGTCGTCAGCATACATTAATAGGAACAAATTAAGCATTTTGTAGTTCAATAATAGGACAGTTATCATTAATAAAACTCATTTCAAAATCATTAATCATAGCATTGAGTAAGTACAGGTGACAATATTTCCCCTTGTAAGAGTCCGGTTCTGTTTTCGGGAAGGCTATTGACTACAAATGGCATCGAGTTTTAACGCACAGCTTTAACATTTTCGTAATATGAATATGATTTTTTAAAAACTTTCCCACTAATTCCATAATTAATCAGTTTACTCATAACTTTCCTCTATCATAAAAATCGAAATGCTTTTCGAAGAAATTCTATAAAACAACAATAAAGTCTTATCCTTATTTCTTAAGTTTCTTAATTTAATTAAAGTTTGTATACGAATATGGCGTCTAAAGTTGAAGAACCGCCTCTTCTGAATCAAAATTGTGCATCTGTTAAAATACTATTTTTCTTTCTCACCATTTCATAATTCTATATATTCAAAATAGTAAGTAATAATTTATCGCTGAAACAAACTTACAATAGAATATAGCCTCGATAATTGTTTGTCTCGTTAAACACATCCTTTCTTGAAAATCGGAAACTATGCAAGATTTTGAGAACCGGACTCGGGAAAAAACCCAGATCTAAAATAGAATTGAACAAATCTTTCAAATTATGGTAATAATATATCTTTTCCATGAAATGAATATTTTCATTCATTATATTAAAGTTTCTTCGCTACAACTTTTATGTAACTTCAAATTATTATAGTAGCACTGATTAATTTCTTGGGGACTGAGATATTGCAGTCAAGATTTTCGTAACACAGGTTTCCATAATCATCTTCATGTTAGGTCTGAGCGCATTCAGCCATTGTTTAGCATTCACATTTAGAATTTTTAAAAATGTTAGATAAAAGTCGTCTATGGTCGAACTGTAGAGATTAACTCTGTTCAGTTTTTATAATTTGTTGCTTTAAATAATTTGAAAAACTGTCTGCGGGTTACTCTTTTTAAAAAAGCTCCGAACATAGTTTTCCATTCATACGTTTAGCTCTTTCGTTTTAGTTTAATATTACTTATTTTTATAATAATTCGTACTTAGACAGTTAATAGTTAACTGAGGTGCGTTTCATCAGATTTGTCTTTTTGAATAGTTGGACAAGCTTTCTCGGTATTACTTTTATAAAGGTGTTTGCATTTGAGGAGTAACCTATGGTATGTGCGCTCTGTTGATTAGAAAGTTTCTAATCATACCGATATTTACGAAACAGGGTTTTCTCTACCTCAACAGAAACGGTAAAGTACAATCATTAGAATTATGATGAACATATGTTTATTTAACACTATTCGTTACAGCATTTTGGGCTGTTAAGTCAACATTAAAGTTTTTTCATCCTATCATTCACTAGCATTCATTTAATTTTATCCTGACTAAATTGTTATTTTCTTCTTTCCATCTAACCGACATTGATTGTCTCTCTATTGTATTGGCATTTGAATTTAATTGTTCTAAATGACTTTTGTAGAACGGTTCTGCTTAATTTTTATACTAAAGTAATGGGACAGTGATCAGAGAAATGATATTCGTGAAATTAATGGAAGAAATAATTTGGTAATGTTTCCCTTTTGCGTATTATCAGTTAATCAAATAATGCATGAGATCTTTTCATTATTAATTATAGAAAAGTAAAGTTCGACCGTATAGCGTCAATCTGGGTGGTGTCATTGACTATACGTAATTCTCGATGACTTAACATATATCTAGCATTAGCTACGGACCAAACTGTAATTGACCATTTATCCATATTAATTGCGCTCACATATATCTGGTTTTCTGGCCTGTAGAGTCATTAAGTTTTAACTATCATATAAAGTATGATTTCTATAAATCATTTCTTTCCCCTAGCAGTCGAGCATCATAATCACGACACATATAGATTTCCCGGTTATCTTTTTTGCCTACTAGAATCTTCTAAAACATCGGTATAATAGATCAAATGAATCGCAATGTTCATAAAAGAATGTGTTTTCGGGTGGTATTAACAAATGCTAATAATATACTTTTGCGGTTCTATGAGTCTTAATATATCAAGTTTGATCCATAATGGGGTAGGGCTATCTGTATGTTTTTTTCGGACAAGGACGCTTGAACAAGTGGTTAAATAATGCTGTTTTGTATAATATATCACTATTCCACCTCCTCTACAAACTGATCTTGGAAAAGAAAAATAATCATAATTATCCAGTTTCAAATCATCATTTGTTTTAACCCAACACTCAGAGAGGCATACTATATCATACTTTGAAATAATTTCACAAAACTCTTCACACGCAAGTTTGTCAACTAGTCCTCGACAAACATTCCATGTAAGTACTGATAGTTCACTCTCCCCTTTGTCCTATCTGGTGTTGTGGTTCGAGTTATAACCAGCATTGGATGTGCTGGAACGTATGGCTCCTCTCTGTGAATGGGGGTTCATATGTGTAGCTTGACGTTCGCGTTCTAATGCCCGCGGATCGCGTTCGTGAGTTCTCGCTTCGTGTCCCTGTGCTCGCGATTCGCGTCTTGGTGGGTCGGGGAGATAGTGGTGTCGCTGTTGACTATCGCCTGGATTGACGGCCTGTAAATGTAAATCTTTATTATAGGTTCAAAACAGACTATTTCTTCTACTTCAGGTGCACTAAAGTGAATTGTCGTTGTCACAAATTGTTGAACATCTCCAAAAGAGACACAGAAACTATAGGATCTTGTCTTTTCTCTTCTTCCTAACTGACTTTATTCTTCCTAGCGTCTCCCTTGACACCGCCTCACTTTTATGGACATTTATGGAGCGCTCGCCCCTGTGAGATAGGCTCTAGGTTCTGTCCCCTGGCCGAGACACACCAACGTCTATTAAAGTGGTAGTTTCTGCTCCTGCTTAGCACTCAGCATACAGGGAGTGGAACGACTGGTTCGCCCGTTGTCATTATAATGTGATCGGATGGGATGTGTTGCTTGGTGTCTTCGGCGGCATGCTTCAGAGATATAGCACAACACGAACATACCGCAGTCTCCCAAAACACGCACCTCACACTTTACATTCGCTATACACTGCTTACAATGAAGGTCGTCCTTACGCGACCTTGGTTGTTAATAGGACGTTAATTAATCAAACAAACAAACGCATGCACTTATGCGAAAACTTTGGAACACAATGCGTTAAGTGAAAGACTACCAATCGAAGTCATGATTCCAATGTGATCAATTGACTGTTTAGAGAATAAGATCAGAAAGTATTGTCTTCTGGCGGAGAACTAGAAAATTCAATGATTTACATATGAAACCAGGCTCCAGGTTCATAAAAAACAATATTAGACCTAAGTTTAGAGTTAAAAAAATACATGTATGACGTATTTTTGTAACGTCAATTTTGATTTTGCTACATGTAATACAGTGTCTGTCTAAGCACATGGACTCGTTCCTGGTGATGGCATATATAAGATGGATCGCGGCTATTTACATATTGTGTAATCGGTATTATGTAAATAGACGTTACCCATCCTACTTCTATAAATCTCTCACCACTAGGAAAGAGTCCAGAGAGACTGTTTTAGACTTAAAACTGTATTGTGATCTTTGGACCGGGCGTCTGTTTTACTATTCTTGATAAGATTCAATGGTAGCCTTAACTTTTAAACTAATCCGACGTGGTATTCCCTTGTCTCAAGACATTGTATCAAGTTACGCAAAAAGCTATCGTTTCTTACAAATAATTATAGGGACTGTATACAGTACATGTAGGGATTCATAACTTCCTACGCTGATCTCTGTAGCCACCTATTTATAATGTTCATATTTGTTCTTTACCGTATAGCTGGTCATTTACTGGTTTCAAAATTTTCGCGAGTTATACTGAACCCGAGAAAGTTAAAGTTTAGCGGATTTTGTTTGGGGTCTGGTCTCCAGGGTACACAGTATCTTTCTTAAGTGCCCGTATCTAATTTTCGTTATGAAATCGATGTCCCGTGAAATTACGAAAATATAGGCCTACTCACGAAAATATAGACCTACTCACGAAAATATAGACCTACTCACGAAAATATAAGCCTACTCACGAAAATATAGGCCTACTCACGAAAATAACCGGCTATATAGTGCATCTGTATCGATCTACAAATATATGCCAATAGTGTTAACTATGACGATATGCTGACAAATGATTTGTTTGTTTGTTTGATTTATTAACGTCCTATTAACAGCCAGGGTCATGTAAGGACAGCCTCCCATGTATGCTGTGTGTTGCGTGTATGTTGTGTGAGGTGCGTGTTTTGGGAGACTGCGGTATATTCATGTAGTGTCTTCTTGTATAGTGGAACTTTTGCCCTTTTTATAGTGCTATATCACTGAAGCATGCCGCCGAAGACACCAAGCAACACACCCCACCCGGTCACATTATACTGACAACGGGCGAACCAGTCGTCCCACTCCCTGTATGCTGAGCGCTAAGCAGGAGCAGAAACTACCACTTTTATAGACTTTGGTGTGTCTTCGGGGCAGGGGACAGAACTAGAGCTTTCTCAAAGGGGCGAACGTCAACTCAGGCAAAAAGTGAGGCGGTTGAGAGCCAAAGGGAGGAACATAGGAAGGATAAAGTCGTTGGAAGAAGAAAAGATAAGATCTAAATTTAGTCGACTTTTAACAGATCATGCATAGGGGCATGCTGTAAATTTCTAAATGATAATTAGCCCAGGATTAACAAGACCGGAGTAGGGAATTGCAGTTCTAGGACAGACTTTCGTGGCGTTCTGTTAACGATCTAATGAAAGAATGTTTTTTTTGTTAAAACGAGCGGTTCATAGCATGCTATTGGCCAAACATTGTTTAAATATAATGTTAATGGCGGGATAATAGGGGGGGGGGGGGTCTACGTGCACCCCCCCCACAAGTTTAGAACCATGTTTTTCTGAAGCCTTATGACCCATGATAACGGAAATCGAGAGGTAGATTGTATAGCGAACTGGGATGAACATGATACCGGTTATGAGTCCTCAAGATGGGATCATCGAATTGCACTTTAATATATTCGAAAATCAGTCATAAAATTGACATTTTTCAACGGGAAGAAGACAAATGAGGCATAAAAATGACAAATAGAAAACAAATCATATAGGACATATTATACATAATATATGTAGGAAGTTATTTCTTAGAACGCAGGAATGAAAAAATCGGATTTTAAGCTCAAATGGAATTTTTATAAGAAATTTTTCATATTTGGCTTGATATCAGCAAAAATTTAGCATACACGTCAAACTTATTCCTCTCTATCTATGTAGCTCTCCTTCCTACCTCCCCTCTCTCACTCTCCACGTACACACCACACACACACCCCGCCCCCTCCCCTCCCCACCCCCCCTCCCCACCACAACACCCCATCGTCCATTTCTTATAAGCTTCAGGTTATCGACTGTCATCAGATGGCCGGGGCATCTCGGAACTTTCACTAACCTCATTTGAAAACAAATAGTCATGTACATTACATTCGTTTTCCACACCAAATAGGCAAATAAGTTCAATGATCAACTATAGACACAAACTTCATATCGGTTCACTAATATTCAAATACTCCACTGCCTACCGTGGATTTATTCTATGGTAGGTTCCAATAAAAAATCGGATTCTTTAAAGCTCAAATGTAATTTTTTTTTAGCAAATGTTTCCATATTTGGCTTGACAAGCAAAAATGTTTACAAACACTATTTTCGTTAACACCGTTTTTAGACCTCTACCTATCAGTAAACACAATAAACAGATTATACGAGATACAAAAAGAATTATTGTTATACATATTATCGATTAAGTTTACACAAAATCCACGGGGTGCGTATACGCAGGTATACTCGGAAATTTCGTCGTTTTTCTCAAACAGTGACACTAAGGTTTCGGGTCGTTTACGAATTTCTGAGATAAAATCTGGCATCTGACGGTTCCTCCACCATTTAAACCACCCAGAGACCAAACGATTTGAATTGTGTAGATTTCTGTACATGTGAGGTGAGCTTCTTAATCCTGAATGACTTATAAGTGAAACTAAGATGGGATGATAATGATGAGTTAATCTATAATTTCATGTTCGCTATGCAGAACATGTTCTTGGTGAGAGCCATAGTTCCACCGTACCTGTCCTGAGTCGTCAGAAATAGTCGCGCTATTTCGATAATCTAACGCACATGTACAAATGAGTCTGAGCTTACCATTCGCATGTGGGTGATATTCTCTCTCAAACTTTTTACACTACACTTGCAGCAAGGGACATTCACTGTTCAGTCCGGTGTGATATGGCAGCCGGGGGGGGGATATGCTCACCTCCTGTTCCACTTCAGTGACTTATGTCTTCTCATGTTATATGCCACCACTCTTCAAGTTTAACTTCTTTTTCTGTTGTTTCAACATGGTAGTAATCTCGGCTACATATAGGTCGAAGGTTACGATATGCTCCTACACGGTGCAACACGTTGATAGAAAAAAGGGTTATCTACACTTTTTTTCGTACGTTCATACTTCTATTGTATATAGAAATTCAGTTAGTTTCTTCTGTTTTCGGTTGGGCTAAAGAGTTCAAAGCATTTTCATTATTTTTCAGGATACGCTGTTTTTTTGAATAATCGAACACGCATTTCGATGTCGTGCATTCGCACTACTGAGTAATTAGGACTAAAAATGCTCTCGGATTATGTTGCACAGGTGATTCATATTACCTCTGGTTTCCTCGGTGTTGAGGATTCCTAAAATATTATAGGTTCTCTCTTGGGAAGATTACATATCATGGTTAATGCCTGAGTAGCTTCATACTAATCAGATAAGAGTTTAATGTAGGATTTGGTTGGGTGTGTTAGGTGTGATGGGTTTTATCTACAACCCAACAATTAAGTTTGCTTTGCCGATGTTGGAGCTGACATATTTATTCTATCGAGTCCTGATGTTCAGCGGGTATCGAGCAATGGTGGTGCACAGTAAATCGGTCTCGCGGCCAATTTGCGTGACGCATCACGGGAAATATAATCATTTGTGTGATATATAGATGCTTATGCTTTATGTACACTTATTCGGGTTAATAGATACTGAAAAATTATCCTTTTTTGTGACTGTGGTGGGTATAGAGATGAAAGCTTTGTCAAAATCAGAGTGTGCGAAATTACATTGTAAACATCATTTCTCTTTTTAGAGCAGTGTTTTCTAATTTGGAGGTTCGTAATATCTCTGGCAGTTTCTCTCTGGGTGTATTGGGACCCAGGTATTTAGGCACGAAGGGCACATATAGGGTGGTGGGTAGAGAGAAGGTTTAAATGGTGTATGGGTGTATATTGTATTCATCAGCATTGGCATGTGTGGCGGAGAGTAGTGCTGGTAGCTCTGATGTGTGTGTGAGGTGTGACTTGGTGGTGGGGGGGAGGTGGAGGGTGGTGGTACAACCAAAAATATTTGGAGGTTTACTCTTATAGCATCCCTTACTCTAGTAACCTCATTAGGATTATCTCATCCTTCTACGGGAGCCGGGACTTTAGTCATGCCAGTGTGTCACATCTTAGTAGTCCGAAACGAACGTCGGTCACAAGGGGATTGTCGCGAATTGGTGGGCTCCTATGACCACTCATCTGTCCACAGTTCTGGGACAGGGTCATCTATGCGGCTCTCGGCGCTGTAATCATGCTTTCCTTGATCTGTGGTGGATGTGCCAGGTTGTGTTATCATTTAGGAACAAGGAACTGTTTAACGGCATATTGTGATTTTTATCATGAATTTTCTATTGAAGGTGTAACACGATCGACTCACATATAGCTCTCTAACGAAACACTGGGTTTGGTGTCCCCACTTGCATTTTAACTAAAGAGTTACTTGGTGGTGGTATTGATGGTTATTGAGTTATCAGACATAGACGTCTATGATAATGTTTGTTTGACATTTACAGAGTGGTGGTGGAAATCAGAATTATGGGGTGATAATTCATTGGTTCTGGTCGGGGATCTGCACTGTGCATTACAGCATTTGGGTGTCCGGATCTACGAGGTTATTTGAAGTGTTGACAGAATCTTCTGGCTTTGTCCAGGTCATGTAATAAGGAGACTTACCATTCTAAGGGAGTGAGAAATTTCTTCAGATAGTGACGCAGCTAGTTATTTCATAGGGTGGTGAATGCATTGGTTAACATTCCAGCTAGACTTCTCGGAGCGCCTAGCTCATGTCACTCGGATAGATACGCAGGGTACGCAAGTGTTACGGTTCTATGGTTGCGGAGGGTGAATAAGGACATTGTGCGTTACAAGTAGAATAAGATGTTTTGCATACTTAGGATCTGTGATAGTATAGAGACGCTACGTAACAATGGAACTTTATGTGATTGTGTTGTAACTGGCTAGTAGTAGATCTCTATGTTTCTCGCGCGCTCTTTGATGCCTCTTTTTAAATTGATTCGGACATGGATCCTGCATAGGATTGATGTATATTGTTAGTTTCCTTAACTTACCCACTTATCTTAGCTCTATTCTTCGTTAGTATATAATTTGTTTAATGTTCTTATGAGAGCCATTGTTTTGATGACTTAACTTTCAGTCATAAGTAGGGTGTGTCTATTTCGAGTTAGCTAGTCCACGATATTTAAATGGAAGGGAACTCTTATAAAAATGGACCACAAGGCACAACCTGTAAGTGAGCTCAAGCGGTTTCGTATGTTTGGAATAGACACCAGGCCAAGTTATACACATCAGTCTGTGTGTTGACACATTGTCATGATACTGTAAACGCAGTTTGGACTCCTTACTATACATCTTTTCTCATTGGGCTGGTCAACCAATCACACCGCTTGAAAGTTTTTGTAAAACTCGTGTCTATTCAAATGTGGTGGTCAAATACTCATAGACAGATCTTGTTTTCCTCTTAGTGCAATGCTTTTTGATGTATCATATACGCCAATCGAAAACTGAAGTATCTAAATTATCAGTAAACCTTACTAGAGCATACCAGTCATCATTGAGGTGCCCACGGATCCCGACACGACGCACTTACCATATGACTACCTTATTGCTCATTCCTTGGAGGCTATATCGTCTATCAATACCCGTCGTCCCTATTAATTTATGCTTTTATGATACTCTTTTCCATAATCTAGGGTTCAATAATAACACAAATCTCTTGACTTCTTGCACTGGGAACAGGTATGGCTCATGTAATTATGTTTTCATATTATAAACCCACTCGGACCTACTACCACTCGACATTATAGTCCTTGCTTTGCTCTGGGCCTCGAAAATAGCTTAAATATCACCCTACACGCCACTTCTGTGTATGCTTTGGTCTCTAGTTAAGAAAACAGATAACAAATGTGGGGAAAACATTTTTAGCAGAATACAATTAACTTTCAGATAGTTTTTGATAGTTACATTAAATTGCAGGGTAATTATTATTTGATTTTTTTTTTTTTCTTTTCTCTACACCCTCTACCTGATATATTTGAATTTATGTTGGTACAGGTGAGTTGAATCGTTTTGGTGGTAGTTTCCTATATGATCATTTTGGATACCTACACTGCCTTGAGTAAATAAAAAGCTAATGGTCTATTTGGTGACTAGACAATCAATGTTTAGAACCCCCGTAGTTATTTTTTTTTTTGCTCTTTTTATTTTTCTGTTTGTTACATTTCCGGGACGGGATACAATGATGTTCTATGAGATAAAACATGTTCTAACAATTTTTACTACACGGGTATGACTATTTTTGCCTCAATAATTGGTGTTTTAATGAAATTCGAGAATTCGGGGCGTCCGCCCCACTCACTCTGGTATCGACTCGCTTTCTTACGACAGGAGCTTTCACGCCATCGTTCTACTCAATTTCTTTTTTTTTGTTGGTGTTGTTTTTCTACTTAGGAATTGAATAACTCTAACGCACATTGTATTTTCATTACTCACTGGAGATTCGTCGCTCGGTTTCTGCATTTAATAGGCATTTCTATATAGTATATTGGTGTCTGGGGCCTCTTCGGCATGGGTGTGCAGGAAGATACATAAGTCTGGGCGCGGGTCCTAATGCGTTTATTCGCATAGTGCACCCCCGACCTCATCCGTGCTGAAAAATTTCCCGCCCCCCCCCCACAAACTTAACGAAATGTTTTTTTCTGAAGCTTATGACGAACTGGATAACGGTAATCGAGAGGTTAACATTGGTAATACAAGCTCGGATGAACTTATCCTGGTTATGACGTCCATCAAGTATGGCCGCAATCTCGAATTTCACTAAATATAGAAAATAGTCATAACATTGACATTTTTCACGAAGAAGACAAATGAGCATCAAAATGACCACAATAGACAAACAAATACATATCAAGGACCATATAATCCAAATATATGTAGTTATCTTACTACGCAGGAAATGAAAAAATCGGTTTTTAAGCTCAAAAAATGGGGTAATTTTTTAGGCAAATTTTTCATATTGGCTTGACACAGCAAAAATGTTTGCCAACAGCAAACTATTATTTCTTGTCAGTTATTTGATATCTTATATTAGTAAAAAACACACCAACAAAAAAACAATGTTAAACATTGTATAGCTCGGTTATGACGATATAAGAGGCGCATCTCGAATTTCACATAACAATTGAAAAAATAGTCATTACATTAACATTTTTCAACCGAAATAGACAAATAAGAGTATCAAAATGATCATAATAGAACAACAAATTCATATCGGTACCACATAAATTCAATATGACTGCCTAGTGATTCCTTAGGTACGGCCAACATGAAACAAAACACGCGATTTTTAAGCTCAAAAAATGATAGATTTTTTAGCAATTTTTCATCATTTGGCCTTCACCAACAGCAAAAGCCCTCTTACACAACAACACCTTATTATTCGCTTAACAGTTATTTGACCTCGTATCACGCAGTAAAACAATAAAAAATATATAGAGATACAAAAAAGCAATTATTTTATACCGCCATATTAAGTCTTAACAAAACTTCACGGGCTGCGTATAGCTGGGTATCCCATGCTGTTTTTCTAACTCCAAACTCGCTGACACTCCACCCAGTTCTCCTGCGTGTCATTATACGTTCCTCAAAATAAGATTGACTATTGCGCGGATTATAAGATTTAGCAAAACATCGCATTGAAAGTTGACAGAAATTTCTAGTAGCGATCCAAGTCACAGTCCTCTCGTTATCTTCCTATGCATAGTAATATCAGCAAACAATTCCAGATAGTACCAACAGTGTCAGCATATTTTCTTCTACCTGGTTCTCAATTATAACCATTATCACTGCTGTTGCGTCGCTTTCCGCCTCATTCACTATCCTCTGACGTGACTCGGCATGCTCTGGTAAGCTTGTACACTGCAGTCCGCAACAGAGTACATCGGAGTATCCAGTATCCAAGTCGTCGAAGAGCAGAGCGTCGTCCTTCCGATGTCGATGAGCCTGAAGTGAACTACATTACCAGTGGTGCTCTAGCCTGTCATCTTTCATGACCCATCCATGGCCAGAGTTTATATCAGGAACAACAGGTTCAGGGATGTGGGATCTCCTTCAGATTCTAACATATCGTATATGCTGTTTCAGACCTCTCAGGAAATTACACCAGATCCAGATTCTTCGAATTGTGGAATGATTCAAGCACCATTCATCAACCTTGTGGACACTCGTGCGACTATAGATGGCACAGGTGATATCCTCGATGTCTTTAATGAGGTCATAAATGTTAAATTTCATTGGTCAGACTTTCCCCAGTCCCTTGAAGGTACTGGTTGTGTCGCATCTGGTGTATGCGTGGATACACCATTGAAGACTCTCTACAGTGCTCTCCAAACTTGGCAAAGAGAGGAACTTCACTGTAGACCTCATTTATGACCTCAAAGAATCCACCTGTGCCATCTATGGTCACTGAGGGTTCACAAAAATGAGGAATTGTACTTCATACGAATTAAGGAAAAGCAACTCAAACCTTCGCAGAATGTGGCTCTGGTGTCTTTTCCATCCTACCGGAGAGGTCTGGAACATCATATATGATATGTGAATCAATAGGTTGAAAACAGGATGAGCTCCCACATCCGCGAACCCGATGTTATTGAAGTTACCTCTGGCCATGGGCGGTTGACAAATTAGAACCACGATGGTAAACCGGTAATGTAATGTCACATCAGCTCATCAGATCATCGACATGCTGGCGAGAAAGCACGCACAATGATAATGCTTATCATTAAGAACTATTGAAAGAAATATGTTATACTGCAGTAACCATCTGACATTTCCTTACGTTATACACAGAAAAATAAAGTTAACTGTGAATGTGCTATTTCTAAAAGAAACAAATTTCGGAAAGTGTCGTGGTATTAACGGAAACAAATGCTTTCTTCAGTTTTAATTTGACACCCTATTAGTTGGCGTTGTGCTGTAAAAAATCATTTTGAGACGCTACTAGTCTACAAACTTTCGAACATGAAAATGGATTATCACAATTTATGTTAGGAAATTGTCAAGTCCCACTTAGATATTAAGCCAACTTAAAATTCAAATGCGTTAAGGTATGAATCGTCAATTGCCAATGTTATCTTCAGGAAATTCTAAGACATCCGGAAACTGTAGTGTCAGCGGTTTGGAAAAAACAGCAATCATATACCCTGTATACGCACCCGGTGATTTTTTGTAAACTTAATGTCATAATGATGGTATAACAATAATTCTTTTTTGTATCTCTATATATCTTTTATTGTTTTACTGAGTGATTAGAGGTCAAATAACTGTTAACGAATAATAGTTTGTTGTTGGTAAACATTTTTGCTTTGTCAAGCCAAATATGAAAAATTTGCTAAAAAATTATCATTTTTGAGCTTAAAATCCGATTTTTTCATTTCCTACCTAGAATCACTACATATATTGAATTATGTGGTACCGATATGAATTTGTTGTTCTATTATGATCATTTTGATACCTTATTTGTCTATTTCGGTTGAAAAATGTTAATGTAATGACTATTTTTCAATTGTTAGTGAAATTCGAGATGGCGGCCATCTTGATGACGTCATAACCGGAGCTTATACAATGTTAACATTGTTTTTTTTGTTGGTGTTGTTTTTACTGATTGATAAGAAGTCAAATAACTGACAAGAAATAATAGTTTGCTGTTGGCAAACATTTTTGCTGTGTCAAGCCAAATATGAAAAATTTGCTAAAAAATTA
>SAYR01050643.1:166131-196696 GCA_004382745.1 Argopecten irradians irradians
ACGAGAGTATTTAATCAAAAGTTGATATTGTCAACATAGTGAACGTTTATCAAGTGACCGTAAAATAGTAGAGAGTTTATTCAGTGATGTCAATAGTAACGTGATATCAAATAGTGAATGTAAAAATAATTTACGATGTATTCAGTGAATGTCATAAGTACGTTTCATCAAGTGAAATGTCAATAGTAAACAAGTTTTTATCATGTTGAATATCAATAGTAAACGTTTTATCAAGTTGAATGTCATCGTACGTTTTATCATGATTGATCAATAGTAACGATTTATCAAAGTGAATTTCAATAGTAGGTGACGATTTTATCAAGTGAATTGTCAATAGGTAACGTTTTATCAAGTTGACTGTAAATAGTAACGTTCTATGCATGAATTCAATGTTCTTAATAGTGGATTGTCAATAGTAAGTATAAATCGTGAATGTCAATAGTAAACGTTTTATCAAGTGAATGGTAAATAGTAAACGAATTTAATCAAGTGAATGTCATATAGTAAACGGTTTATCAAGTGAATGTCAACTAGTAACTATTTAATCAAGTGGAATGTCATAGTCAGTACGTTTTATCAAGTGAGGTAAGAATAGTAATGTGATATCAAGTGAATGCCAATAGTACGTGTTATGAGTAAGCATAGACCTACAAGTGAATCCAATAGTAAACGTTTTATCAAGTGAATGTCAAAGAACGTGATACAAGTGAATTCATGTAGTATATATATCAAAGTAAGTTAAGTGAATTCAATAGTAACGTTTTATCAAGTGACTGTCAATAGTAAACGTTATAAGTTATTATAGCTAAAGTGAATGTCAAATAGTACGGTGATATTCAAGGGAATGTCAATAGTAACGTTTTATCAAGTGAATGTCAATAGTATACGTTTTATCAAGTGACCGTCAATAGTAACGTTTTATTAAGTGAATGGTCATAGTAAACGTGTTTTCAAAGTTGATGTCCGTTTTATAGGGATAGTAACGTTTTATAAGTCATGTCAATAGTAAACGTTTTTCAAATGAGCATATCTTTTAATCTGTCAAGTATTAGTATATCAGTATATATATACTTTAGAAGTCAATGTCATATGTAAACCGTTCTATCAAGTGAATGTCAAATATGTACGTTTTATGAATGTCAAGTAGTGAATAAGTGTGCAATAGTAAACGTTTTATCAAGTGAATGTCAATAGACGTTTTATCCAAGGTGAATGTCAATGGTAACGTTTTCAAGTGAATGTCAATAGTACGTTTTTATCAAGTGAATATCAACTACATTGCCAGTAACGGTTTAAATCAAGTGATGTCAATTAGTTAACGTTTTTATACAGTGGAATGTCAATAGTAAGCGGTTATATCAAGTGAATGCAATAAGTAACGATTTATCAAAGTGAATGTCAAAGTGTACGGACTTTTTATCCAAGTGAATGTCATAGGTAAACGTATTATCAAGGAATGTCAATAAGTAACGGTTTATCAAGTGAATGTCATAGGTAACGTTTTATCAAGTGAATGTCAATATGTAACGTTATATCAAGTGGATATGTCAAATAGTAACGTTTATCAAGTGAATGTCATATAAACGTTTTATCGGCAGTGAAATGTCAATAGTAACGTATTTATCAGTGAAATGTCAATAGTAACCGTTTTATCAAGTGAATGTCAATGTAACGTTTTATCAAAGTGAACGGTCAATAAGTAACGTTTTATCAGTGAATGTCAATTGTAACGTTATATCAAGTGATATGTCAATAGTAACGATTGATTATCAGGTGAATGTTCATATGTAACGTTTTATCAAGTGAATGTCAATAGTAACGTTATATCAAGTGAATGTCAAATAGTAACGTAGTTCAATATACAAGTTCAGAATGTCAATAGTTTAACGTTTTAATCAGGTGAATGTATCAAATAGTACGGTTTTTATCAAGTGAATGTCAATAGTTAACGTTTTATTCAGGTGAATGTCAAAAGTGATGTTATATCAAGTGAATGTCAATAGTATCGTTTTATCAAGTGAAATGTCATAGTAACGATAATATCAAGTGAATGTCAATAGTAACGTATTTATCAAGTGGAATGTCAAATAGTAACGTTTTATCAAGTGACCCGTCAATAGTAACGTTTTATCAGTGAAATGTCATAGTAACGTATTTATCAAGTAAATGTCATAGTAACGTGATTATCAAGTGAATGTCAATAGTAACGTGTTTATCAAGTGAATGTCAATAGTAAACGTTTTATCAAGTGAATTGTCAATAGTAAGCGTTTTATCAAGTGATCCTAAAAGTAGTAACGATTTATCAAGTGATGTCATAGTAAACGTTTTATCAAGTGAATGTCAAATAGTACGTTTTTCAAGTGAATGTCATATAGAACGTTATAAGTCAAGTGATGTCATAGTAAACGTTTTATGCAAGTGAAGTTAATAAGTACGTTTTAATCAAGTGAATGTCAATAGTAGCGTTTTTCAAGTGTAATGTCAAATAGTAACGTGATATCAAGTGAATGTCAAATAGTGAACGTTTTATCAACCTGAATGTCAATAGTAAAGTTTTATCAAGTGAATGTCAATAGTAACGTGATATCAAGTGGATGTCCAATAGTGTTAATATCAACTGAATGTCAAATAGTAACGTTTTATCAAGTTGAATGTCAATAGTAACAGTGATATCAAGTGAATGTCAATATGTAAACGTTATGATCAAGTGAATGTCAAGTAGTAACGTTATATCAAGTGAGATGTCAATAGTAACGTTATATCAAGTGAATGTCAATAGTTAACGTTTTATCAGTTGAAATGTCAATAGTAAACGATTTATCATTGAATTGTCAATAGTAACGGTTTATATCAAGTGAATGTCATAGTAACGTTTATCAAGTGAATGTCATAGTAACGTGATATCAAGTGAATGTCATAGGGAACGTTTTATCAGTCGAATGTAAATAGTATCAGTTTTATCAAGTTGAATGGTCAATACTAACGAGTTTTATCAAGTAAAATGTCAAAATAGTAACGTGATATCAAGTGGGAATGTTCATAGTAACGTTTTATCAGTGAAATGTCAATAGTAACGTTTTTAATCAACTGAATGTCAAAATAGTAAACGTGATATGCAAGTGAATGTCAAAGTAAACCTGTTTTTATCAAAGTGAATGTAAATAGTATCGTTTTTATCAAGTGAATGTCCATAGTAAACGTTATATGCTAAGTGAATGTCAATAGTTAAGTTTTATCAGTGAAATGTCAATAGTAAACGTTTTATTATCAAGTGAATGTCAATAGTAACGTTGATATCAGTGAATGTCATAGTAACGTTTTATCAAAGAATGTCAATAGTAGTGTTTGGTAGTCTTAACGGGTGGAATATCAAGTTGGAATGTCTAGTCAACGGTTATTCAGTGGAATGTCAATAGTCGGTTTTAATCAAGTGAATTGGTCCAATAGTACGTTTATCAAGTGAATGTCAATAGTAAACGTTGATATTCAAGTGAATGTCAATAGTACGTTTATCAGTTGAATGTCCAATAGTAACGGTTTATCAAGTGAATGTCAATAGTAACGTTTATCAGTGAATGTCATAGTAACGTTTTTATCAAGTGGAATGTCAATAGTAACGTTATCAAATGAATGTCCAATAGTAACGTGATATCAAAGTGAATGTCAATAGTAAGTGATATCAAGTGAATTCAATAGTAACGTCAATATCAAAGTGATTGTCAATAGTAACGTTTATCAGTGAATGTCAATATAACGGTTTTATCAAGTGAATGTTAGTACGTTTTGTTATCAAGTGAATGTCATAGTTACGTTTATTTATCAAAGTGAATTCCCCATAGTAGATTTATCAAGTGAATGTCATAGTACGTTTTATCAAGTTGATGTCAAAGTTAACGTTTTTAAATCAAGTGAATATCAAATGGTATCGTTGATTTCAGTGAATGTCAATAGTATACGGTTTTTATCAAGGGATATCATATATCGTTTTTATCAAATGAATGTCAATAGTAACGTCATATCAAGGTGATGTCAAAGTAACCGTTTTATCAAGTGAATGTCAAAGTAACGTTATAAATCTAAGTGGATGTCAATAGTAAACGTTATCAAGTGAATGTAAATAGTATCGTTTTTATTTCAAAGTGAATGTCAATAGGTAAGCGTTTTATCAAGTGAATGTGTCAATAGTAACGTTCCTATCAAGTGGATGTCAATAGTAAAGTTTTAATCAAGTGATGTCAATAGTAACGTTTATTCAAGTGATGTCCAATACTAAACGTTTCAAGTGATGATGTCAATAAGGTAACGTTTTATCAAGTGGATGGTCAATAGTGAACGTTTATCAATGAATGTCAATTAGTACGTTATCAAGTTGAATGTCATAGTAGGTATTATCATGTGAATGTCATAGTAACGTTTTACACAAGTGAGGTCAATATACGTTTTATCATGAAATTAATAGTATCGTTTTATCAAGTTGGATGTCAATGTAACGTTTTATCAAAGTGAATGTTCAATAGTAACGTTTATCAAGTGAATGTCAATTAGTACGGGATTTTAAAAAAATATTCAAGTTGGAGTCAATTAGTAATCGTTTTATCAATGTGAATTTCACTAGTATCTTTTTATTCAACAGTGAATGTCAATAGTATCTTTATCAGTGAAATGTTTCCAATAAGTAAACGTGATTCAAGTGGAATGGTCAATATAACTCGTGATATGTCTAAGTTGAAATTTCAATAGCGCCTTTATGTGGATGTCAATAGTAACGTTTGTTATCAAGTGAATGTCATAGTAACGTTGGATATCAAGTGAATGTCCAATAGTAAACGTATATCAGTTGAATGTCATAGTAACGTTTTATCAATGAATGTCAATATAAACTTTTTATCAGTCAATGTGAATGTTCAAGAGTTAAACGTTTATCAGTAATGTCAATAGTTAACGTTTTATCTCAAGTGAATGTCAATAGTAACGTATATCAAGTGAATGTTCAAAATGTAACGTTTTATCTAAGTTTGAAATGTCATAGGTATCTTTTTTTATCTCACAATTTATCAGTGAAGGTTTCAGATAGTACAGTGATTACTCAAGTGAATGTCAATACCGTCAACGTGATAATCGTTGCATGTCATAAGATTTTATCAAGTGAATGTCATAGTAACGATTTATCAAGTGAATTGTCAATAGTAACGTTTTATCAAAGTGATGTCAATAGTATCTTTTTTTATCAGTAAATTGTCAATATTACGTTTTATCAAGTGAATGTACAATAGTACGTTTTATTCCAGTGGAATTGTCAATAGTACGTTATATCAAGTGAATGTCCCTGTAACGTTTATCAGTGAATGTCAATAGTAGTGATATCAAGTGATGTCAATAGTAAAAACGTTTATCAAGTGAATGGTCAATAGTAAACGTTTTTATCAAGTGAATGTCATAGTACGTGATATCAAGTGAATGTCAATAGGTAACGTTTTTTAATCAAGTTGAATGTCAATAGTATCGTTTTTCAAGTGCCTGTCCAAATAGTAAAGGTTTTATCAAGTGAATGTCAATATAACGTTTTATCAAGTGAATGTCCAATAGTAACGGTTATATCAGTGGAATGTCAATAGTTAACGATTTTAATCCAAGTAGAATGTCAATAGTACGTTTTTATCAAATGGAATGTCAATAGTAAACGTGATTATAATGGAATGATCAAATAGGTAACGTTTTATCAGTGGAATGTCCAAAGTATCTTTTTTATCAAGGTGAATGTCAGAGTACGTGGATAATCAAGTGGAATGTCAATATAATCGTGATTATCAAGTGAATGTCAATAGTAACGTTTTATCAGTGAATGTAATAGTAACGGTTTTATCAAAAGTGAATGTCATATATTAACGTTTATCAAGTGACTGTCAATAGTAACCGTTTTATCAATGAATGTCAATAGTACGTTTTATCAAGTGAAATGTCAATAGTAAACGTTTATATCAAGTGAATGTTCAATAGTACGGATTGATCAAGTGAATTCAATTAGTAACGTTATCAAGTGGAATGTCCCAATAGTGAAACGTTTATCAAGTGAAATGTTCAATAGTAAGTTTTATCAAGTGAATTCAATGGTATCGTTTTTATAAGATTGAATGTCATTAGTTTTAGTAGTTTTATCAGGGATATTTCAAAATTTAGGTAATCCTGGTTTATCAAGTGGAATGTCAATAGTTACGTTTTTCAAGTGAATGTCAAAGGTACCGTTATATCAAGGTGGATGTCAATAGTAAACGGTTTTAATACAAGTTGAAGTCAATGTAAGTTGATATCAAGTGAATGTCAATAAGTACGTTTTATCAATGTGGAATGCAATAGGTAACGGTTTTATCAAGTGATGTCATAGTAAAACGTTTAAATCAAGTGAATGTCAATTAGTAACGTTTTTATCAAGTGATGTCATAGTAAACGTGATTATCAAGTGAATGTCAATAGTAACGTGATATCAAGTTGAATGTCAATAAGTAACGTTTATCAGTGGAATGTACAAATAGTAACGTTTTAATTCAAGATGAATGTCAGTGTTACGTTTTATCAAGTGAATGTCATAGTCTGGTGTACGTGGTCTATAAGTTGTGTTATACAGGGGGCCTGGTGTACGTGGTCTATAAGTAGTGTAACTACCATAGTTTGTGTTATACAGGGGGTCTGGTGTACGTGGTCTATACATAGTGTGACTACCATAGTTTGTGTTATACAGGGGGCCTGGTGCACGTGGTCAATACGTAGTGTGCCTACCATATAGTTTGTGTTATACAGGGGTACTGGTGTACGTGGTCTATAAGAAGTGTTACTACTATAGTTTGTGTTATACAAGGGTACTGGTGTACGTGGTCTATAAGTAGTGTGACTATCATAGTTTGTGTTATACAGGGGGTCTGGTGTACGCCTGGTCTATAAGTAGTGTGACTACCATAGTTTGTGTTATACAGGGGGCCTGGTGTACGTGGTCTATAAGTAGTGTGACTACCATAGTTTGTGTTATACAGGGGGCCTGGTGTACGCCTGGTCTATAAGTAGTGTGACTACCATTGTGCTCCAGTGCTTGACCTGTGTGGGCTTTACCTTGGTCTGCCTCTACTTCTCACAGACCACGCAGATGAAAGTAAGTTATCAGATAAGTATTTAGACATTTAATTAATATCCAAATGCTTCTTGCAAGGCTTTTATTGTGGAAATATTTTGTGAATAGTTTATTTTACATACTATACTATACAATCGTTTGGTTGGCATGTTCTTTCTTAGAGTTCTTGTAAATGAATAGTTATTTCAGTGGGAAATGTTAGTTTGTTTAGCATTACCTCACTACGCCGCACTCACATGTAAATAAGGTCACAATACGGTAATTAAGCACATGACAAAGGTTTTTGATAATATTTTTTCATGGAAGGTGGCAAAATTACTGACATTCCTCTACGCATGCGTCATGATGGCTGTTGCTGTAGGGACAGCTCAACAGGTGGTCCAGGACTTAGCTTCACAGGGAGACAGCACCATAACCAGGGCTGCAAACGAAACAAGTGGTGACGAGGTGGTCACAAAAAGTCCTTCAGGTAAGTGTCAGGAGTGGTGACGAGGTGGTCACAAAAAGTCCTTCAGGTAAGTGTCAGGATTGGTGACGAGGTTGTTACAGGAGTGGTGACGAGGTTGTTACTTAAAGTCCATCAGGATGAGATTACATGACACATATATACCATTATCGCACCTCGGACAGAAATGTCCCCAAATGATTGGCGGAGAGTGGTCACGTGGTGACCCCTTAACACTTTATAGGGGTCAGTAAATTTTGTTATGGTGCAATGCTGTCGCTCTGGCTTTAACTAAATTTACCATTTCGTTACCGTAAAATTATATTTTACTTGTTAATTCTTTGTGTAAAATTAACTTCAGATATGTCCATACTTTTGAAAACCGTGCCAAAAGAAAGAATTTAGTATGCGTACGAAATACGTTTTTCATAAATCTTGAAATTTTGCTAGGCCGTTTCTCGTAAACATATTACTGCCACTTGATCCATTAATATTTCAAAGTGAATGTGGGGACCGCAATGAACCCTGCGAAAGATTAGAAATTGTAAGGAGATTGCTTCAGGAGTGCATTGTGGTCTGTGGGAACCGCAATGAACTCTGGGAGAGATTGGTGGACTGGTTCCCGCCTCAGTTACCTCCCTTGCATACGCTTCACTGAGGTCCCTTGTGAGCGGAGCGAGTAGAGAATTAAGGGAAGGAAACCAGTCTAACACGAACCAGACCAGACTCTTGTTCAGCGGCGAGAGTCTGGGGAATGCGAGACTAGCTTTGAATTCCAGAATGGTTTCCGATACGCTACGACATTCCACTTTGATATTTTTTCAATGGGTGATCGCCCTCGGACTCGCCCGTTTTATACTTTGTATTTTATGATAATTTCCCCTTTTATATACCGACTATGGACTCGCCCATTTTATACTTTGTATTTTATGATAATTTCCCCTTTTATATACCGACTATGGACTCGCCCGTTTTATACTTCATATTTTATGATAACTTTTCCCTTTTATACCAACTATGGACTCGCCCGTTTTATACTTCATATTTTATGATAATTTCCTCTTTTATACCGACTATGGACTCACCAGTTTTATACTTTGTATTTTATGATAATTTCCCCTTTTATATACCGACTATGGACTCGCCCGTTTTATACTTTGTATTTTATGATAACTTTTCCCTTTTATACCGACTATGGACTCACCAGTTTTATACTTTGTATTTTATGATAATTTCCTCTTTTATACCGACTATGGACTCGCCCGTTTTATACTTTGTATTTTATGATAATTTCCCCTTTTATATACCGACTATGGACTCGCCCGTTTTATACTTTGTATTTTATGATAACTTTTCCCTTTTATACCGACTATGGACTCGCCCGTTTTATACTTTGTATTTTATGATAACTTTTCCCTTTTATACCGACTATGGACTCGCCCGTTTTATACTTTGTATTTTATGATAATTTCCCCTTTTATATACCGACTATGGACTCGCCCGTTTTATACTTTGTATTTTATGATAATTTCCCCTTTTATACCGACTATGGACTCGCCCGTTTTATACTTTGTATTTTATGATAACTTTTTATACAGATGTCAGTATGGACATCCCGATTTCTCTGACAACTCTTTACCTGGGAAGTCTAATCGGAATATTTTTCACCGCCGGGGTTCTTCACCTTCGGGAGTTCACATGCCTTATCCATGGTTTCTGGTATCTGATGTGTTTACCTTCGGGATACCTCATCCTTAACATATACAGTGTGTGCAACATCACTGACAGATCATGGGGTAAGTGATAATTTAACAGACTGGGTGTTTTCCATGATTATGATAGATTTGTTTAATGAAACGGCATTTTGATAGTACCGTTCTCGGAAGAGTTAGGACAGACGTTACGTAATAACGGCAGTCACATGACATTCTCGGCAAGGACGTTACAATGTCGGTTAATTAACTTCGGTTTGTTTGACTAAATGAGACCTCCTAGCGATGTTCAATATTAATATGATTTTTTATCAAAAAGTTTCGAATCGTTTTCAAAATTCTTCTAAATTATGAAAAAATAAGACTTTGTTTTATTACTTTTAGGTACACGAGAGGAGAAGATCAAGTCGGTTGTCAAAGATACAAGACCCTGGTATGAGATCGCAGGGGAGACAATCCAAAAACTCTTCACGTAAGTGTGCATCAGTATGAAATCATATCGAACATGATCAAATGTTGCTTGTAAAATCAGCTGTAAATTTATAAATTAATCAAACACATCATAGGTGTGATAACCATGATTAGACATCATAGGTATGATTAAAGTGAACAGACGTCATAGGTATGATTAAAGTGAACAGACGTCATAGGTGTGATAACCGTGATCAGACATAGGTGTGATTACCGTGATCAGACGTCATAGGTGTGATTACCGTGATCAGACGTCATAGGTGTGATTACAGTGATCAAAAGTCATAGGTGTGATTACCGTGATCAGACGTCATAGGTGTGATTACAGTGATCAGACGTCATAGGTGTGATTACCATGATCAGACGTCATAGGTGTGATTACAGTGATAAGACGTCATAGGTGTGATTACAGTGATCAGACCTCATAGGTGTGATTACCGTGATCAGACGTCATAGGTGTGATTACAGTGATAAGACGTCATAGGTGTGATTACCATGATCAGACGTCATAGGTGTGATTACAGTAATCAGACGTCATAGGAGTGATTACAGTGATCAGACGTCATAGGTGTGATTACCGTGATCAGACGTCATAGGTGTGATTACAGTGATCAGACATCATACGTGTGATTACAGTGATCAGATGTCATAGGTGTGATTACCATGATCAGACGTCATAGGTGTTATTACAGCGATCAGACGTCATAGGTGTGATTACCGTGATCAGACGTCATAGGTGTGATTACAGTGATCAGACGTCATAGGTGTGATTACAGTGATCAGACGTCATAGGTGTGATTACAGTGATCAGACGTCATAGGTGTGATTACCGTGATCAGACGTCATAGGTGTGATTACAGTGATCAGACGTCATAGGTGTGATTACAGTGATCAGACGTCATAGGTGATATTACAGTGATCAGACGTCATAGGTGTGATTACAGTGATCAGAGGTCATAGGTGTGATTACCGTGATCAGACGTCATAGGTGTGATTAAAGTGATCAGACGTCATAGGTGTGATTACCGTGATCAGAAATCATAGGTATGATTACCGTGATCAAGCGTCATAGGTGTGATTACAGTGATCAGACGTCATAGGTGTGATAAGCGTGATCAGACGTCATAGGTGTGATTACAGTGATCAGACGTCATAGGTTTGATTATCGTCATCAGACGTCATAGGTGTGATTACCGTGATCAGACGTCATAGGTGTGATTACCGTAATCAGACGTCATAGGTTTGATTATCGTCATCAGACGTCATAGTTGTGATTACAGTGATCAGACGTCATAGGTGTGATTACCGTGATCAGAAATCATAGGTATGATTACAGTGATCAAACGTCATAGGTGTGATTACTGTGATCAGACGTCATAGGTGTGATTACCTTGATCAGACGTTCTAGGTGTGATTACAGTGATCAGACATCATAGGTGTGATTACCGTCATCAGACGTCATAGGTTTGATTACCGTGATCAGAGGTCATACGTGTGATTACCGTGATCAGACATCAAAGATGTGATTACAATGATCAGACGTCATAGGTGTGATTACCGTGATCAGACGTCATAGGTGTGATAACCGTGATCGGACATCATATATGTGATTACAGTGATCAGACATCATAGGTGTGATTACAGTGATCAGACGTCATAGGTGTGATTACCGTGATCAGACATCATAGGTGTGATTACCATGATCAGACGTCATAGGTGTGATTATCGTCATCAGACGTCATAGGTGTGATTACCGTGATCAGACGTCATAAGTGTGATTAATTTCATCAGACGTCATAGGTTTGATTACCGTGATCAGACGTCATAGGTGTGATTACAGTGATCAGACGTCATAGGTGTGATTACAGTGATCAGACGTCATAGGTGTGATTACCGAGATCAGATGTCATAGGTGTGATTACCATGATCAGGCGTCATAGGTGTGATTACAGTGATCAGACGTCATAGGTGTGATTACCATGTTCAGACGTCATAGGTTTGATTACCGTGATCAGACGTCATAGGTGTGATTACCGTGATCAGACGTCCTAGGTGTGATTACTGTGATCAGACGTCATAGTTGTGATTACCGTGATCAGACGTCATAGGTTTGATTATCGTCATCAGACATCATAGGTGTGATTACCATGATCAGACGTCATAGGTGTGATTACAGTGATCAGACGTAATAGATGTGATTACCGTGATCAGACATCATAGGTGCGATTACCATGATCAGACGTCATAAGTGTGATTACCGTGATAAGACGTCCTGGGTGTGATTACAGTGATCAGACGTCCTAGGTGTGATTACCATGGTCAGATGTCATAGGTGTGATTACCGTGATCAGACATCATAGGTGTGATTATAGTGATCAGACGTCATGGATGTGATTACCGTGATAAGACGTCATAGGTGTGATTACCGTGATCAGACGTCATAGGTGTGATTTCCATGATCAGACGTCATAGGTGTGATTACCGTGATCAGACGTCATAGGTGTGATTACAGTGATCAGCCGTCATAGGTGTGATTTCCATGATCAGACGTCACAGGTGTGATTACCATGATCACACGTCATAGGTGTGATTACCATGATCAGACGTTATAGGTGTGATTACCATGATCAGACATCATAGGTGTGATTACCGTGATCAGACGTCATAGGTGTGATTACAGTGGTCAGACGTCATAGGTGTGATTACAGTGATCAGACGTCATAGGTATGATTACAGTGATCAGACGGTATAAGTGTGATTACAGTGATCAGACATCATAGGTGTGATTACCATGATCAGGCGTCATAGGTGTGATTACAGTGATCAGACGGTATAGGTGTGATTACCGTGATCAGACGTCATAGGTGTGATTACAGTGATCAGACGTCATAGGTGTGATTACCGTGATCAGACGTCATAGGTGTGATTATAGTGATCAGACGTTATAGGTATGATAACAGTGATCAGACGTCATAGGTGTGATTACAGTGTTCAGACGTCAAAGATGTTATTACAGTGATCAGACGTCATAGGTGTGATTACAGTGATCAGACGTCATAGGTGTGATTACAGTGATCAGACGTAATAGGTGTGATAACCGTGATCAGACGTCATAGGTGTGATTACAGTGATCAGACATCATAGGTGTGATTACCGTAATCAGACGTCATAGGTGTGATTACAGTGATCAGACATCATAGGTGTGATTACCGTGATCAGGCGTCATAGGTGTGATTACAGTGATCAGACGTCATAGGTGTGATAACCGTAATCAGACATCATAGGTGTGATTACCGTGATCAGGCGTCATAGGTGTGATTACAGTGATCAGACGGTATAGGTGTGATTATCGTGATCAGACGTCATAGTTGTGATTACCGTGATCAGACGTCCTAGGGGCGATTACCGTGATCAGACGTTATAGGTGTGATTACAGTGATCAGACGTCATTGGTGTGATTACAGTGATCAGACGTCATAGGTGTGATTTCCATGATCAGACGTCATAGGTGTGATTACCGTGATCAGACGTCATAGGTGTGATTACAGTGATCAGCCGTTATAGGTGTGATTTCCATGATCAGACGTCACAGGTGTGATTACCATGATCACACGTCATAGGTGTGATTACAATGATCAGACGTTATAGGTGTGATTACCATGATCAGACATCATAGGTGTGATTACCGTGATCAGACATCATAGGTGTGATTACAGTGATCAGACGTCATAGTTGTGATTACCATGATCAGACGTCATATGTGTGATTGCCGTGATCAGACGTCATATGTGTGATTACCATGATCAGACGTCATAGGTATGATTACACTGATCAGACGTCATAGGTGTGTTTACACTGAACAGACGTCATAGGTTTGATTACAGCGATCAGACATCATAGGTATGATTACAGTGATTAGACATCATAGGTGTGATTACAGTGAACAGACGTCATAGGTGTGATTACAGTGATCAGACGTCATAGGTGTGATTACAGTGATCAGACGTCATAGGTGTGATTACCGTGATCAGACGTCATAGGTGTGATTACCGTGATCAGGCGTCATAGGTGTGATTACAGTGATCTGACGGTATAGGTGTGATTACAGTGATTAGACATCATAGGTGTGATTACAGTGATCAGACATCATAGGTGTGATTACCGTGATCAGACGTCATAGGTGTGATTACAGTGGTCAGACGTCATAGGTGTGATTACAGTGATCAGACGTCATAGGTGTGATTACCGTGATGAGACATGACTGTCATACTAAACAATTTTTTATCAATAACATTCTAAACGACATGAATTTATTAAACATTCATTATGAAGGACATTCTAAAACACATGAAGAGACTTCGAAACACAGGTGCGACTATTGTTCAGTACTAGCTTTAGGTCTGTCATTTTTTAACCTGGTTCTCCTGTTTTGCTTCCTCCAGAGATTTAGGATGTATTCTGGTTTTAGATGTTGTCAGAGAGTGGAGCGGTCCCCAGCCCCTGGCCCCACTGGCTCCACTGGTGCTCGGGCTAGACATTCATCTGTAACAGACAACAGACTGACAGAGAGCCACAGGGAGTCAAAACTCTACATGGATGAAATAGACGGACAGGCGAATGGTAAGATAGCATTGTAGCGTGCCGTGAAAACAACATCGATATGTCGTCACTGCATACTAAAGCGTTGTCATTTCCAGCGATGTCGTGTATTGGCTAGGATGATGATGTTAATATTTTTGGAGATAAAAGTCAGTCCACAATCATTAATATTTCAATATTACAATACACGGACAGAACATAGTCCATGTATATAACTAGACTCTTGTATTGGTTAAAATGATGTTATGCTATCCTAGGATCCTAGTACTGTATTGGGGTTGGGGCCCTAACGTCATCTTAACGTCGTCAGCTACAACATGGTGGCCAATAAATGTACGCTGATAACCCTGTCAAAAGAAGATGGTGGCCAATAAATGTACGCTGATAACCCTGTCAAAAGAAGATGGTGGCCAATAAATGTACGCTGATAACCCTGTCAAAAGAAGATGGTGGCCAATAAATGTACGCTGATAACCCTGTCAAAAGAAGATGGTGGCCAATAAATGTACGCTGATAACCCTGTCAAAAGAAGATGGTGGCCAATAAATGTACGCTGATAACCCTGTCAAAAGAAGATGGTGGCCAATAAATGTACGCTGATAACCCTGTCAAAAGAAGATGGTGGCCAATAAATGTACGCTGATAACCCTGTCAAAAGAAGATGGTGGCCAATAAATGTACGCTGATAACCCTGTCAAAAGAAGATGGTGGCCAATAAATGTACGCTGATAACCCTGTCAAAAGAAGATGGTGGCCAATAAATGTACGCTGATAACCCTGTCAAAAGAAGATGGTGGCCAATAAATGTACGCTGATAACCCTGTCAAAAGAAGATGGTGGCCAATAAATGTACGCTGATAACCCTGTCAAAAGAAGATGGTGGCCAATAAATGTACGCTGATAACCCTGTCAAAAGAAGATGGTGGCCAATAAATGTACGCTGATAACCCTGTCAAAAGAAGATGGTGGCCAATAAATGTATGCTGATAACCCTGTCAAAAGAAGATGGTGGCCAATAAATGTACGCTGATAACCCTGTCAAAAGAAGATGGTGGCCAATAAATTAAGCCGATAACCCTGTCAAAAGAAGATGGTGGCCAATAAATGTACGCTGATAACCCTGTCAAAAGAAGATGGTGGCCAATAAATTAAGCCGATAACCCTGTCAAAAGAAGATGGTGGCCAATAAATGTACGCTGATAACCCTGTCAAAAGAAGATGGTGGCCAATAAATGTATGCTAATAACCCTGTCAAAAGAAGATGGTGGCCAATAAATGTAGCCGATAACCCTGTCAAAAGAAGATGGTGGTCAATAAATGTACGCTTATAACCCTGTCAAAAGAAGATGGTGGCCAATAAATGTAGCCGATAACCCTGTCAAAAGAAGATGGTGGCCAATAAATGTACGCGTCCGTGTATAGATCTGAATATCTAGTCCGTGTATAGATAGATCTGAATATCTAGTCTGTGTATAGATAATCTGAATATCTCGTCTGTGTATAGATAGATCTGAATATCTAGTCTGTGTATAGATCTGAATATCTAGTCCGTGAATAGAACTGAATATCTAGTCCGTGTATATATCTGAATATCTAGTCCGTGTAAAGATCTGAATATCTAGTCCATGTATAGATCTGAATATCTAGTCCGTGTATAGATCTGAATATCTAGTCCGTGTATAGATCTGAATATCTAGTCCATGTATACATCTGAATATCTAGTTTGTGTATAGGTCTGAATATCTAGTCTGTGTATAGATCTGAATATCTAGTTTGTGTATAGATCTGAATATCTAGTTTGTGTATAGATCTGAATATCTAGTCTGTGTATAGATCTGAATATCTAGTATGTGTATAGATCTGAATATCTAGTCTGTGTATAGATCTGAATATCTAGTCCATGTATAGATCTGAATATCTAGTCCGTGTATAGATCTGAATATCTAGTCCGTATATAGATCTGAATATCTAGTCCGTGTATAGATCTGAATATCTAGTCCGTGTTTAGATCTGAATATCTAGTCCGTGTTTAGATCTGAATATCTAGTCCATGTATAGATCTGAATATCTAGTCCGTGTATAAATCTGAATATCTAGTCCGTGTATAAATCTGAATATCTAGTCCGTGTTTAGATCTGAATATCTAGTCCATGTATAAATCTGAATATCTAGTCCGTGTTTAGATCTGAATATCTAGTCCATGTATAGATCTGAATATCTAGTTTGTGTATAAATCTGAATATCTAGTCCATGTATAGATCTGAATATCAAGTCCATGTATAGATCTGAATATCTAGTCCGTGTATAGATCTGAATATCTAGTCCGTGTATAGATCTGAATATCTAGTCCGTATTTAGATCTGAATATCTAGTCCGTGTATAGATCTGAATATCTAGTCTGTGTATAAATCTGAATATCTATGAATATCTAGTCTATGTATAAATCTGAATATCTAGTCCGTGTTTAGATCTTAATATCTAGTTTGTGTAAAGATCTGAATATCTAGTCCATGTATAAATAGATCTGAATATCAAGTCCTTGTTTAGACTTGAATATCTAGTCCGTGTATAGATCTGAATATCTAGTCAGTGTATAGATCTGAATATCTAGTCCGTGTATAGATCTGAATATCTAGTCCATGTATAAATAGATCTGAATATCAAGTCCTTGTTTAGACTTGAATATCTAGTCCGTGTATATATCTGAATATCTAGTCCGTGTATAGCTCTGAATATCTAGTCAGTGTATAGATCTGAATATCTAGTCCGTGTATAGATCTGAATATCTAGTCCGTGTATAGCTCTGAATATCTAGTCTTTGTATAGATCTGAATATCTAGTCCGTGTATAGATCTGAATATCTAGTCAATGTATAAATAGATCTGAATATCTAGTCAGTGTTTAGACATGAATATCTAGTCAGTGTTTAGACATGGATATCTAATCCGTGTATATATCTGAATACCTAGTCCGTGTATAGAAGTAAATATCTAGTCCGTGTAAAAATATGAATATCTAGTCCGTGTATAGATCTGAATATCTAGTCTGTGTATATATCTAGTCCGTGTATAGATATGAATATCTAGTCCGTGTAAAGATCTGAATATCTAGTCCGTGTATAAATAGATCTGAATATCTAGTCTGTGTATAGATCTAAATATCTAGTCCCTTTAGAGATATGAATATCTAGTTCGTGTATATATCTGAAAAAATAGTCTGTGTATAGATCTGAATATCTAGTCCGTGTATAGATCTGAATATCTAGTCCATGTATAGGTCTGAATATCTTGTCCGTGTATAGATCTGAATATCTAGTCCGTGTATAGGTCTGAATATCTAGTCTGTGTAAAGATCTGAATATCAAGTCCATGTCTAAATCTGAATATCTAGTCCGTGTATAGATCTGAATATCTAGTCCGTGTTTAGATCTGAATATCTAGTCCGTGTAAAGATCTGAATATCTAGTTCGTGTATATATCTGAAAAACTAGTCCGTATATAGATCTGAATATCTAGTTCGTGTATATATCTGAATATCTAGTCCGTGTAAAGATCTGAATATCTAGTCCATGTATAAATCTGAATATCTAGTCCGTGTTTAGATCTGGATATCAAGACCGTGTTTATAACTGGATATCAGTCCGTGTATAGATCTGGATATCTAGTCTGTGTGTAGAACTGAATATCTAGTCCGTGTATAGATATGAATATCTAGTCTGTGTATATATTTGAATATCCAGTCCGTGTATTGATCTGAATATCTAGTCCGTGTATAGCTCTGAATATCTAGTCAGTGTATAGATCAGAATATCTAGTCCGCGTATAGATCTGAATATCCCGTCTGTGTATAGATAGATCTGAATATCTAGTCTGTGTTATAGATAGATCTGAATATCTAGTCCGTGTATAGATCTGAATATCTAGTCCGTGTATATATCTGAATATCCAGTCCGTGTATTGATCTGAATATCTAGTCCGTGTATATATCTGAATATCTAGTCCGTGTATAGATCTGAATATCTAGTCCATGTATATATCTGAATATCTAGGCCGTGTATAGATATCAATATCTAGTCCGTGTATTGATCTGAATATATAGTCCGTGTATAGATTTGAATATCTAGTCCGTGTATGGATCTGAATATCTAGTCCGTGTATGGATCTGAATATCTAGTCCGTGTACAGATCTGAATATCTAGTCCATGTATAAATAGATCTGAATATCAAGTCCTTGTTTAGACTTGAATATCTAGTCTGTGTATAGATCTGAATATCTAGTCCGTGTATAGCTCTGAATATCTAGTCAGTGTATAGATCTGAATATCTAGTCCGTGTATAGATCTGAATATCTAGTCCGTGTATACATCTGAATATCTAGTCTTTGTATAGATCTGAATATCTAGTCCGTGTATATATCTGAATATCTAGTCCGTGTAAAGATCTGAATATCTAGTCTGTGTATAGGTCTGAATATCTAGTCCGTGTATAGATCTGAATAACTAGTCCGTGTAGTAGATCTGAATATCTAGTCCGTGTATAGACCTGAATATCTAGTCCGTGTATAGGTCTGAATATCTAGTCTGTGTATAGATCAGAATATCTAGTCCGCGTATAGATCTGAATATCTCGTCTGTGTATAGATAGATCTGAATATCTAGTCTGTGTATAGATAGATCTGAATATCTAGTCCGTGTATAGATCTGAATATCTAGTCCGTGTATATATCTGAATATCCAGTCCGTGTATTGATCTGAATATCTAGTCCGTGTATATATCTGAATATCTAGTTCGTATATAGATCTGAATATCTAGTCTGTGTATATATCTGAATATCTAGTCCGTGTATAGATATGAATATCTAGTCCGTGTATAAATCTGAATATCTCGTCCGTGTATATATCTGAAAAACTAGTCCGTATATAGACTTAAATATCTAGTCCATGTATAGATCTGAATATCTTGTCCATGTATATATCTGAATATCTAGTCCGTGTATTGATCTGAATATATAGTCCGTGTATAGATTTGAATATCTAGTCCGTGTATAGATCTGAATATCTAGTCCATGTTTAGATAGATCTGAATATCTAGTCCATGTATAGATAGATCTGAATATCTAGTCCGTGTATAAATAGATCTGAATATCTAGTCCATGTATAGATAGATCTGAATATCTAGTCCGTGTATAGATAGATCTGAATATCTAGTCCGTGTATAGATCTTAATATCTAGTCCGTGTATAGATCTGAATATCTCGTCTGTGTATAGATAGATCTGAATATCTGGTCTGTGTATAGATATTCTGAATATCTCGTCTGTATATAGATAGATCTGAATATCTAGTCTGTGTATAGATCTGAATATCTAGTCTGTGTATATATCTGAATATCTAGTCCGTGTAAAGATCTGAATATCTAGTCCGTGTTAGGTCTGAATATCTAGTCCGTGTATAGATCTGAATAACTAGTCCGTGTATAGATCTGAATATCTAGTCCGTGTATAGACCTGAATATCTAGTCCGTGTATAGATCTGAATATCTAGTCCGTGTATAGATCTGAATAACTAGTCCGTGTATAGATCTGAATATCTAGTCCGTGTATAGACCTGAATATCTAGTCCGTGTATAGGTCTGAATATCTAGTCCGTGTATAGATCTGAATAACTAGTCCCTGTATAGATCTGAATATCTAGTCCGTGTATATATCTGAATATCCAGTCCGTGTAAAGATCTGAATATCTAGTCCGTGTATAGATCTGAATAACTAGTCCGTGTATAGATCTGAATATCTAGTCTGTGTATAAATCTGAATAACTAGTCCGTGTATAGATCTGAATATCTAGGCCGTGTATATACCTTTATATCTAGTCCATGTATACATCTGGATATAAAAGGGACCTCTTGCCACTAGTCCAAAAAATTAACCAATTATGATTACATTTTATATTGTATTTGAATCATCAAAGCGAGGATCCATTTTTTTTTTACTTTTTTTATGAAGTGAATATTACAAATTATGTTTCCTGCCTTCTGTTTGGTCCAGATTTAGACATTGTCTAGTTGTGCCGTTTTGATTGGTCCACATTTAGACATTGTCAAGTTGTTTTGATTGGTCCACATTTAGACATTGTCGAGTTGTTTTGTTTGGTCCACATTTAGACATTGTCGAGTTGTTTTGATTGGTCCACATTTAGACATTGTCGAGTTGTTTTGATTGGTCCACATTTAGACATTGTCGAATTGTTTTGATTGGTCCACATTTAGACAGTGTCTAGTTGTTTTGATTGGTCCACATTTATCCATTGTCTAGTTGTTTTGATTGGTCCGCATTTAGACATTGTCTAGTTGTGCCGTTTTGATTGGTCAACATTTAGACATTGTTGAATTGTTTTGATTGGTCCACATTTAGACAGTGTCTAGTTGTTTTGATTGGTCCACATTTAGATATTCTCTAGTTGTGTCTTTTTGATTGGTTCACATTTAGACATTGTCGAGTTGTTTTGATTGGTCCACATTTAGACAGTGTCTAGTGGTTTTGATTGGTCCACATTTAGACATTCTCTAGTTGTTTTGATTGGTCCAGATTTAGACATTGTCTAGTTGTTTTGATTGGTCCACATTTATCCATTGTCTAGTTGTTTTGATTGGTCCGCATTTAGACATTGTCTAGTTGTGTTGTTTTGATTGGTCCAGATTTAGACATTGTCTAGTTGTTTTGATTGGTCCGCATTTAGACATTGTCTAGTTGTTTTGATTGGTCCACATTTAGACATTGCTGTGTTGTAGCTGGTGCACCACATACTCTGCCGGAGGAACTGAGCACAGAAGAAGAGAGCTACTTTGAGGGAGATGTTACCCCAGAGCCCGTAGAGGAATGGTTGGATAAGGACTTCCGGGTGAGTTTAGTATAAATGCTGTATGTCGGCTAATATAAGATCGGTTGGTGTCGTGGTTAATCCACTCGCCTTTCACTTTGCCGGCCGGAGTTTGATCCTCGACACGGACGTGAAAAAGTCAAAGGCCACCTAACCAATCATAAGGGTTTTCTCCGGGTACTCTGGTTTCATCCAACTCACACGCTTACACCCGGACATCGAAAGTATTTTGTATAAGTCGTATAACTTGATTCACAATCGATGTAAAATAAGTATAGTTTATATTTTAATTGACTGAATATCTGTAATAGGACATATATCGGATAATGTAGGACATATATCGGATACTGTAGGACATATACCGGATACTGAGTTCCCGGTACAGTCTCACTGCTTGTTCATCCTCTGTTTTGTTATCATTATTTTTCTCTGATATCGTAAGACTTATTGTTTTGAATTTGAAGATTCGATGACGGGAGGTGTGGGCTTAAGGACAATAATGAGCTCAGCAGTGTATAGGCTTTACATAGTTCTAACTACTTTACATTTACAGCAGGATTACGTCCCCTTGTTTAAAAAGCACGGCTTCGACAGTACGCTCTTTATCAGTGCAATGAAGGAAAAAGATCTAGTGATGATCGGGATAAAGAAGAAAGCCCACGTCACCTATCTGATGGAGAGAATAAATGTTCTTCCTGAATTCCGCATCGAGGTCAAAGTTCCGGTATGTTAATTTTGTTGTATAGTAGTAGTATCATTCCAGTAGATAATTGTTTAGTTCATATTTCATGCACCATATTTTGCTATATGAACAAATGACAATGCTGGCTTTGCAACACAAAGTGTTAACAGATCTTTGTACCAGAACTCAACCGGTGACCATTAAAGATTCTCCACCACTGATAAATTATATTTTTTCTCTACCAAAAACAGGACGAATAAGTATTTTTCTTCAGTTACAAAAGATACTTACTTTACACCATTACCACCATTGTAAAATATTTAGCTTCTAATTTTACTTAAGCATTGATGTAACCATTTTTTAACTTCACTGCGTGAATCCGCGTAGCAAAAGTTTGCAAACAAAATTTATTTCATCACCCGATGAAGTTAAAAAATAGTTACATCAATGCTTATAATTAATTTGTCATACTACTTGTAAGATAGGTATAAACGTACGATTCCATCCTCGGATTTTTTCTTCATTTAAGCATTGAACGTCTTTCAGTCGACATCCATAGCCAAAATGAATGCCAAATGGACAGAGGCAAATAGCGCACTTCATGTTGGATTTGCCTCTGTCCAGTTGGCATTCATATTGGCTATGAATACCAACTGAAAGACGTTCAATGATTATATTTACATTTGGTTACAATTTTTTGCGGACATGCCAAGGGATTTTGCATCTATAATGAATTAATCATTCGTTATGATCAAATTTCATTGTCTATATGACTGCCAATTGCGCTTGGTAAGGTTACATAGTGGGACTGCAGTGAAAATGTAAATATAGCAATATGAAGAAAAGAGTCTACTAATCAGAACGTCGCATTTATTATGAAAACATATAAAAATTAAGTATTTCAAGATAAAACTATTAAAAATAATTAATTACGTCCCGGAAAAATCCATTGCGCTATGTCCTGTATGGAATGAAGTACTGCATGCGCATGCAACAAAAGCAAAATAATTATATTCGTTGATTTTTTGCGTTAATTAGACATATATACACGATTAAACACCGATGATCGTTCCATTGATGAGTATCGTTGATGTGCTGTCGGCAGTGGAGCATCCTTAATGTTCGTTGGCTAACCTTTTTTATTCAAATATAGAATTTAGGAAATGTGTGTTCATACCAAAGTTGAAATTGTAATAAAAATATTAGTAGTGTACGTAATTTTGAGCTATAGTGAATAAAAGATAGCTTTTTGACGTAAATTGTGATTGAACGGGAACTTTACTGTTTTAACCTTACACATGAGGAGCTGAAACAATATGTATTTTTGTATCTGTCTCTAAAATCAATGATTTTCTGATGTTTGTATTTTTGTATCTGTCTCTAAAAACAATGACTTTCTGAGACCGTTGTATCACCTATTCTAAATATATTCTATGCCATCAATTGCCAGAAATTGAAATTTGTTCTACGGTCCAGAGTGATATTACTGGCCAGTCTAGATTGTCACTGGAAACAAAACCCCCACAACAGAACCTTATTATGCCATTCCCGACCTCCCTCTTAATGGTATCGCCACTCTAAATTCTGAGCAATGTTCAGTGATATATCCCACGTATAATGGTTCATTAAAGCTATATCTAGTACACTACAAGTTCTAACATTAAAGCTATATCTAGTACACTAGTGCTACAAGTTCTAACATTAAAGCTATGTCTAGTAGACACTACAAGTTCTAACATTAAAGCCTATATCTAGTACACTACAAGTTCTAACATTTAAAGCTATATCTAGTACACTACAAGTTCTAACATTAAAGCTATATCTAGTACACTACAAGTTCTAACATTAAAGCTATATCTAGTACACTACAAGTTCTAACATTAAAGCTATATCTAGTACACTACAAGTTCTAACATTAAAGCTATATCTAGTACACTACAAGTTCTAACATTAAAGCTATATCTAGTACACTACAAGTTCTAACATTAAAGCTATATCTAGTACACTAGTGCTACAAGTTCTAACATTAAAGCTATATCTAGTACACTACAAGTTCTAACATTAAAGCTATATCTAGTACACTACAAGTTCTAACATTAAAGCTATATCTAGTACACTACAAGTTCTAACATTAAAGCTATATCTAGTACACTACAAGTTCTAACATTAAAGCTATATCTAGTACACTAGTGCTACAAGTTCTAACATTAAAGCTATATCTAGTACACTACAAGTTCTAACATTAAAGCTATATCTAGTACACTACAAGTTCTAACATTAAAGCTATATCTAGTACACTAGTGCTACAAGTTCTAACATTAAAGCTATATCTAGTACACTAGTGCTACAAGTTCTAACATTAAAGCTATATCTAGTACACTACAAGTTCTAACATTAAAGCTATATCTAGTACACTACAAGTTCTAACATTAAAGCTATATCTAGTACACTACAAGTTCTAACATTAAAGCTATATCTAGTACACTACAAGTTCTAACATTAAAGCTATATCTAGTACACTACAAGTTCTAACATTAAAGCTATATCTAGTACACTACAAGTTCTAACATTAAAGCTATATCTAGTACACTACAAGTTCTAACATTAAAGCTATGTCTAGTAAACTAGTGCTACAAGTTCTAACATTAAAGCTATATCTAGTACACTAGTGCTACAAATTCTAACATTAAAGCTATATCTAGTACACTACAAGTTCTAACATTAAAGCTATGTCTAGTAAACTAGTGCTACAAGTTCTAACATTAAAGCTATATCTAGTACACTAGTGCTACAAGTTCTAACATTAAAGCTATATCTAGTACACTACAAGTTCTAACATTAAAGCTATGTCTAGTAAACTAGTGCTACAAGTTCTAACATTAAAGCTATATCTAGTAAACTAGTGCTACAAGTTCTAACATTAAAGCTATATCTAGTACACTACAAGTTCTAACATTAAAGCTATATCTAGTACACTACAAGTTCTAACATTAAAGCTATGTCTAGTAAACTAGTGCTACAAGTTCTAACATTAAAGCTATATCTAGTACACTAGTGCTACAAGTTCTAACATTAAAGCTATATCTAGTACACTACAAGTTCTAACATTAAAGCTATGTCTAGTAAACTAGTGCTACAAGTTCTAACATTAAAGCTATATCTAGTACACTAGTGCTACAAGTTCTAACATTAAAGCTATATCTAGTACACTACAAGTTCTAACATTAAAGCTATATCTAGTAAACTAGTGCTACAAGTTCTAACATTAAAGCTATATCTAGTACACTACAAGTTCTAACATTAAAGCTATATCTAGTACACTACAAGTTCTAACATTAAAGCTATGTCTAGTAAACTAGTGCTACAAGTTCTAACATTAAAGCTATTATCTAGTACACTATCTAAAGTTCTAACATTAAAGCTATATCTAGTACACTACAAGTTCTAACATTAAAGCTATGTCTAGTAAACTAGTGCTACAAGTTCTAACATTAAAGCTATATCTAGTACACTAGTGCTACAAGTTTCTAACATTAAAGCTATATCTAGTCACTACAGTCTCTAACATTTAAAGCTATATCATAGTACACTACACAGTTCTAACATTAAAGCTATATCTAGTACACTACAAAGTTCTAACATTAAGCTATATCTAGTAACACTACAAGTTCTAAACATTAAAGCTATATCTAGTACACTACAAGTTCTAACATTAAAGCTATATCTAGTACACTACAAGTTTCTAACATTAAAGCTATATCTAGTACACTACAAGTTCTAACCATTAAAGCTATATCTAGTACCACTACAAAGTTCTAACAATTAAGCTATATCTTAGTACCATACAAGTTCTAAACTTATGTAAATATCTACAAGTTAACTAACATTAAGTAATGCTACCCAATATCTATACTGACAATTCAATCATCTAAAGGTATACTGAGTTCTAAACATTTGACTATCAACTAGTACATAACTATTTATACATATAAACTAATGTACGACTAGTGCATACAAGTTCTAACATTAAAGCTACTATCTAGTACAATACAAGTCTAACATTAAAGCTATATCTAATACCTAAAGTTCTACATTAAGCTATATACTATAGTACACTACTAAGATTCTAACATAAGTCATAAAACTGCTACAAGTTCTAACATTAAAGCATATATCTAGTACACTATGCTACCAAGTTCTAACATTAAAAGCTATATCTAGTAACTACAAGTTCTATAACATTAAAGCTATATCTTGTACATACAAGTTCTAACATTAAAGCTATATCTAGTACCTAGTGCTACAAGTTCTAACATTAAAGCTAATATCTAGTACTAGCTACAAGTTCTAACATTAAAGCCTGTCTAGTACACTACAAGTTCTAACATTAAAGCTATATCTAGTACACTACAAGTTCTAACATATATAAGCTATATCTAGTACACTACAAGTTCTAACATTAAAGCTATATCTAGTACACTACAAGTTCTAACATTAAGCTATATCTAGTACTAGCTACAAGTTCTAACATTAAAGCTATATCTAGTTACACTACAAGTTCTAACATTAAGCTATATCTAGTACACTACAAGTTCTAACATTAAAGCTATTCTAGTAACACTACAAGTTCTAACATTAAAGCTATATCTAGTACACGGTACAAGTTCTAACATTAAGCTATATCTAGTACACTACAAGTTCTAACATTAAAGCTATCTAGTACTAGGCTACAAGTTTCTAACATTAAAGCTATATCTAGGATACACTAGTCTACAAAGTTTTCTAACATTAAAGCTATATCTAGTACACACAGTTCTAACATTAAAGCTATTTAGTAAACTAGTGCTCTACAAAGTTCGTAACATTTAAAGCTATATCTAGTAAACTAGTGCTACAAGTTCTAACATTAAAGCTATTATCTCTAGTACACTACAAGTTCTAACATTAAAGCTATATCTAGTACACTACAAGTTCTAACATTAAAGCTATGTTGTACTCACTACAAGTTCTAACATTAAAGCTATATCTAGTACACTAGTGCTACAAGTTTCTACTTAAAGCGCTATATCAGTACTACTACAAGTTTCTAACATTAAAGCTAATATCTAGTAAACTAGTGCTTACAAGTTCTAACATTAAGCTATATCTAGTTACACTAGTGCTACAAGTTCTAAACATTAAAGCATATATCTAGTACACTACAAGTTCTAACATTAAAGCTATATTCTATGTACACTAACAAGTTCTAACATTAAAGCTATATCTAGTACACTACAAGTTCTAACATTTAAAGCTATATCTAGTACACTACAATTTCTAACATTAAAGCTATATTCTAGTACACTACCAAGTTCTAACATTAAAGCTATATCTAGTAACTAGCCTACAAGTTCTAACATTTAAAGCTATCTAGTACACTAGGCCTACAAGTATCTAAACATTAAAGCTATATCTAGTACACTAGTGCTACAAGTTCTAACATTAAAGCTATATCTAGTACTATCTACAAGTTCTAACATTAAAGCTATATCTAGTACACTACAAGTTCTAACTTAAAGCTATATCTAGTACATCACAAGTTTAACATTAAAGCTATATCTAGTACACTACAAGTTCTAACATTAAAGCTATATCTAGTACACTACAAGTTCTAACATTAAAGCTTATATCTTAGTACACTTACAAGTTCTAACATTAAAGCTATATCTAGTAACTACTACAAGTTCTAACATTAAAGCTATATCTAGTACACTAGTGCTACAAGTTCTAACATTAAAGCTATATCTAGTACACTACAAGTTCTAACATTAAGCTATATCTAGTACACTACAAGTTTCTAACATTAAAGCTATATTCACTATGTACACTACAAGTTCTAACATTAAAGCTATATCTAGTACACTACAAGTTCTAACATTTAAAGCTATATCTAGTACACTACAAGTTCTAACATTAAAGCTATATCTAGTACTACTACAAGTTCTACATTAAAGCTATATCTAGTACACTACAAGTTCTAACATTAAAGCTATATCTAGTACACTACAAGTTCTAACTTTAAAGCTATATCTAGTACAACTAGTGCTACAAGTTTCAACATTAAAGCTATATCTAGTACACTAGTGCTACAAGTTCTAAACATTAAAGCTATATCTAGTACACTAAAAGTTCTAACATTAAAGCTATATCTAGTACACTACAAAGTTCTAACATTAAAGCTATTATCTAGTAACTAGTGCTACAAGTTCTAACATTAAAGCTATATCTAGTACACAGCTACAAGTTCTAACATTAAAGCTATATCTAGTACACTACAAGTTCTAACATTAAAGCTATATCTAGTACACTACAAGTTCTAACATTAAAGATATATCTAGTACACTACAAGTTCTAACATTAAAGCTATATCTAGTACACTACAAGTTCTAACATTAAAGCTATATCTAGTACACTACAAGTTCTAACATTAAAGCTATATCTAGTACACTACAAGTTCTAACATTAAAGCTATATCTAGTACACTACAAGTTCTAACATTAAAGCTATATCCTAGTACCACTTCAAGTTCTAACATTAAAGCTATATCTAGTACACTAGTGCTACAAGTTCTAACATTAAAGCTATATCTAGTACACTAGTGCTACAAGTTCTAACATTAAAGCTATATCTAGTACACTACAAGTTCTAACATTAAAGCTATATCTAGTACACTACAAGTTCTAACATTAAAGCTATATCTAGTACACTAGTGCTACAAGTTCTAACATTAAAGCTATATCTAGTACACTACAAGTTCTAACATTAAAGCTATATCTAGTACACTACAAGTTCTAACATTAAAGCTATATCTAGTACACTACAAGTTCTAACATTAAAGCTATATCTAGTACACTACAAGTTCTAACATTAAAGCTATATCTAGTACACTAGTGCTACAAGTTCTAACATTAAAGCTATATCTAGTAACACTACAAGTTCTAACATAAAGCTATATCTAGTACACTACAAGTTTAACATTAAAGCTATATCTAGTACACTACAAGTTCTAACATTAAAGCTATATCTAGTACACTAGTGCTACAAGTTCTAACATTAAAGCTATATCTAGTACTACTACAAGTTCTAACATTAAAGCTATATCTAGTACACTACAAGTTCTAACATTAAAGCTATATCTAGTAACTACTACAAGTTCTAACATTAAAGCTATATCTAGTACACTACAAGTTCTAACATTAAAGTTATTCTAGTAACTAGTGCTACAAGTTCTAACATTAAAGCTATATCTAGTACACTAGTGCTACAAGTTCTAACATTAAAGCTATATCTAGTACACTACAAGTTCTAACATTAAAGCTATATCTAGTACCACTACAAGTTCTAACATTAAAGCTATATCTAGTAACTAGTGCTACAAGTTTCTAACATTAAAGCTTATCTAGTACACTAGTGCTACAAAGTTCTAACATTAAAGCTATATCTAGTACACTACACAAGTTCTAACATTAAAGCTATATCTAGTACACACTACAAGTTCTAACATTAAAGCTATATCTAGTACACTACAAAGTTCTAACATTAAAGCTATATCTAGTACAACTACAAGTTCTAACATTAAAGCTATATCTAGTAACATGCTACAAGTTCTAACATTAAAGCTATAATCTAGTACACTACAAGTTCTAACATTAAAAGCTATATCTAGTACACTACAAGTTCTAACATTAAAGCTATATCTAGTACACTACAAGTTCTAACATTAAAGTTATATCTAGTACACTACAAGTTCTACATTTAAAGCATATATCTAGTACACTACAAGTTTCTAACATTAAAGCTATTATCTAGTTTACACTACAAGTTCTACATTTTAAAGCTATATCTAGTACACTACCAAGTTCTAACATTAAAGCTATATTAGTGACTACAAGTTTAACTTAAAGCTATATCTAGTGACACTACAAAGTTCTAACATTAAAGCTATAATCTAGTCACTAGAAGTACAAGTTCTAACATATAAAGCTATATCTAGTGCCAACCTACAAGTTCTAAACCAAATTAAGCTATAAAAATCTATTTACCCACTAAACAAGTTTCTAAAATTATAGCTATAATCTAGTACACTAACAAAAGTATCTAACATCATACAAAGCGGAGAATAAAGGCTATATCTCATACACTACAAGTTCTAACATTAAAGGGCCATAAATTCTATCACTACAAAAGATTGCTACATTAAAGTTACTTATCTAGTTACACTACGCAAGTTTCTAAAACCAATTAAAGCTTAAAATCCTAATCACATAACAAGTTCTAACATTTCAAGCTAGTATCTAGTACACTACAAAGTCTAACATTAAAAGCGTGATATATCTAGATACATCATAAAACAATTAAGTTCTAATACTCTCAAGCATATATATAAGCTACGAAACTTATTTTGCTTAACAAGTTCGTAACATTTTAAAGCATATAATCCTTTGTTACACTATGTGCTCAAGTCTAACATTAAAAAGCTATATCTGGAGTAATCAACTATCAAATGTTCCATAAACCAATTATAAGCATGATCTAGCTCTTACTAACATTAGCTAGCTACCATAGTTGTCTTAGTCCATTCTACAAGCTATAGTCTAGTTTCACATAGCTGGCACAGAGTTT
>SAYR01050643.1:196721-219653 GCA_004382745.1 Argopecten irradians irradians
AATATAGGAAAAGAAGGAATTCCCCTTTGTCTATAGCAAAGGAAGGAATTCCCCTTTGTCTATAGGAAAGGAAGGAATTCCCCTTTGTCCATAAGAAAGGAAGGAATTCCCCTTTGTCTATAGGAAAGGAAGGAATTCCCCTTTGTCCATAGGAAAGGAAGGAATTCCCCTTTGTCTATAGGAAAGGAAGGAATTCCCCTTTGTCCATAGGAAAGGAAGGAATTCCCCTTTGTCCATAAGAAAGGAAGGAATTCCCCTTTGTCTATAGGAAAGGAAGGAATTCCCCTTTGTCCATAGGAAAGGAAGGAATTCCCCTTTGTCCATAGGAAAGGAAGGAATTCCCCTTTGTCTATAGGAAAGGAAGGAATTCCCCTTTGTCCATAGGAAAGTAAGGAATTCCTCTTTGTCTATAGGAAAGGAAGGAATTCCCCTTTGTCCATAGGAAAGGAAGGAATTCCCCTTTGTCCATAAGAAAGGAAGGAATTCCCCTATGTCCATAGGAAAAGAAGGAATTCCCCCTTTTCCACAAGAAAGGAAGGAATTCCTCTTTGTCCATAGGAAAGGAAGGAATTCCCCTATGTCCATAGGAAAAGAAGGAATTCCCTCTTGTCCACAGGAAAGGAAGGAATTCCTCTTAGTCCATAGGAAAGGAAGGAATTCTTCTTTGTCCATAGGAAAGGAAGGAATTCCCCTTTGTCCATAGGAAAGTAAGGGGGGATCTTAAGTTAAGGAGCCTTACTAATTGTAATGGTTTCATGCGGACAGTGGACCCATGAAGGGAATACATTAGTTTACATTAGTTGAAAAGAATCAATTATGTACAATATTATGTACGATGTACTTACAAGAAATTGTATATTTGTCTGGGAAATTTTGTTTTCAACTCTCCCAAGGGACCAATTAAAGACTTTATAAACATGATTCGACATTGAAAATTTCAAAAATCTAAAACTGATAACTGAAAAATTTCAAAACTGAAAATTTAAAATTAAAACAAAAACAAAAAAACAAAAACAAAAACAATCTACACCATAAAAACTGAACGATTTCACTATTGTATTTTTCTTGAGATCGGCAGCCATACCTACTTCATATCTAGTGTCAGCTAAACATGCCAGAATCAGAGAAATCCCTGTCGAATTTGTCTAACCATCGTCAACTCTGAATATAAAATAACGCAGAATTTAGTTCAAATTGATTTCAAACAAACGTGGGCTTTCTATTTAGATCATTTGAGTACAGTAGATATAACTTGTGCTTGTCATTAACTTCACACTTGAAAGATTGTGATTGTTGATTATGATTTAGCTTACATACCTTATTTTCAAGTTGTCTCCCTTTTTATGCTTCATCAACTTTGTTTTGTTTGTTTGATTACAAGTAAATTATCGTCCTATTAGCATTCATACAGTTACTATTCCATATATGAGTTGATAGCACCATGGCAACAATTTAAATAAAGAACATAATGAGATTTTTTCATTCAACCAAAACCACATGAAAATGCTATATATATACTTTAGGAATGAACTCCGAATTTAGCCGGGAGCAGCCGATCTTAGTAGGGCAAAATTTAGACGGTAAGACCGATTTAATTGGACCATTCCCATTATATCATTTATAGATAAAAATTGATAATGGCAGTTTAATGACACATTTCAGTTCATTATATATAGTAAAACAGTACATATGTGGATGTCACAATGCTATGCTTGCAATGTAAACAATATTTGGGAGTTTGAATATTTTTAAATAAATCGATATGTCCGAAAAAAGGCAAACAAATTATTTGCCGGATCCGGATCGAATGTTGTTTTCTCTGTGTTATATGTATTTATCTATCCCTATTACATGTGTTAATTTTAATGTAATTGAGTTTGTAGATGTGTTCTACATAGAGACTTGGGAATAAGGGAAATTACCTGGGGTGGGGTGGGGGGGCAATTCCCTCCCCGTTCCCCAGGAAGGGGACAAACATGTCTTTTTGCACATCCCCCCTTCTCATTTTCGCCGACTGAAATGTTCTAAAATTGCGTATTTGAAAAAAGGTTCCTCCTGCTCATTTTCGTACTTTATTTTAGACAATTTTCCGCTGCGCGGCGTATTTCCTTAAACGTTCATGTATGTATAAATTCAATACACATGAACTAGACTAAAAAGAGATTCTACGTACTTTTTAAAAAATGTCTCTTAAAAGATTCCTTTGTTTATCTGACTTAGCAAGTCAATGAATTCATTATTATTTTGTGTCACACAACAGAGACCCCCGGACTCCTCTAACACCAAATTCTCGCGTCTTTGGCGCTCGCAAATTCATCAAAATGCATCGTAAAACTCATCTTAGCCACGCACCTTCGGCGTTCGCATTGCAATCTGCGTATTCATTAATTTCCTTTTAGCGACGCCACTGTCTATAAATGTGTACAAGGATTCTACTTGACGATATATGAAAACAAATATATAAAGTACAATTAATCTCCTCCTGTGGGTGCGGGGCGAGGAGAGGGGTCCAAATATTGAAGACCTTTGCTCCCACCCCCCCGCCCCCTCCAATTACGTTTCATTTTCCTACGCTACTGAGATACGGTGTAAATGTATCGGCTATTACACATATTCAGGCCAATTGTGCCGCCAACGGGTAAGTTAGTGTAGTGCTACCACTAAATATCTAATTACATTTAGAGTTATCGTCCTTTGTTACCTCGTTTTCCGCCCAAGTTGTAGGCACAAAACACATGGTGTGGTATGCCGCTGCCTTCAAGAACTTTGGTCTTTCTGGCCCATATCGTGGAAGTTTTCTTTTAACAAACAATTCCTGAAATACTTTGATATTGATTTGACCTGTCTATTACCCTATTATGAAAGTTTAAGCTCGTTGAGCGAAATAATGATGTCATTGAAGTTGGTCTTTTCGCACCCCATATATGATAATGGTCACTTGCCTATTTATCTTGATTGTGGTATTTGGTACGAATTAGTGTTATAATTCTAGTCATTTATATATGATATGTTTCTTGTCATTGTGTCTACTTTCATTTTACTACCATTTATCATTGGATAAGATGTTAGTCGGAAGTTTGATAATTAAAATTATCATAGATTAAATGTGTTATTTAAAGATACGCTTTGTATTTATTAAAGGGTTTGTGACACAAAAACCTTTTTATAAATTTTCATCAATGTTGGCTGACACACGTTTCACAGCACTCCGCAAAGCTGCTTATCTGCTTTAAGGACAGTAAGGGTAAATTGCTTCGGCTGAGAAAACTTTAATGAGCTAGCCGGTCACGTGGTACCAACGCGTCATCCGTTGATACTGTATATTTAAAGAGAAAAACTACAGTCTTCTAGTATTTTTTTTTAAATATCTGCAGTGGAAAACAACGACAGTTATATCCCTGCTTTGGGTTTTGTTCCTGACATTATCCCATACCAGTTTGACCCTTTGATGAACACTGATAATTCTCTTTCTACGGAGAAGGAGGTAACATCGCCAGATGTTTCAGATGCTGATCAAGAAAAATTAAGAAGGTAATCAAGAGGATCGGTTGACAAACACAGCATGGTTTGTAATAAACCTATTATTATTTTAATTTATTGGCATTAAATATAGATGTGGATGCCTTCATGGGTATTCATCAGATAATTTCTTTTTAATTTGATTTAAACAAATTGAATAACTTATAGTCCGTCTTCTCCAGTAATACATGAATGATGAAATATGTAATGACCGCAAATGATGATGAAGAATATCAAGGTTTAAATTTATGATAAGAATTACAAAACATATATCGTTTTATGTAGTACCCGTACCCGCATGTCCGTATAAAAGTATGTGTTTGTATGAAATATCATCATAAGAATTACATTTACATTGTAAAACTGATTCGACATTTCTTTAAAATTAAGGTTATATCTGATACAAAACTAAATAGTGTAACAAAATAACAATAATATATATATAAGCTAGCATTGTTGATATAGAGTAGGTGACACAGTAGACGCATACCCTATGACACACACTGTAACCAAGGACGTATATGTCTCACTTATAAATCCTTGCTGTAACTGAACGCAACTAGCACCGCACCACGTTTTTTCTTTTTAATAAGTGAATATAATCTGTAATATATCTTACATAATTATTTTTTTTACATTAAAATCATCCATTGAGAACAATTAACTTCTCCTTTTATTACATTATAAATGCATTAACCTAAATGCATTTGTATGATTTATATCAGTGACTTACGACTTATATAATTACTACACTAGTTTTACATACCTACATATTACAAATATACATGTATCTCAATAAAATCTCTTTTTTAATCAACATCAATGACAATGTGTTATACACTTTATTACTATGTCAACAAACAATTGAAGAATTCAGTAAATGAGGATTATATTCTTAACAACAGAGGAATGTATAATAATGACATTGGTTACTACTGTGAGACAAAGCTAATTACATGGTTCAATTACCAATTTTTCCATTTCATGCTGTGGATACATATTTAGTTATATTTTTTATTTTCAACAGGTGTTCATGTGGTTTCTGTGATCCAATGGTTACGGAATCGGAATGCTGTCGTGAGATAAATGATACCAATTCTATAGTTTTCAATAAAAAACATCTCTGTAAATTGTTTATATTGTTATTAATTTTACCTATTGATATATTTATTATTAACGAAATGTTACTTTTGTTGCAATATTTGAATACATTACATCAATCCTCTTCTCGATATAATGTATTTATATGACTACACAGCCAGATACTATTACCGATATTATGCAATTATCTTTTTAATAATGTGTACTGTAGTATCCGTAGGAGTAATTAAGTAGCAGGCAATGATGATGATAAATTGTCCTTAAGTTGTTACAAGCAAACGCACATTTGAAACACGCGCATTCATTGTGTAATGTTTATTAACAACCAGGGCTGAGTAATTATAATATAAATGTACAATAAATACCATTATCAGGTCATAGATATAATAGGTCACCTTTTCAAACATGATTAAATTGACCCTGAAGTAATTTAATGCCTCCATATAAAACCCCATTCACACTAATGATGATTTCCTGTCAGCTCAAACTTGACACTTATGTAGTGCAACCATGTATTTTGAATACTCTTTTCCTTTGGAAAGCGAAAGAACTTGTTTTAAAAAACTTTTTATTTTATTTTTGTTTTATTTTTGTGATTGTTATAGCAGCCATAAGCAGCACATTGCACCACACTGCATTTATAATGAAAGCCTGTAATTATTTCATGTGAAACACAGGATAAGATAACTGTAAGTTTAGGTGTATAGCTCTATTCGTGTCTGTCTCAACAGCAGCAGTGAGCCAGTCGGTGAACCAGTGACGTGTGCTGGCTGACAGCCTCGTTATCGCAATAAATTTTTGCATATCGGTCAGCTGCCCAGATGGCCCTATGTTTGGCCTGGTATCTCAGTGTGTGTATTTGCCATCCCCGTGGAGTGGGCTATTTCGGTGAATTTAAAGGGGGCCCAATCTATAGACAACTTATCACTTTTTGTGTCACAAACCCTTTAAAGGGACAACTTATCACTTTTTGTGTTACAAACCCTATATATTACAGATTATATTCACTTATTAAAAAGAAATTATCTGATGAATACCCATGACGGCATCCACATCTATATTTAATGCCAATAAGTTAACCATGCTGTGTTTGTCAACCGATCCTCTTGATTACCTTCTTGGTTTTCTTGATCAGCATCTGAAACATCTGGCGGTGTTATCCCCTTTCTCCGTAGAAAGATAATTATCAATGTTCATCAAAGGGTCAAACTGGTATGGGATAATGTCCGGAACAAATCCCAAAGCAGGGATATCACTGTCATTGTTTTCCACTGCAGACATTTAAAAAAAAAATACTAGAAGACTCTGTAGTTTTTCTCTATAAATATATAGTATCGAAACGGATGACGCGTTGGTACCACGTGACTGGCTAGCTCATTAAAGTTTTCTCAGCCGCAGCAATTTACCCTTACAGCCCTTAAAGTAGATAAACAGCTTTGCGGAGTGCTTTGAAACGTGTGTCAGCCAACATTGATGGGGTCAAACTATCAGAAAATTTAGAAAAAGGTTTTTGTGTCACAAACCCTTTAATAACGTCTGTATATTTACAGACAGGTTTAGTAGGTTAGATTTCATTGTAGATTATTTGTGGATTATTTGTATAATCAATTAATCATGTTGTCAGAAACTTTTAGGATGTGATTTCTATTTGTTTTAGTTTTAACTATTAAAACTGTACTATACCAATTTAATGATTCCATGATCATTTGGAGGATCGTGACAGAACAGTGAAAAACGATAACAATCACCAGAGATGATGTATGTACCACAGGACCCCGGTCGTCCTAACACGGACACTAGGTGTCCAGCAGAACAGGATACACGTGTACACGGTCAACGCACAAGGACCTTAACAGCAAATGCATTAGCTCAGTTTGAGAGTCGCACAATGCATTATTCACAATTATGTACACAAATCAGTCGTCACATTGACACTACCATAAACGAAGAGTCAGATCTTCAGACAGCAAAACTCCATTTAGAAGATTTGTTAACGCAGTACCTCGCTCGTTCAGATCAGTTTTTGGGGTTTCTTCAAAGGGAAAGATGCCAACAAAGCCTGAGGGAAACAGAAGCTCATGTTTTTGTGAGAAACTCAATTATCTCAAAGGTTAACTTTCTGATAGGTCATTGTAAAGACAGCTATCAACACCAAGTCACTGATTCAGAACCAGCAAGTAATGTGAGTACAGTGAATGTTATAAGAGATAACAGTTAGCCGGGAGGCTCTGTAAGTGTAAAGTCAACAGGTTCTTCTGTCATCAATAGACGGATTAAGGCCGCTGTTAAAAAAGCGCAGCTAGAGTTCGAACTTGAGGAAGCTATACTGAAGAAGGAACAAGCCCGCCTCGAAGAGGCGGTGGCTAAGGCAGGAATTGACAGGAAAAGATGTGAATTAAAAACTGACTTAAACCTTTTACACTGTAAACGTGAAGTGGCTGTGGCTGAGACTGAACTTCAAGTTGTGGAACAAGCCATGAATAACAGTTCTATTGAAAGCTCTCATGAAAGTGTGGCGTCAGAGAGAGTGAAATCCTTTGTTGAGGAGCAGAACCAGATTCTTTTAGAGAAGATACAAACCAGTGCAAGAGATATTCGTGTTGAAAGGTCGCAAATAGACTATGATCAATGTGTAAATAATGATATGCATGCAAATGAGAATTCCAAATGTATTGAACTATAAGTATGGGTAAGTCTAGCACACATCAACACAAACATGAGCACTTAATGAACCAAGTTCCTGGTTTCCATGTTGATTCCCAGCTTGACCCTGTTGCCGATATGTTTGCCCCAAATATTGTCCAGCAACAGTTCATTAATACACCAATTACCAGTCACAACGTTCCCCAAACCAATATACAGGGAACCTTTTCATGTTATGAGCACGCCAGCTAGGGGTCAATTTCAAACCCAGTATCCACTTCCTGTTGTCACTGGCAATAAGCCAATAGCTATGACTAGTCAAGTTAAGGATATGAGTTCTCATCCTGTATCCGATATGCCAATGAGTGGTCAATTTAAGGATATGAGCCCCCACATAGTATCTCATATGCCTATGGCTAGCCAATTCCAGGGTCTAAGACCCGACCCTCTATCTCATACACCCATAACTAGTCAAGTCCATACCCTTAGCCCCCATCCTGTACCACATATGCCAATCACTAGCCAGGTTGAGGGTTTGAACGCCCATCCTGTATCTCATACACCCATAACTAGCCAAGTTCAGCCTTTGGGTTCTCATCCTGTCCCTCATATGCCCATGACCAATGGATCTCAAGCTCGGTGCCCCTATCCTGTAAATAATAATGATAATAATGACCTTTGCTAGTCAAGCTGTGACTCAATGTCCCTATCCTATTGCCGATACGCCCTTTGTTGACCTAAACCTATACCAGGGTTCCTTTCCCCATGCATCCAATTTCAACCTAGGCCTAAGTCAGCCCTCCTACCTAGTCTACCTAGTTGCCCCTCATTTGACCTCAGGTACTACTCCATCCAATGAGATAAATTTCACAAAATTTCTCGTTAGGAAAGATATGATTATTTCCAGACTCATACAGTTTGATGACCAACCTGAGAACTATATATCTTGGAAAGCCAGTTTCAAAGATATCGTTAAAGAGGTACGTGCCAGTCCACAAGAAGAGCTAGACCTTGTAATTAAGTGGTTAGGTCCTAACTCGTTGCGCCATGCTAAGAGCATTCGAGCTTCGATCGCCGGCGACTCTGTACGAGGCTGTCGAGAAATTTGGCAACGCCTGGACGAGAAATATGGGAACCCTGAAGTCGTTGAAACTTCCCTGAAGAAGAAAATAAACAGTTTCCCTAGACTGACAGCTAAGGACTCTGTGAAGTTGTATGACCTTACAGATATAGCTTCAGAGATACTCACTGTAAAGAAGAATGCTAGGTTCAGTGGAGTCTTGTCTTACTACGATTCTTCACTAGGAATTAAACAGATAGTTGCCAAACTACCCACAAGACTCCAATTCAAATGGACTGACTGAGCGGCAAGTTACAAAAGGTGTAACGATAATGTTCATCCTCCCTTTGAGTCATTTGTCAGGTTTCTCAGAGAAATGACATCGGTGATGAATGACCCGAGTCTCATGCTTTCTAGTGAGAGCCAACAGCAAAACACGACCCAACGTACAGACAGCCAAGGTCGCCGTCGTTCTGATGTAAAGGTCAAGAAAACTGAAATAAAGGCTGACGTAGGAAAGGAGAGTAAAAATAAGTCCGATACTAAACTGCAGTGTTTTATTCACACTTCTCACCAACATTCCCTCAATCAATGCCGCAAGTTCAGAGGTAAGTCTCTCGCAGAGCGTAAAAGACTCTTAAGAGAGAACCGTGTTTGTTACAGGTGTTGTAACTCGAAGTCCCATATTAGGAAGGATTGCAAGGCAGCGGTTCGATGTAACGTATGTCAAAGCGATAATCACACACCAGCTCTCTACCAATCGGAACATAACATCAAGTCCAGTAAGAGCGAGACCACAACAAACCATGGCGAGGAGAGGAGCAGTCCAGATTCCCATAAGACCGGTGCGGAGGGACTTAACATATCAAATTTATGCACCGAAATCTGTGCAAAGGGGTTCAGCGGTCGGTCTTGTGCAAGGACACTGCTAGTAAAACTTCATCCAGCAAATGAGCTACATAAGTCGAAGGAGGTCTATGCTATACTGGACGACCAGAGCAACAAAACTCCGGGTCGGTCGGAGAAGTTTAGTTATTGGAGCGTGCAACAGCATGGCGTGTAACCGTTTACATTAGTTTCTTGTGCAGGGAGACAATCCATGTCAGGCCGTCGTCTTAAGAACCTCGCGATAACATCTGTGGATGGAAAATGTACTATGAAAATATCTACCATCATAGAATGTGATGACATTCCTGGTAGTAGAGAAGAAATTCCGCCTCCGGAAATCATATCCCGATATCCTCATTTAAACGATGTTGATTTGCCGGGTATACGTGATGACATAGAGATTCAGTTACTCATCGGTCGAGATCTCCCAGAGGCATTTCACGTCAGTGAACAACGCATCGGAAACAGTGGAGATCCATTCGCGCAAAGATTAAAACTGGGCTGGGTCGTTATTGGAGAGACCTGCCTTGGCAAGATCCATAAACCAGATAGAGTTGATGTGTTGAAGACCAGCATTCTTAGAGAAAGGTGACGACACCATTTGAAGAATGCATGAACAACATCCAGGTGAAAGAATCTACAGATCTGTGTCAAAATGTCTTCCTACGCACGAAGGACGATGAGAAACAAGGGTATTCGATTGAGGATGCTTCCTTCTTAGAGACAATGGACAAAGAGTTTTCAAGAAACCCTGATGCCACCTGGTCAGCTCCGCTACCTTTTCGTGACCCGAGACCTCGCCTACCTAATAATCAACCCATTGCCTTGAAGAGAGCTCGTATGCTTGACATCAGTCTTAAGAAAAACAACCTGAAAAGTAAACACATGGTGGACTTCATGAAGGAAATCATAGATAGGGGACATGCTGAAGTAGCCCCTCCTATAGAAGATGACAAAGAGAGATGGTACTTGCCGCTCTTTGGTGATTACCATCCAAAGAAGCCAGGAAAAATCCGTGGCGTGTTCGATTCGTGTTCGATTCCTCTGCGACCTTTGAAGATTTATCGTTGATTTAAGTCCTCATGAAGGGCCCGGATCTGACCAACAATCTGCGTGGTGTCCTACTGCGATTCAGGAAAGATGCCGTTGCTGTGATAGCAGACATCCAGCAGATGTTTTACTGTTTCTCTGTCCGACCTGACCACAGGGATTTTCTCAGATTTTATTGGTACGAGAAGAATGAACCATCTTGCCCTCTTGTGGAATACCGCATGACAAAGCATGTGTTTGGAAACTCTCCCTCACCTGCAGTAGCTAGAACAGCAAGTGAAGCAGAAGCTGAGTATGGTTCGGATGTCGGGGTGTTCGTCAGAGAAAACTTCTATGTTGACGATGGCCTGGCCTCTCTAGCCACACCCAAGGAAGCTACAGACCTTTTTCAACGCACTCAAGGAGCGCTGTCCACAGCTGGAATTAGACTGCATAAGATATGTTCAAATTCACCGGAAGTTTTTAGAAACTTCTCACCAGAAGACCTGGCACAGGATCTTAAAGATCTGGATTTGGGATGTGATAGTCTACCGTCTCAGCGAAGTCTCGGTTTATGTTGGGATTCGACTTCAGATACCTTCTCATTCAAAGTTTCTGAGGAATCCAAGCCTTACACTCGTCGTGGAGTGCTTTCCACAATCAACAGTTTATTTGACCCTCTTGGGTTTTTGGGACCCATTACTATGCAGGGTAAATTGCTTTTGCGCAAGATGGTTGAAGAAACACGAGATTGGGACGAGCCCTTGTCAGAAGTTCAACAACATGAGTGGCAATGTTGGGAGGGTCATTACAACAATTAGACGATTTGCGCGTCTGTTGTAGGACATCTCTTTCGGAAGATGACGTCTACAGCAAGATCCACATCTTCGCGGATGCTTCCGAGAATGCTAAAGCCGCCGTGGCATACCTACAGACCATATACGCAGATGGATCTACGCATATTAGCTTTTTGCTAGGAAAAACCAAAGTTGCTCCGAAACACGGACATTCCATACCCAGATTGGAATTATGTGCCGCCTTGATGGCATTAGAAATTGGCGAGTGTCTTTCCCACGAACTATCTCTGACATCCGACTGTATGAACTTTTACTCTGACAGCAAGGTTGTCTTGGGATACCTTCAAAACACAACCAGGCGTTTCTACGTGTATGTGAGTAACAGGGTTGAACGCATCTTACGATTCAGTAACCCAAAACAATGGTTCTACGTCGAATCAGAGAGAAATCCAGCAGATCAAGGGACACGGGGACCACCAGCCTCTGCCCTGAAAGACAGCTTGTGGATCCTCGGGCCATCTTATCTGAGCCAACCCAGCGACACACCGGATGTGTCACCCTCAAGGGTAGAATATTGGCCGTTAATGTACTGCTTAACCAACAAATTTTCACGACAACTTATAATCAATTCAGCATTTTTCTGTCTATTATTCACAACAATTTAATTTTGGTGATTTATAAACTTAAGAGTCTACTTTTATTACTTATGGTTGATACATCTATTTTCAAAATTTTCTATTGTCCTCAAAATAAATAAATTTATTGCTTTATTTCAGCTTGAAGATCAATTTGGAGGAAACGTTAACAAAGGCAGCCAAATTGTTTTACCAGTACTGTAAAAAGACGGTTGAGGAGAGCTTTCTGATGATTGACCCTCCGAAAATTGCTGCTTCCAAAAGGTGACAAAGGAAAATAACGAAGAGTTGGCAAAGGGAAATAACTCCTCATTCAAGAGGACATGATATCCTGTACTGGAGAATTGCCAAGGGAGGTTACTCATTTTGAGAGAGTATTCTATATTCAAGATTATATTCAGAACGTGTACGCTAGAATTTCTAGTTTACCAAATGAAAGTAGCCAGTTGAGACCATAATGCTACGTGGATGTGACATAAATGTATAGTCATGAATTTGTGGCTGGTGATATGAAGGGAAAGTCTAATGAAAAACTTAAATGTTTATGAAAGTTTTGGGTGGAAAATGACTACAGAAATTACTTTAATGTATAGTAGTTATGAGTGAAGAGATTTACAAGACAAGAAATTAAATTTGTTTATGTTAACTTTGAAGGTGAAGCCAAGAAGTTTTTTAATCAAACCCATAGAGCGGATTGGACACAGAAATTTTGACAATAAATAATATATCCTGTGTATACTGCCTTTATGTAGCTCGGTATTCAATCAGCTTTATGTCCAAAAAATAGCTGAGATTTATAATTTTTGCACAATGTATTGTATAAAGCAGCACGGTTCTTATTTAAGCCAGACAGGGTATAGCCAGTGACTCTGGGACAGGTTGTGTGCTCAAGGAAAATATTAAGCAGGAAAACTGTGTGTGGGTCCTTCATGATGATGACTGTAATCTCCAAAAACTTCACATAAGATCAGAGAGACACACCGGTGGCAGTAACATCCACTAGAAAATCCATACAAAATATTGATGTAACAGTGGAATCAGGATTGGAAACACTAGCGTGAATAGATCTCAGGGACTAGACAAGGAAGAACATCGTGTTGATATAACCGAATATTTGCTTTGTATTATATACTTGTGTAGAGTCAGATATCAGCTAAGACATCCGATGTCAGATAACAGCTAAGATACATTGTATCTCATAGTGAAATTGGAGGCAGTTGAGCGGAAAACATTTGACCAATCACTGGCCAGCAAAGAATTCCTTTGAAGACTACAGAGAGAGCGACGCCTAACATCAAAGTCACACAGTCAACCACAGTGTACCGTTAAACGGCTCTTTTGATGTGCTTCACAGGACTGAATTACCTGTTCTGTTCTGTTGCCTCTGGTTTTACTATGATATAGTCCAGAGGTGTAGAGATCGTTAGTGATCGGAACCCCTGGAGAATCGAGGATGATTCGTGTCTTCATTCATGTGATACAGTGTAGTTCTAGGCGCTAATGTTAGTGACTTTAACTAGGGTAACATCAACTCATCAATTTTATATCAAAATTACGTACAAGTATTAAATCGTATGGTATCATTTAAGTCAAAACGTATAAAATAGCATTATAGAAATATATACATCGTATACAATCAAAAAGATACATTTACTTACAAGTGTACATATAAAACATTATAGAAATATATACATCGTATACAATCAAACATTTACTTACAAGTGTACATATAATACATTTATAGTACATATATTTTCAATTTTCTAAACAACATTAAATATCTTAATTGATAAAGGCAAAACGAAATATGTAATTTCATCTACTAATGTTGTGTTGGTGTACATTAATCCTTCATTCATTCATTAAGTTACATGGTCAGCTATATCTACAGTTTGGTCACAGAAATCTGAGATACAAACCAGTCTTCGCTGTTGTGGCTCATGTTTGTTAGTGTCGGCCACACTAAACATGAAATTTCAGATTGTCACTGTCTTTTTTTCTTGTCAATTAATGAAATAATATATCTCCACTTTTGTATACATCTGTAAATGCTGACAAGCGGCTACAGACACAGATACACAGGCCTACTTTAAGGTTTAACATCCACGGAATGTAAACAATATCATTTCAGTAGAAGTCCACATGACCATGACAAGCACAGCTGTAACACTTGGGCGGTGAGCTTCACTCGGGGACGGGGTAATCACCAACGTAATCTGGTATTTTGGTATCCCTGCAACATAGTAATCGAGATATAACAAATAAAGTCATTTGTAAAATAATAAATATCAGCATTTGTAAAAATAATCAATATCAGCATTTGTAAAAATAATAAATATCAGCATTCGTAAAAATAATAAATATCAGCATTCGTAAAAATAATAAATATCAGCATTTTTAAAAATAATAAATATCAGCATTTGTAAAAATAATAAATATCAGCATTTGTAAAAATAATAAATATCAGCATTTGTAAAAATAATAAATATCAGCATTTGAAAAAATAACATCGACAGATATGTGTAAAAAAAATAACAAATGTTAGACATTTCAATTGTATCTGCTGCCCATTTTTTTCCTAACCCGATTTTCGTATTTCTAACATCTCATTTGACAACGCCTCACTTTTGGCATTGAGTTGAGCAGGGTCATTTGAGGATGGCCTCCCATGTATACTATGTGTTTCTTGTATGATGCGTGTGACTGCGGGATATGCCTGTTATCTTGTGATAAAGGAACTCTTGCCTTTTTATAGTACTATTTCACTGAAAAAACGCAGCCCACCCGGTTATATTATACTGACGAGGGCCAAACCAGCCAGCCCACTCCCTTTATATTGAGTGCTAGGCAGAAGCAGAAACTACCACTTTTACAAACTAGGGTGTGTTTCGACCAGGAGACAGAACCCAGAGGGGACGGCGGTGGCCGACTGGTTTAGATGTCTCGACATATGACCACAAGCCCTCCACCTCTGGGTCGCGAGTTCGAATCCAATGTAAGGGAAGTTGCCAGGTATTGACCGCTGGTCGGTAGTTAATCTCCGGGTACTCCTGGGTTTCCTTCATCAATAATTCTGGCACGTCCTTATATGACCCTGTCTGTTTGTAGGACGTTAACCCATAGATAACTAAACCTAAACCCGAAAAAACCCGTGACCTTTTTTAGATGTTTAAGAGTCTAGATCAGAATTCGGTAAATGTCCTACCAGTGTATTATAGAAGTGTCACACTATAAAAGGGGCAATAGTTTTACTCCATAAAAATACACGAATTTACTGTAGCTTCTCAAGACCCACAGGAATAGGCGTGGAATACTTACCTGAGGGTTGTATGTGGGCGTGGAATACTTACCTGAAGGTTGTATGTGGGCGTGGAATACTTACCTGAGGGTTGTAAGTGGGCGTGGAATACTTACCTGAGGGTTGTATCTGGGCGTGGAATACTTACCTGAGGGTTGTATGTGGGCGTGGTATACTTACCTGAGTGTTGTATGTGGGCGTGGAATATTTACCTGGGGGTTGTATGTGGGCGTGGAATACTTACCCGAGGGTTGTATGTGGGCGTGGAATACTTACCCGAGGGTTGTATGTGGGCGTGGAATACTTACCTGAGGGTTGTATGTGGGCGTGGAATACTTACCTGAGGGTTGTATGTGGGCGTGGAATACTTACCCGGGGGTTGTATGTGGGCGTGGAGTACTTACCTGAGGGTTATATGTGGGCGTGGAATACTTACCTGAGGGTTATATGTGGGCGTGGAATAATTACCTGAGGGTTGTATGTGGGCGTGGAATACTTACCTGAGGGTTGTATGTGGGCGTGGAATACTTTTAAGTCAAGTGGAGGTGAGGATGTGAGGGTCTTAAGTAACTTCACCTTAGAGCTGCCATCTTTTCTTGTCTGTAAATAGTTAAACAAAACAAAAATATGAATGTGTGACATGATTGATTCCTAATCACCTTTTGAACACTATAATGTTACGCTATTCCATTCCTAATCACCTTTTGAACACTACAATTTTACACTATTCCATTCCTCATCACCTTTTGAACACTATAATGTTACACTATTCCATTCCTAATCACATTTTGAACACTATAATGTTACACTATTCCATTCCTCATCACCTTTTGAACACTATAATGTTACGCTATTCCATTCCTAATCACCTTTTGAACACTATAATGTTAAACTATTCCATTCCTCATCACCTTTTGAACACTATAATGTTACACTATTCCATTCCTTATCACCTTTTGAACACTATAACGTTACACTATTCCATTCCTAATCACCTTTAGAACACTATAATGTTAAACTATTCCATTCCTAATCACCTTTTGAACACTATAATGTTACACTATTCCATTCCTAACCACCTTAAGAACACTATAATGTTAAACTATTCCATTTCTCATCACTTTTTGAACACTATAATGTTACGCTGTTCCAATACTAATAACCTTTTGAACACTATAATGTTACACTATTCCATTCCTAATCACCTTTTGAACACTACAATGTTACACTATTCCATTCCTAATCACCTTTTGAACACTATAATGTTACGCTATTCCATTCCTAATCACCTTTTGAACACTATAATGTTACGCTATTCCATTCCTAATCACCTTTTGAACACTATAATGTTACGCTATTCCATTCCTAATCACCTTTTGAACACTATAATGTTACGCTATTCCATTCCTAATCACCTTTTGAACACTATAATGTTACGCTATCCATTCCTAATAACCTTTTGAACACTACAATGTTACACTATTCCATTGCTAATCACCTTTTGAACACTATAATGTTACGCTGTTCCATAACTAATAACCTTTTGAACACTACAATTTTACGCTATTCCATTCCTAATCACCTTTTGAACACTATAATGTTACGCTATTCCATTCCTAATCACCTTTTGAACACTATATTACACTATACCATTACTAATCACCTTTTGAACACTATGATGTTACACTATTCCATTCCTCATCACCTTTTGAACACTATAATGTCACGCTATCCCATTCCTAATCACCTTTTGAACACTGTATTACACTATTCCATTCCTCATCACCTTTTGAACACTTTAATGTTACGCTATACCATTCCTAATAATCTTTTGAACACTATAATGTTACGCTATAATGTTACGCTATTCCATTCCTAATCACCTTTTGAACACTATAATGTTACGCTATACCATTCCTTATAACCTTTTGAACACTATAATGTTACGCTATTCCATTCCTAATCACCTTTTGAACACTATAAAATTACACTATTCCATTCCTCATCACCTTTTGAACACTATAATGTTACACTATTCCATTCCTTATCACCTTTTGAACACTATAATGTTACACTATAATGTTACGCTATTCCATTCCTAATCACCTTTTGAACACTATAATGTTACGCTATTCATTCCTAATAACCTTTTGAACACTACAATGTTACGCAATTCCATTCCTAATCACCTTTTGAACACTATAATGTTACTTAACATTAAAGCTATATCTAGTAACTAGTGCTACATTCTAACATTAAAGCTATATCTTACCTACAAGTTCTAACATTAAAGCTATATCTGTTTAAGCACTTATTAGGTTTTTTTTTTGGCCCTTTCAAGTTCTCTACATTAAGAGCTATATTTAGTACACCTGACAAGCTTCTAGTGACATTAAATGATAGTCTATACACTACAAGTTCTAACAATTAAAGCTATATCTAGTAACTAGTGCTACAAGTTTCTAGACATTAAATGTATAATCTAGTACACTAGAAAATCGTGCTCCAAGTTTCTAACATTTAAAGCTTATATCTAGTACAAGCTAGGTGCTACAAGTTGCTAACATTAAAGCTATATCTAGTACATTACAAGTTCTAACAATTAAAAGCTATATCTAGTACACTAAGAAAATGTGCTACAAGTTCCTAAATTAAAGCTAGTATCTAATTGACACCTAGTGTTACAATTCTAACATTCAAAGCTATATCTAGTAATCAGCTACAATGTTCGTAACATATTAAGCTATATCTACAGTACACTAGGTGCTACAAGTTCTAACTTAAAGCTATATCTAAGTAACAACTACAAGTTCTAACATTAAATGTTTATATCTAGGTACACTAGTGCTACAAGTATCATAACATTAAAGCTATATCTAGTTACCTAGTGCTACAGAGTTCTGAAACATTAGAAGCTATATCTAGTACACTAGTAAAAATGTGCAACAATTCTAAACATTAAAGCTATATCTAGTACACTAGTGCTACAAGTTCTAACATTAAAGCTATATCTAGTACACTAGTGGCTACAAGTTCTAACATTTAAGCTATATCTAGTACACTAGTGTACAAGTTCTAACATTAAAGCTATATCTAGTAAACTAGTGCTACAAGTTTCTTAACATTAAAGGCTATATCTAGTACAACTGTGCTACAAGTTCTTAACATTAAAGCTATATCTAGTACACTACAAGTTCTAAACATTAAAGCTATATCTAGTACACTACATAGTTCTAACATTAAAGCTATAATCTAGTACACTAGTGCTACAAGTTCTAACATTAAAGCTGATATTTAAGTACACTACAAGTTTCTAACATTAAAGCTATCTATTATACACTACAAGTTCTACAATTAAAGCTATATCTAAGTACACTACAGTTCTAACATTACAACTAATATCTAGTACACTACAAGTCTACACATTAAAGCTATATCGTATACACCTACAAGTTCCTAACATTAAAGCTATATCTAGTACACTACAAGTTCTAACAATTAAAGCTATATTAGTACACTACAAGTTCTAAACATTAAAGCTATATCTAGTTACACTACAAGTTCTAACATTAAAGCTATATCTAGTACACTACAAGTTCTAACATTAAAGCTTTATCTAGCTACACTACAAGTTCTAACATTAAAGCTATACTCTATACACTACAAAGTTAAACATTAAAGCTATATCTAGTACACCAGTTCCTAACATTAAAGCTATATCTAAGTACAATACAAGTTCTAACATTAAAGCTAATATCTAGTACACTACAGTTCTAACATTAAAGCTATATCTAGTAACTAACAAAGTTCTAACATTAAAGCTATATCTAGTAACTAGTGCTACAAGTTTTACATAAAGCATAATATCTAGTACACTCAGTTCTAACTTAAAGCTATATCTAGTACAACTACAAGTTCAACATTAAAGCTATATCTAGTACATCTACAAGTTCTAACATTAAAAGCTATATCTACGTACACTAGTGCTCACGTTCTAACATTAAAGCTATAATCTAGTAATCTACAAGTTCTAACATTAAAGCTAATATCTAAGTCACTACAAGTTCTTAACTTAAAGCTTATATCTATAACACTACAAAGTTCTAAACAATTAAAGCTATATCTAGTACACACTACAAGTTCTAAACATTAAAGCTATATCAGTACACTACAAGTTCTACATTAAAGCTATATCTAGTACACTATCAAGTTTCTAACAATTAAAGCTATATCTAGTACAGCTACAAGTTCTAACATTTAAAGCTATAATCTAGTACACTACAGTTCTAACATTAAAGCTATATCTAGTACAGCTAGCAAGTTCTACATTAAAGCTATATCTAGTACACTACATGTTCTAAACATTAAAGCTATATCTAGAACACTACACAGTTCTAACCATTAAAGCTATAATCTGTACACTAACAAGTTCTTAACCATTAAAGCTATATCTATGTACACTACAAGTTTCAACATTAAAGCTATATCTAGTACATCTACAAGTTCTAACATTAAAGCTATCTAGTACACTACAAGTTGCTAATCATTAAGCTGATATCTAGTACACTACAAGTTCTAACAATTAAAGCTATATCTAGTACACTACAAGTTAACATTATAAGCTATGTTCTAGTAAGCTAGTGTACAAGTTCTAACATTAAAGCTATTGCTATGATTACTACAAGTTCTAACATTAAAGCTTATCTAGTACACTATAGTACAAGTTCTAACGATTAAAGCTATGTCTAGTTCCTACAAGTTCTAAATTAAAAGCTATATCTAGTACAGCTAGTGCTAGCAAGTTCTAACATTAAAGCTAATATCTAAGTAGCACCTACAAGTTCAACATTAAAGCTATGGTCTAGTAAACTACAAGTCTTAACATTAAGCTATAATCTAGTCACTACAAGTTTCTAACATTAAAGCTATATCTAGTACACAACAAAGTTTCTACATTAAGCTATATCTATTACACTAGTGCTACAAGTTCTAACATTAAAGCATAGTCTAGTACACTAGCAAGTTCTAACATTAAAGCTATATCTAGTACACTACAAGTTCTAACATTAAAACTTATCCCTAGTACACTACAAGTTCTAAACATTTCTAACATTAAAGCTATGTCTAGTAAACAGTGCTACACGTTTCAACATTAGAAGCTATATCTAGTACACTAGTGCACAAGTTCTAACATTAAGCTATATCTACGTAAACTACAAGCTCTAATTAAAGCTATATTCTAGTACACTACAAGTTCTATACATTAAAGCTAAATATCTAGTACACTACAATTCTAACATTAAAGCTATATCTAGTCACTGTACATACAATTCCAAACACTTAAAGCTATACTAGTAACATGCTACAATTCTAACATTAAAGCTATATCTAGTACACTACAAGTTCCTACATTAAAGCTATATTAGTACAACTACAGAGTTCTAACATGAAAGCTAATATCTAGTACACTAGTGCCCTACAATTTCGTAACATTAAAGCTATATCTAGTACACTACAAGTTCTAACATTAAAGCTATATTTAGTACACTACAAGTTCTAAACTTAAAGCTATATTATAACACTACAAGTTTCTAACATTAAAGCTATATCTAGTAAGCTACAAATTCTAACATTAAAGCTATATCTAGTACACTAGCTAAAGTTCTAACATTAAAGCTATATCTAGTACAACTAGTGCTACAAAGTTCTAACATAAAGCTATATTCTAGTACACTAAGTCACAAGTTCTAACATTAAAGCTATAATCTATAGTAGCACTACAATGTTCTAACATTAAAGCCTATCTTAGTACACACAAGTTCTAAACATAAAGCTATATCTAGTACACTAGCAAAGTTCTAACATTAAAGCTATATCTAGAACACTACAAGTCTCTAACATTAAAGCTATATTCTAGTACACTACAAGTTCTAACATTAAAGCTAATCTATGTACACTAAGTTGCACGTTCTACATTAAGCTATATCTAGTACACTAGTGCTACAAGTTCTAACATTAAAGCTATATCTAGTTACACTAACAAGTTCTAACATTAAAGCTATATCTAGTACACTACAAGTTCTAACATTAAAGCTATATCTATACACTAGTGCACAGTTCTAACATAAAGCTATATCTAGTACACTACAAGTTCTAACATTAAAGCTATATAAGTACACTACAAGTTCTAACATTAAAAACTATATCTAGTACACTACAAGTTTAACATTAAAGCTATATTCTAGTACACTACAAGTTCTTAACATTAAAGCTAAATCTAGTACACTACAAATTCTAACATTAAAGCTATAATCTAGTACCTAGTGCTACAAGTTCTAAACATTAAAGCTATATCTAGTACACTACAAGTTCTAACATTAAAGCTATATCTAGTCACTAGTGCTACAAGTTCTAACATTAAAGCTATATCTAGTACACTACAAGTTCTAACATTAAAGCTATAATCTAGTACACTACAAGTTCTAACATTAAAGCTATCATCTAGTACACTAGTGCTACAAGTTCTAACATTAAGCTATATCTAGTACACAAGCAAATGTGCTAACAAGTTCTAACATTAAAGCTTATCTGTACACTAGTGCTACAAGTTCTAACATTAAAGCTATATCTAGTACACTAGTCTACAAGTTCTAACATTAAAGCCTATATCTAGTACACTACAAGTCTATTCTAAACATTAAAAGCATATCTAGTACACTACAAGTTCTAACATTAAAGCTATAATCTACGTACACTACAAGTATCTAACATTAAAGCTATATCTAGTACACTAGTGCTACAAGTTCTAACATTAAAGCTATATCTAGTACACTACAAGTCTAACATTAAAGCTATATCTAGTACACTAGTTGCACAAGTTCTAACATTAAGCTATATCTAGTCACCTAGTGCTAACAAGTTTCCTAACATTAAAGCTATATCTAGTACACTAGTGCTACAAGTTCTAACATTAAAGCTATATCTAGTACACTAGTGCTACAAGTTCTAACATTAAAGCTATATCTAGTACACTAGTGCTACAAGTTCTAACATTAAAGCTATATCTAGTACACTACAAGTTCTAACATTAAAGCTATATCTAGTACACTACACAAGTTTCTAACATTAAAAGCTATATCTAGTACACTAGTGCTAACAAGTTCTAACATTAAAGCTATATTCTAGTACACTACAAGTTCATAACATTAAAGCTATATCTAGTACACTACAAGTTCTAACATTAAAAGCTATATCTAGTACACTATCACAGAGTTCTAACATTAAAGCATATTAGTACACTACAAGTTCTAACATTAAGGCTATATCTAGTACACTAACAAGTTCTAACATTAAAAGCTATATCTAGTAACACTACAAGTTCTAACATTAAAGCTATATCTAGTACAGCTACAAGTTCTAACATTAAAGCTATATCTAGTACACTACAAGTTCTAACATTAAAGCTATATTCTAGTACACTAAAGTTTCTAACATTAAAGCTATATCTAGTACACTACAAGTTCTAACATTAAAGCCTATATCTAGTACACTACAAGTTTCTAACATTTAAAGCTATATCTAGTACACTACAAGTTCTCAACATTAAAGATTTATCTAGTTACACTACAAGTTCTAACATTAAAGCATATCTAGTACACTACAAGTTCTAACATAAAGCTATATCTAGTACACTACAAGTTTTCTAACATTTTAAAGCTATATCTAGTACAGACTACAAGTTCTCAAATCTAAAGCTATATTCTAGTACACTACAAGTTCTAAACTATTAACAGCTATATCTAGTACACTAGTCTACAAGTTCTAACATTAAAGCTATATCTAGTTACACTACAAATTCTACATTAAAGCTATATCTAGTACACTACAAGTTCTAACATTAAAGCTATAATTCTTAGTACACTACAAGTTCTAACATTAAAGCTATATCTAGTACAGCTAGTG
>SAYR01050643.1:219678-230469 GCA_004382745.1 Argopecten irradians irradians
CTACAAGTTCTAACATTAAAGCTATATCTAGTACACTACAAATTCTAACATTAAAGCTATATCTTGTACACTACAAGTTCTAACATTAAAGCTATATCTAGTACACTACAAGTTCTAACATTAAAGCTATATCTAGTACACTACAAGTTCTAACATTTCTTGCCAAATTTTGTTTATTAACATAATTGCGATTCATCTTATTAAATTTGACATAGTCAGCAACCTCTTGAAAATTTAAAATTTAAAACTAAAGAGTTCCGTTAAAACTGAGCTATTTATCATTATATTTACTGATTAAAAATACTCATTTTGTAGAAAGTTCAAATTACGCATGGTTCATATTGTGGACCAGTTCTTGTTTTGACACTTGAAATATTTAATGAATTTTCGGATACATTTTAGGTCTCAATTTTACGATAAGTTTTATCAGTTCTTGCCAGTTATTGTCTGTTAAAACAAATGTGTTTCATTTCAGTAACTTTGACAATCAGCAACCTCTAGAAAATTTACAATCGTTTCTCATATCAAATTTATTCCACTCGCTTTTTTGACCAATACCATTTTGATTGTTACCACATTTGTAAAAACATAACGTTATGTTCATAAAACTACGACATAATAATCGCAAGGGTCGATAACTCTATACAATAATTATTTGCGTCTATAGGAGAATGTGAAAGACTGGCTGAAGGAGATTGGACTGGAGGAATACTATGGTGTGTTCAGGTCGAGTAAAATCACAGCACCCAAAGATCTCGAAATCCTCAAGTCGTTTTCACGGAAGGAAATCGAATCCGAACTAAAAATCACCAAAGCTGGTATGTACCCAGGGGTTGTGTCGTCTAGTAATGTTATTATAATTGGAAAGGTACATGTATATAAAGATATTTCAAGAAAGCTATTCCCGCCAGAACGATAATTGTAATGGAAATACCATGTTCTAAAAAATAAGGAAAGTTAATAATGTCTGGCTTTGGTATTTATGAATTTCCGGGATTAGTAGGTGTACGATGTATATAACAGACAAGGACTACAGTATATACTGTCTGTCTACAGGGCACGTGGTACGACTACTGAACGCCATCAAACACCTGAGAAACCCTACCGAAGGTACGTTTGTGTTCAATGATATAAATAGTAACCAATCATTTTAGTTTGCTCCCTTAGTAACCAATCATTTTAGTTTGTTCCCTTAGTAACCAATCATTTTAGTTTGTACGTTAATGTTCAGTGATATAAATAGTAACCAATCATTTTAGTTTGTACGTTAATGTTCAGTGATATAAATAGTAACCAATCATTTTAGTTTGTACGTTAATGTTCAATAATATAAATAGTAACCAATCAATTTAGTTTGTTCCCTTAGTAACCAATCATTTTAGTTTGTACGTTTATGTTCAGTGATATAAATAGTAACCAATCAATTTAGTTTGTACGTTAATGTTCAGTGATATAAATAGTAACCAATCATTTTAGTTTGTACGTTAATGTTCAGTGATATAAATAGTAACCAATCATTTTAGTTTGTACGTTAATGTTCAGTGATATAAATAGTAACCAATCATTTTAGTTTGTACGTTAATGTTCAGTGATATAAATAGTAACCAATCATTTTAGTTTGTACGTTAATGTTCAGTGATATAAATAGTAACCAATCATTTTAGTTTGTACGTTAATGTTCAGTGATATAAATAGTAACCAATCATTTTAGTTTGTACGTTAATGTTCAGTGATATAAATAGTAACCAATCATTTTAGTTTGTACGTTAATGTTCAGTGATATAAATAGTAACCAATCATTTTAGTTTGTACGTTAATGTTCAGTGATATAAATAGTAACCAATCATTTTAGTTTGTACGTTAATGTTCAGTGATATAAATAGTAACCAATCATTTTAGTTTGTACGTTAATGTTCAGTGATATAAATAGTAACCAATCATTTTAGTTTGTACGTTAATGTTCAGTGATATAAATAGTAACCAATCATTTTAGTTTGTACGTTAATGTTCAGTGATATAAATAGTAACCAATCATTTTAGTTTGTACGTTAATGTTCAGTGATATAAATAGTAACCAATCATTTTAGTTTGTACGTTAATGTTCAGTGATATAAATAGTAACCAATCATTTTAGTTTGTTCCCTTAGTAACCAATCATTTTAGTTTGTACGTTAATGTTCAGTGATATAAATAGTAACCAATCATTTTAGTTTGTACGTTAATGTTCAGTGATATAAATAGTAGCCAATCATTTTAGTTTGTACATTAACACAGTGTTAAGTTGATACTGAAATACGTGTGTTTTATCTTCTCACATGAATATTCATTATAATCCAGAGGAACTGAAGCGTATCGAAGTGAAGAAACACCTCGGCCACACCGAGTGTTACGAGCTAGCACAAATTAACCGAGAGGAACATCTGTTCTGGGAGGAGCTGACGGCCGCATGTCTCAAACCCAGCTCTACAGCATTCGGTCACAATGAGGATTTAAAAGGTAGGAACAAAATAAAAACCGTGAGTGAATTAGAGTGCAGAGCGCTGCCGAACAAAGTCCTCATCTCTTTATTTTTTTTTAAAGCTTAAATCTGTTCTTTACATTTAGCACTATTTAATGTGGAGGAAGAATAACAAAAATCGAAAATACAGTTTATTGTTGAAAGTTCACTTATCTTTTATTTGTATTTATCAAAACCTCCGAGCTGAAAGAGATAAAAAATAATGAATTTTCCTGAACAAAATATAAAATGTACTGACCATTGTTTTGTAACTAATCCAGTATCTAATTACACTACACATCTGATACACACGCAACTCCGACTGGATTAATGCGCGCTAGTTGTTGTTTACAAACATGTCCTAGTTATTTTCCACAGCTTTTTAATTAGATGATACAAGTTGGCTGCCTAATGTGTTTTTTTAATGTTGAGACCTTGTACATCAGCATTGTGTAGTTAATAGTTACACATTTTGAATATCTGAAACATGTGTTTTCTTTTTTGCTTGCTTGCTTTATAGACTGACAGAAGAATTATATTTGATTAGATTTTTTTTTCGAAAATTCTAATGAAGTGACAAAGTTGATGAGAGGGGCCCATTTTTTAAAAACTCGAAAGCGAAACAAATCTAAATATATCTTTATGTATATGATTCCCTAGAAATCAAACAAAACAAAGGTTCCATTGACCTGTGGGTAGGATTGAAGTATTGTAATATGTACATGCAGTTCACAAGTTTATAAATGATATTTTTGAGTACTCTCAGTACTTTGATTTTTTTAGGTACTTGCTTACACTGATAAGAAGTGTGCCTACGTTTAAATTTCAGAGAAACTTAGTGAGTTACGAAATAACTTCCTCGGGGTATTAGCTGTCGCTAACACATTGTGGCTAATACTGCTCGCAACACTGGCATCCAAAATGGAATTGAAAGTCAGCGGCACGGATCCCGTGGGTAAGTTCTCTAAATGTCACGGCCATTCAGATAACGTAATACCGCACAAATCAAGTCGTCTTTACGATATATATATTAGTCAAAGTCAGATCTCTAAATGTCACGGCCATTCAGATATCATGACACCGCACAAATCAAGTCTTTACGATATATATATTAGACAAAGTCAGATCTCTAAATGTCACCGCCATTCAGATATCATAATACCGCACAAATTAAGTCTTTACGATATATATTAGACAAAGTCAGATCTCTAAATGTCACAGCCATTCAGATATCATAATACCGCACAAATCAAGTCTTTATGATATATATAATAGACAAAGTCAGATCTCTAAATGTCACGGCCATTCAGATATCATACACCGCAAAAATCAAGTCTTTATGATATTTATAATAGACAAAGTCAGATCTCTAAATGTCACGGCCATTCAGATATCATAATACCGCACAAATCAAGTCTTTACGATGTATATATTAGACAAAGTCAGATCTCTAAATGTCACGGCTATTCAGATATTATAATACCGCACAAATCAAGTCTTTACGGTGTATATATTAGACAAAGTCAGATCTCTAAATGTCACGGCCATTCAGATATCATAATACCGCACAAATCAAGTCTTTACGATGTATATATTAGACAAAGTCAGATCTCTAAATGTCACATTCACATGTTTAATACCACATGTTGGTGTTTTTTAGTGTATGACTGCCAGTCTCTTATTCTATTCACTCATGCCACGATAACAGACCATGACTATTGAAATGTAAGGATAATGACATGATAGGTGCAAAATGTCTTAATATGTCCTCAAAAATTGTTATCAAATGTAAAAATATCAACCATTCAACTGCATTCATTTGGCGTTGATTGAAAGGATAAAGGCCAGCGATAAATTCACTGAAGCGCACTACTGCTTCAAGTTGTTCAGTTGGCATTCATCCTCCCATAATTGCCAACTGAATGCAGTCCAGTGCTTAAATGTTATTATTCTTTTGTAAACTTGCCTACCTGTATACATTTACATTAATGTTTATTAACGTTTGTGATATAAACAGACTTGTTGTACTTATCAGACTTGTGTTGTACTTATCAGACTTGTGTTGTACTTATCAGCCTTGTGTTGCACTTATCAGACTTGTGTTGTACTTATCAGACTTGTGTTGTACTTATCAGACTTGTTGTACTTATCAGACTTGTGTTGTACTTATCAGACTTGTGTTTTACTTATCAGACTTGTGTTGTACTTATCAGACTTGTGTTACTTATCAGAATTGTGTTGTACTTATTAGACTTGTTTTACTTCTCAGACTTGTGTTGTATTATCAGACTAGTGTTGTACTTATCAGACTGGTGTTGTACTTATTAGACTGGTGTTGTACTTATCAGACTTGTGTTGTACTTATCAGACTTGTGTTGTACTTATCAGACTTGTGTTGTACTTATTAGACTTGTGTTGTACTTATCAGACTTGTGTTGTACTTATCAGACTTGTGTTGTACTTATCAGACTTGTGTTGTACTTATCAGACTTGTGTTGTACTTATCAGACTTGTGTTGTACTTATCAGACTTGTGTTACTTCTCAGACTTGTGTTGTACTTATCAGACTTGTTTTACTTCTCAGACTTGTGTTGTACTTATAAGACTTGTGTTACTTCTAAGACTTGTGTTGTACTTATCAGATTTGTTTTACTTATCAGACTTGTGTTGTACTTATCAGACTTGTTTTACTTATCAGACTTGTGTTTTACTTATCAGACTTGTGTTGTACTTATCAGACTTGTGTTACTTATCAGAATTGTGTTGTACTTATTAGACTTGTTTTACTTCTCAGACTTGTGTTGTATTATCAGACTGGTGTTGTACTTATCAGACTGGTGTTGTACTTATCAGACTTGTGTTGTACTTATCAGACTTGTGTTGTACTTATCAGACTTGTGTTGTACTTATTAGACTTGTGTTGTACTTATCAGACTTGTGTTGTACTTATCAGACTTGTGTTACTTCTCAGACTTGTGTTGTACTTATCAGACTTGTTTTACTTCTCAGACTTGTGTTGTACTTATAAGACTTGTGTTACTTCTAAGACTTATGTTGTACTTATCAGATTTGTTTTACCTATCAGACTTGTGTTGTACTTATCAGACTTGTTTTACTTATCAGACTTGTGTTTTACTTATCAGACTTGTGTTGTACTTATCAGACTTGTGTTACTTATCAGAATTGTGTTGTACTTATTAGACTTGTTTTACTTCTCAGACTTGTGTTGTATTATCAGACTGGTGTTGTACTTATCAGACTGGTGTTGTACTTATTAGACTTGTGTTGTACTTATCAGACTTGTGTTTACTTATCAGACTAAGTATGTGTTTACATATGTTATCGTATGGCGTTACAGACTTTATTAGTGGTATTTACCTACATTTTTTTCTGGTTTTCAGGTCTGATATTCTTGGCGATTTTCGGATTTCTCTTCGTGCTACAGTTTTTATGCATGCTGGTACACCGACTAACGACATTCGCACACTTTTGCGCACGCGCACCCTATAGATTTGGCCATCAGTACAATAGCTCATGGAAGTTTTCTGACCACACTCTTGGCTGGAGTCTAAGCGATGACGACAGGGAGGCCATAATCGCGGCCAAAGAGGGCGATAAGAAGATCAAAGCTCGCTTGGTAACACAGAAGAAACGGAACCAAAAGAAACAGCGTGTTTCAATAGCAGACGAGAAACAACACTTACTTAGAGAGCAGTCTAAAACAACGTACTTCTAAACAACACTTACTTAGAGAGCAGTCTCAACGTACTTCTAAACAACATTTATTTAGAGAGCAGTCTCAAACAACGTAATTCTAAACAACACTTACTTGGAGTGCAGTCTCAAACAAGGTACTTTTAAACAACACTTACTTAGAGAGCAGTCTCAAACAGAGTACTTCTAAACAACACTTACTTAGAGAGCAGTCTCAAACAACGTACTTCTAAACAATACTTACTTAGAGAGCAGTCTCAAACAGAGTACTTCTGAACAACACTTACTTAGAGAGCAGTCTGAAACAGAATACTTCTGAACAACACTTACTTAGAGAGCAGTCTCAAACAACGTACTTCTAAACAATACTTACTTAGAGAGCAGTCTCAAACAGAGTACTTCTGAACAACACTTACTTAGAGAGCAGTCTCAAACAGAATACTTCTGAACAACACTTACTTAGAGAGCAGTCTCAAACAACGTACTTCTAAACAATACTTACTTAGAGAGCAGTCTCAAACAGAGTACTTCTGAACAACACTTACTTAGAGAGCAGTCTGAAACAGAATACTTCTGAACAACACTTACTTAGAGAGCAGTCTGAAACAGAATACTTCTGAACAACACTTACTTAGAGAGCAGTCTGAACAGAGTATTTCTGAGAACAAACTTACTTAGAGAGCAGTCTCAAACAACGTACTTCTAAACAATACTTAGCTTAGAGAGCAGTCTCAAACACGTACTTTAACAATACCTTACTTAGGAGCGGTCTCAAACAACTACTTCTAACAACACTTATTAGAGAGCAGTCACAAAAACGTACTTCTAAACAACAACCTTACTTAGAGAGCACGTCTCAACCACGTATTCTAAACATACTTACTTAGAGAGCAGTCTCAAAAGAGTACTTCTGAACAACACTTACTCTGAGACAGTCTGAAACAGAGTACTTCTGAACAACACTTACTTAGAGAGCAGTCTGAAAACAGAATACTTCTGGAACAACACTTACTTAGAGAGCAGTCTGAACAGAGTTGTTCTGAACAACATTACTGTAGAGAGCAGTCTCAAAACAACGTACTTCTAACAATACTTACTTAGAGAGCAGTCTCAACAACGTACTTTTAAACAATATTACTTAGAGAGCAGTCTCAAACAACGTACTTCTAAACAACAACTTACTTAGAGAGCAGTTCACAAACAACGTATTCTAAACAACACTTTTAGGAGGAGGCAAGTCCACAAAAACAACGTATTCTAAGAAACACTTACTTGTAGAGAGCAGTCTCAAACACGTACTTCTAAACAACACTTACTTAGAGAGCAGTCACAACAAGTACTCTAAACACTACTTACTTAGGAGCAGTCTGAACACGTACTTTGAACACACTTATTAGAGAGCAGTCTGAAACACTATCTAATTGGAGGTCAACAGTACTTCTAATACTTTAGAGGTCTAAAAACAACGTACTTCTAAGTGGAAGACTTCTTGAGCGTACAACGTACTTCTAAGTGTGGGGCTGTGGTCAATCAACGTACTCTAAGTGGTGGGACTGTTGGGTGCAAACACGTACTTCTACACGTGTGGACTGTTGGGTCAAACAACGTCATTTTTCTAAGTTGGCACTGTTGGGGTTCAAAACAACGTACTTCTAAGTGTGGAACTGTTGGGTCAAAAACGTACTTCTAAGTGTGGACTGTTGGGGTAAAAACAACGTTCTTCTAAGTGTTGGACTGTTTTTGGATCGAACAAACGTTCTTCTAAGTGTGGACTGTTGGGTCAAACAACGTACTTCTAAGTGTGGACTGTTGGGTCAAACAACGTACTTCTAAGTGTGGACTGTTGGGTCAAACAACGTACTTCTAAGTGTGGACTGTTGGGTCAAACAACGTACTTCTAAGTGTGGACTGTTGGGTCAAACAACGTACTTCTAAGTGTGGACTGTTGGGTCAAACAACGTACTTCTAAGTGTGGACTGTTGGGTCAAACAACGTCTTCTAAGTGTGGACTGTTGGGTCAAACAACGTACTTCTAAGTGTGGACTGTTGGGTCAAACAACGTACTTCTAAGTGTGGACTGTTGGGTCAAACAACGTACTTCTAAGTGTGGATGTTGGCAAATCAAGTACTTCTAAGTGGTGACTGTTGGGTCAAACACGTACTTTCTAAGTGTGGACTGTTGGGTCAACACAAGTACTTCTGTGTGGCTGTTGGGTCAAACAACGTACTTCTAAGTGTGGACTGTTGGGTCAAACAACGTACTTCTAAGTGTGGACTGTTGGGTCAAACAACGTACTTCTAATGTGGGACATGTGTGGGTCAACACAACGTACTTCTAATGTGGACTGTTGGGTAAACGTACTTAGTTGTGCTGTTGGGTCAAACAACGTACTTCTAAGTGGTGGACTGTTGGGTCAACAACGTACTTCTAAGTTGGACTGTTGGGGTCATAACAATCGTGGCTACATACTTACAGAGTGATCGATTGGGTAGTTATGTATCATAGTAATTATTGTTATAATGGGAATGTTTATAAATATACAATGTATTTTATGTGAATTTTTTTTAAAGTACAAACTATCGGAATATCTGTATTAAAACTTTGAGCTGGTTTTGTTTGAAAATGAGATGATGTGAAAAGTGATTTTAAATGCTTGAGAATGATTATTCAATTTTTATTCTGTTTTTCATACCAAATCCGACTTTCTGATTGACAGATTCCTTTTCTTCATATACTATGAAGAAAAACAATCCGTGAATGGCGCGAAAACCGACGTTATCATGACGTCACAATGAGACCGTCGACGTTGTGTATTGATTAGAAAAAAAATCCTTTTTAGAATGTTTCGTATGAAATAAATAAAAAGTCATTTTTAATAATTTTTCAAATTCCTGTAATTTTCTGGAAAAAAAATCACCTGACTGTCATAATACTCAATAAGTCTAATCACCAAACACAATAAATGTAGGGACAACATTGAGTTGGCCCCCTGTGGATGCCTCTGCTTCCAAGCAGTATGTTAGGGAGACTTAAATACTCGAACTCATAATATGGATGATTTTATTAATTATGATTTTTAATTCATGTGATGGTCCGAAATCACCCTGAATCTTATTTAATTATATATGCGATAATGTTGACAAAATCCCCTTAGATATAACCCTGATACAGGTATCAATGATTATGGTTCAAGATTAAATTAAGTTTGTAAGTCTACCTGGTCTTCGTTTAGAAACGGCAGAGACAATGATGGGTGCTTGCCATGATTTCACGTTTTTGGTGGTCATAATGGGTATGAGTGGTGATTGGGTTTATTTACTGATGCTTTGTCATTATTTCCAATTGTTAAATTTCTTTTTATGTTTGCAATTTTACAGACTGTCTCAGATCATGCTCTCTACACCTGGAACTTTTTTCTGGAAAATGTTAGTATATTTGAATAACTCGACAAAAGCAGATGAGGTTACTCGTAATAAGAAACCTACTTATAATTTCAAGTATCATAGATCTTTAAAGTCAACTCTGATCAGCTTAAAGATTCAATATGTATCTACTGGATTTTCGTAATAAAGAAGGACGGGCCGAGCTCAGTATCAAAATGGTCAATCTTTATGTTTAAAAAATGTTTTACGTAGTCAATATTTAAGTGCTCTTAGCATCTTTAACAAAAATAAATGCAGTGATGCAGTTGATTGCTAAGAACGGCGTTATGAAATTATTGAAAAAAAGAACAAAGACAATTATTTACATGTCGACACGAGGTGATCAGGTTAGAATATCTTCGCAAGCATTAACCCAAAAACATTCTTACAAAAAAAATTCCGTAAAAACAGAAATCTGAACTCACCCCAAATTTCAGTTTTGACCATTTAAATAATGTAGCTAACAATGGAGTTAACTCGCGCTTCTACAATCGAGAACGAGGGCTGTAGTTGAATGAGGAGGTAATTTTTGAGGAGTTAGACACGTATGTTTTCATTAGATGAAATACAATTTGCAATAAAATAATCTTAACGTGGTAAATACACGGTCTGGTGTTTGATAAATGAATGTTGCGTACATTATTTAATAACATTTTCAATTGGGTTTGTTTTTCGTCTCAATGGTCTAACTGCAGTTATTGCGTACTGCAGTTTATGAGTACCTAATATAAGATCGAACTGACCCTAAAATTATCGGGGCGATTACCAATCAGCTGTTTACACCTCAATTCTTAAAAAAGATTTTTTAGATCTATCTGTAACAGACATGATATTTTAAGGTGCTCAATTCGGATTCAGACCTGGGGTTAGTAACATTGATGCTATTTTCGCTTTACAAATCATAATAAAAAACTTTGTCTAAAGAAAGTCTTTATTGTTGTAATTTTTTGTAAAGCTTTTTATTTGTAGATAGAGCACGTCTCTGGTGCCAACTGTCAAAATAGGTATTAGTGAAAGTTTTTGACAACGGTTAAAATTCCTTTATACTTCTGTTAAATTTGTGTTTAGTAAATGTAAACTGTTCAAATTTTTCTTCTAAAACGTAAGGGTTTTTATAGTGCCAGGAGGGGAGATATGATGTTTTGGCCCTGTCGGTC
>SAYR01050643.1:240677-255348 GCA_004382745.1 Argopecten irradians irradians
AATGTTACACTATTCCATTCCTAATCACCTTTTGAACACTATAATGTTACACTATTCCATTCCTAATCACCTTTTGAACACAATAACGTTACACTATTCCATTCCTAATCACCTTTTGAACACTTTAATGTTACGCTATTCCATTCCTAATCATCTTTTGAACACTATAATGTTACGCTATCCCATTCCTAATCACCTTTTGAACACTATAATGTTACGCTATCCCATTCCTAATCATCTTTTGAACACTATAATGTTACGCTATCCCATTACTAATCACCTTTTGAACACTTTAATGTTACGCTATCCCATTACTAATCACCTTTTGAACACTTTAATGTTACGCTATCCCATTACTAATCACCTTTTGAACACTTTAATGTTACCCTATCCCATTCCTAATCATCTTTTGAACACTATAATGTTACGCTATCCCATTCCTAATCACCTTTTGAACACTATAATGTTACACTATCAAATTCCTTATTACCTTTTGAACACTAAAATGTTACGCTATCCCATTCCTAATAACCTTTTGAATACTATAATGTTACACTATTCCATTCCTAATAACCTTTTGAACACTTTAATGTTACGCTATTCCATTCCTAATCACCTTTTGAACACTATAATGTTACGCTATTCCATTCCTAATAACCTTTTGAACACTTTAATGTTACGCTATTCCATTCCTCATCACCTTTTGAACACTTTAATGTTACACTATTCCATTCCTAATCACCTTTTGAACACTATATTACACTATACCATTCCTAATCACCTTTTGAACACTTTAATGTTACGCTATTCCATTCCTAATCACCTTTTGAACACTACAATGTTACACTATTCCATTCCCAATCACCTTTTGAACACTATAATGTTTCCGCTATTCCATTCCTATTTTTTTCCAAATCAATTCATATTCTGTACTTCCTGTTTAATCAAATTTTCTTTTATATTGTTTTCTCTCGAAAGGAAAACAAATACAATTTTCAACGAAAAGCATTTTGAAAATAATTTTTAAACATTTGCTATATTACCGTTTTTATTCTATTTTCAACAGTCTATGTGTAATAAATGAGAAGGGACGTCACAAATATCGACAACATGTTATCTTTATGACAGGAGGAAAGCGTCAATGTGTGCAGGCGTTAGATATACCTGCTGCCTCTATTGCATGAAGGCGACTAAATTTAGAATCTGATCTTTTCTCGTCTTCCTAATTTCTTCCTAACATCTCTCTTGACATCGCCTCACTTTTGGCCTTCAGTTTAGCCTTCGCCGGCATGAGGAAAACTCTAGGTTCTGTCCCTTGGTCGAGACACACCAAAGTATATAAAAGTGATAGTTTATACTCCTGGTGAGCTTTCAGCATACCGGGAATGGGACGACTGGTTCGCCCGTTGTCAGTATAATGTGACCGGTGGGGTGTGTTGCTTGGTATCTTCGGTGAGAGGACACAACACGAATATGCCACAGTCTTCCAAAACACGCACCACACATTTCATACGCACTACTGACACCGCATACATCGGAGGCGTTCCCTGGATGTTAATAGGACGTTAATTTAATCAATCAAACAATATTTAAACAATCACAATGCTCATTTTAAGACAGGCTATAGATAAACATGGTTACCTTAACAATAGACTGGGTGGCTCTGTCTGACCAGAACGCGTTCTTCCCAAACACTGTCACACTCCTGGGCTCTGTCAGGAAGTTATGGTTCTGTATGCCGTTCTGGAATCGGCTCTTTACTATAACTCTGAATGATGCTCCGTCATAACCGACACTCTGTACGGATTCGGCCCTACAAGTAGAAAAAAGGTAAAGCTCTGAATTATATGAAGTTTAACAACTCTAAGACCAGCCATTGATTATATGTGGTACCATATTTTGAAATATATTTTGCCATGACAAAACAAATATCGGCTTTTGATTGGTCACAATTTCCGATTTTAGACTTTACTTGTATATAAGGGTTGTGAGGGATGCCTAGTACAAAGATGCATCTTTATTGTATGATTTATACGATATAACACACGCATTCGTTTCCGTAAACGGGAACCCAACCTGTAGCATCTGAGAATCGTCCACCACCGATCGAACGAGAATTCTTTACGGAAAATGCCGTTGGTTCCCGATTGATTACGAAACAACATTGCTGGCGATGGTATCTCAATTAAACACGCGGTGTTTTTGCCCATCAAGGAAAATGTTTTGCCACTTTCATTTTCTACATACCAGTCTCAGCAGCTAAACTACAAACTATGGTGTGATATTTATTGGTAAAGGTGCGCGTACCTAACGGGAACTCATCATGGCTTTTAAGTTATAAAACATAAAGCAATATTCCACGATCCCCGCCCTTCCAAAGCGCAATATTTCAAATTCAAATAAAACTTTCATAACAGGCTGGTATCCATTAAACACATATGCAGAAGTTACTTTACAATTGCTAATACTATTTCTGGTTTTTAATGCTTTATGCATGTTTAAATGAAAACCTGAAGAAGACGCTAAATAATTAAAAATATCGTTGTAAAAATCTGAAATGAAATTGAAGACCACAACTTGGCTCCATGATCTGACCATTTGTACTCATTCCGCTGCACTGTTTAACTATGAACTTGGCAGTACTGCCAAAATTCATTTTGAGCTTTTATTTGACTTCGCAAAATTAAAACCTGTGCATTAATTTTAAAAACAGTAATTTACAGCACATATAACTTTTAAGGAGTGTTTCATCACATAATGAATCATCAAAAATAAAATGCTCCTCGCATGTTGTTACTGTTATATAGTACGGATACAGTCTTTGATATAACTGTAAGCCGATGGATGACTAATATCCCGCTTCCTCTTTCTAGAGGTACCTGGGTTACTAAGTTAAGATACCCGATCACCATGACAACTGAAATTTTGACAAACAAAAACCTACAAGCACATCTTTTTTCAGTTTCAATGAAATTGAAGCGGTTGTTTTGTAGGAGTTATCCATTTTGTGTATAGTTACCTGGTTACCATAGCAACTAAACATTAGGCAAACTCCTTGTACATCTACCCACACTCCTAAACATTATTGTCAAGTGTCATTAAAATCGGTCCAGTAACACTCGCTCTAGGTTACGACACAAAACAACACACACTCGCTCTAGGTTACGACACAAAACAACACACACTCGCTATAGGTAACGATATAAAACAACACAAACTCGCTATAGGTTACGATATAAAACAACACACACTCGCTATAGGTTACGACACAAAACAACACAAACTCGCTATAGGTAACGATATAAAACAACACACACTCGCTATAGGTTACGACACAAAACAACACACACTCGCTATAGGTTACGACACAAAACAACACAAACTCGCTACAGGTTACGACACAAAACAACACACACTCGCTCTAGGTCACGACACAAAACAACACACACTCGCTATAGGTTACGACACAAAACAACACACACTCGCTATAGGTTACGACACAAAACAACACACACTCGCTCTAGGTAACGATATAAAACAACACAAACTCGCTATAGGTTACGACACAAAACAACACACACTCGCTCTAGGTTACGACACAAAACAACACACATTCGCTATCGGTTACGACACAAAACAACACACACTAACGCTATAGGTTACGATGTAAAACAACACACACTCGCTCTAGGTTACGACACAAAACAACACACACTCGCTATAGGTTACGACACAAAACAACACACACTCGCTCTAGGTTATGACACAAAACAACACACACTCGCTCTAGGTTACGACACAAAAGAACACACACTCGCTATAGGTTACGACACAAAACAACACACACTCGCTCTAGGTTACGATATAAAACAATACACAACAATACACTCGCTCTAGGTTACGATATAAAACAACACGCAGAATGATAGATGTATGTATTGTTTAATTTGTGACAACGTCTTGGTATTCGTAATGTATTTGTTTAATTCTCTTGAATAGAAACGCTACAGAATTAACGGAACAACAGTTATAATTCTATGTTACAAGGAAGGGCACCTGATGTCTGTCTGTGGGACACAGCAGGTATTAAAACACGCGCCAGTAATAGCACGCGATATGTTTGCACAAATGTCAAGGTCACGCCAGAGGCCATTAAGTCATATTCGCTAAGTGGTAATCAGTTAGAACCACGTGAAAGATATTCATGTGTCGCAATTTATTTTAGACCTAACCGAAATGTACTATTATAAATCGACATATTTTTGAAGTGACTGAATTTCTCGGTTTTGTATCACTACATTTCGTGGTGGTTTGTTTTCACGAGTCATATAGTTATATTTCAACTATGCATTTCCGAAAAAAATATAGTCCGTTTACAAATTATTATTTTCTATTGATACCAGGTTTCTGGAACTTATTCCTGATACTCCAGGGGTTACTATCACTGACGTGGAACCTTCGATACTCCAGTGGTTACTATCACTGTTGTTACATCCTCGATACTCCAGGGGTTTCTATCACTGTCGTTACATCCTCGATACTCCAGGGGTTACTATCACTGTCGTTATATCCACGAAACCATAGAGGTTCTATCGCTGTCGTTACATCCCCAATAATACAGGAGTTACTATCACTGTCGTTACATACTCGATATGTAATGATTAATAATTAACACATACCGATCAGGTATCGCCGTATATTTGTTTACAACATGTGTGCGTCGGGGTTTCCTGTTTAAAGTCTCGGTGTTTTACACGCTTGGCTTGTCAAGTTTACGCTAGCGAGTAAAGCGTTTGCGAGACCCGGATTGACAAAATCCGAGGGTATAAAAGCCCGCGCCCGTAGACGAAGGTCAGTCTGGTTTCAACATTTAAGCTATGGAGATCGCAGAGTATCAGGTATAGGCTATAACAGTATTCCCCTTGATAGAGTGTTGGCAGCGGCTCGTGACCTGTGATAGGTCAATGACTACACAGTATAGTCGGTAGTAGTAATCACGGCATGGATAGCGACTACAAGGTAGTCGGCAACAACGTAGTTGTCGGGAGTCACCGGCTGGCGATAGTCGGCGTCTAGGCCAATAACCACAGAGTGTGTCGCATATTGCAGATTGAAAAGACCCGTACCACTCCCTACCACCCTCAGTCGGACGGTATGGTCAAGTGATTCAATAAGACATTGATCACCATGTTAAGGGCCTTTGTGAATGAACGACACACTGACTGGGATAGACGCTTACCTTATGTCATGATGGCATATCGGTCAACCGAACATGAACCTCCCATTCACCAAATTTTATGATGCTTGGAAGAGAGACATCTATCCCACTTAATCTACAATACCCCATGTCACGGAACTTGAAAGCCTTTCCACAGAACACGTGGGCCTGGGAACTACACGAGAAGATGGACGATGCACATCAGTTGGTCAGAGGAAATGTCAAAGGCCTGATGTTGCGACAGAAAAAGCTGCATGACCAGAAACTTTCTCACGTGATTTATCGCGTACGTTGTGGACGCAAGGGAAAGATGCAAGTCATTAATGTGGACCGCATGAAACCAAAGAAAACCCAGCAGTTACGAAATAAAAAGGCTGAAGATTTTGCAAAAGTTAAAGAGCAGCAGACACAGGTGAATCAGAGATGCTTCGAGAGCAAGCGAGACCTAATTGGAGAGAATGTGAACAATTCATTAGAGGAGAGTTCTTCTACCCTTGTACCTGAATGTGAGACAGAGTTGAAGTGTGGGGAAGAATGTGTGAAGGGAACAAAAACAGTACCACGACAAGGTCGTAGGCTTAGGAAAGCACCTGCCAAACACTCTGATTATATTCTGTTCTAAAATGTTATACAATTTCCAGAATGATATGAATAATTATTGCCGAAAGTAATAAGTGATATTACTGATATATATTCCCTCTAATAAAAGTGTTCTGTACTTTGAGGATAGTAAACACTAAAACAACTCCAATGAAGGCCTGCCAAAGGTGTAAATTCCGGACAGCCGGAACTGATGAGCTTGTTGAGAATCACCGGATAGCGATAGTCGGCGACTAGGCCAATAACCACAGGGTGGTTAGCGACTACACGGTAGTCAGTGATACGGTCAGTGACCACGGGATGGTTGACGACTATAGGATAGTCAGTGAATATAGATTGTTTGTTATATACCCAATCATTAAGACCAGGTGTCGATGGTCAGGCAGACCACTGTATGTATACTTATATATGAAATAATGTCTAATGTTAATCGCTCGAAATTTATGTAATGTTTTACGCTACTAAATAGTAGTCATATCTGTATTTATTTGCTTCTGTAGACTAGTCACTAACCAAGATCATTCACTATGTGACGAACCCATTTAGAAACGTCACAGATACTCCAGGTGTTACTATCACTGTCGTTATATCCTCGATACTCCAGGGGTAACTTTAACTGTCGTTACATCCTCGATACTCCAGGGGTTTCTTTAAATGTCGTTATATCCTCGATACTCCAGGGGTTACTAACACTGTCATTACATCCTCGATACTCCAGGGGTTACTAACACTGTAATAACATCCTCGATACTCCAGGGGTTACTAACACTGTAATAACATCCTCAATACTCCAGGGGTTACTAACACTGTCATTACATCCTCGACACTCAAGTTCTAACTATCACTGTGTTATATCCTCGGTACTTCAGTAGTTTCTATCACTGTCGTTACATTCTAGATACTCAAGGGGTTGCTATCGCTGTCGTTATATCCTCGATACTCCAGGGGTTACTATCACTGTCGTTACATTCTAGATACTCAAGGGGTTGCTATCACTGTCGTTATATCCTCTATACTCCAGGGGTTATTATCACTGTTGTTACATCCTCGATACTCCAGGGGTTACTATCACTGTCGTTACATCATCGATACTTCAGGGGTTATTATCACTGTCGTTACATTCTCGATGATCCAGGGGTTTCTTTAAATGTCGTTACATCCTCGATACTTCAGGGGTTATTATCACTGCCGTTACATCCTCGATGATCCAGGGGTTTCTTTAAATGTCGTTACATCCTCGATACTCCAGGGGTTATTATCACTGTTGTTACATCCTCGATACTCCAGGGGTTACTATCACTGTCGTAACATCCTCGATACTTCAGGGGTTATTATCGATGTCGTTATATCCTCGATACTCCAGGGGTTACTATCACTGTCGTTACATTCTCGATACTTCAGGGGTTATTATCACTGTCGTTATATCCTCGATACTCCAAGGGTTACTATCACTGTCGTTCTATCCTCGATACCCCAGGTGTTACTATCACTGTCGTTCTATCCTCGATACTCCAGGTGTTACCATCAATGTCGTTCTATCCTCGAGATAACCATGTATTGACCTCATCAAAATGCTATATTTGTATAATAACTAAGAACTAGAACACATGATAACATAGCATAAGTAAGGACTAGAACACATCATAACATAGTATAACTAAGAACTAGAACACATGATAACATAGCATAACTAAGGACTAGAACACATGATAACATAGTATAACTAAGGACTAGAACACATGATAACATAGTATAACTAAGGACTAGACATCATGATAACATATAGTATAACTAAGGACTAGTACACATGATAACTTAGTATAACTAAGAACTTATAACTTAGGACTAGAACACATGATAACATAGTATAACTTAGGACTAGAACACATGATAACATAGTATAACTAAGGACTAGAACACATGAAAACATAGTATAACTAAGGAGTAGAACACATGATAACTTAGTGTAACTAAGGACTAGAACACATGATAACTTAGTATAACTAAGGACTAGAACACATGATAACATACTGTGAAATCATTTATTTTCGTTGGGCTCAATTTTCGTGGATTCTAAAATTTTACAATTTCGTTGGCACTTAAATTCGTGGAAATTACATATTACCGTTAAAATACATAGTCGACATTGTCACCTGTATTGTTTGATCTCTCAAGCGGAACTAAGCTCTACCACACAACACATGAATCACAATCTAGAGTCACCTGTATTGTTTGATCTCTCAAGCGGAACTAAGCTCTACCACACAACACATGAATCACAATCTAGAGTCGGTACTCAGCCAGTGTTTTTACAGATGTGTTCAACAAACAATTATCGTGTCACATTGATTGAGTCATGATATACTCAAGCAATTATTTGTTGGTACATGTTGATGAAGTCTATGACATTCTGAACACTATCTTTGTTTGAACAATATTTTCCAACTTTAAACTTGTCGTGTTTGTCCCCGAAATAGACCTTATTTAGCGAGGAAATAATCATCCTACAATGTATGAACGCATAAACGTACATGACATTGGTATAGATATATATATATTCGTGGGGATGTAAATTCGTTGATTTTGGTCAAAAAACGAAATCCACGAAAATTAAAACCCCACGAAAATTAATGATTTCACAGTAGTATAACTTAGGACTAGAACACATGATAACTTAGTATAACTAAGGACTAGAACACATGATAACATAGTATAACTAAGGACTAGAACACATGATAACATAGTATAACTTAGGACTAGAACACATGGTAACATAGCATAACTAAGGACTAAAACACATGATAACTTAGTATAACTAAGGACTAGAACACATGATAACATAGTATAACTAAAATCTAGAACACATGATAACATAGTATAACTAAGGACTAGAACACATGATAACATAGTATAACTAAGGACTAGAACACATGATAAAATAGTGTAACTAAAGACTAGAACACATGATAACATAGTGTAACTAAGGACTAAAACACATGATAACTTAGTATAACTAAGGACTAGAACACATGATAACATAGTATAACTAAAATCTAGAACACATGATAACATAGTATAACTAAGGACTAGAACACATGATAACATAGTAAAACTAAGGTCTAGAACACATGATAACATAGTGTAACTAAAGACTAGAACACATGATAACATAGTGTAACTAAGGACTAAAACACATGATAACATAGTATAACTAAGGACTAAAACACATGATAACATACAATGTAGTATAACTAAGGACTAGAACACATGATAACATAGTATAACTTAGGACTAGAACACATGATAACATAGTGTAACTAAGGACTAGAACACATGATAACATAGTATAACTAAGGACTAGAACACATGATAACATAGTATAACTAAGGACTAGAACACATGATAACATAGTATAACTAAGGACTAGAACACATGATAACATAGTATAACTAAGGACTAGAACACATGATAACATAGTATAACTAAGGACTAGAACACATGATAACATAGTATAACTTAGGTCTAGAACACATGATAACATAGTATAACTAAGGACTAGAACACATGATAACATAGTATAACTTAGGTCTAGAACACATGATAACATAGTATAGCTAAGGACTAGAACACATGATAACAAAGTATAACTAAGGACTAGAACACATGATAACATAGTATAACTTAGGTCTAGAACACATGATAACGTAGTATAACTAAGGTCTAGAACACATGATTACATAGTATAACTAAGGTCTAGAACACATGATAACATAGTATAACTTAGGATTAGAACACATGATAACGTAGTATAACTAAGGTCTAGAACACATGATAACAAAGTATAACTAAGGACTAGAACACATGATTACATAGTATAACTAAGGTCTAGAACACATGATAACATAGTATAACTTAGGTCTAGAACACATGATAACATAGTATAAATAAGGACTAGAACACATGATAACATAGTATAACTAAGGTCTAGAACACATGATAACATAGTATAACTAAGGACTAGAACACATGATAACATAGTATAACTAAGGACTAGAACACATGATAACATAGTATAACTTAGGTCTAGAACACATGATAACATAGTATAACTAAGGACTAGAACACATGATAACGTAGTAAAACTAAGGACATAAACATCAACTTACTTAGCATCAACCCAGTAAAGACGCTTATTCGGATGGTCGATGGCCAGGCCTATAGATCTGCCCATATTTGGTAATATGTCCTTGGTGATATTAAAGATGACGTCGTGATGACTTCTGGCGATATCATATCGTTCTATGCTGGCAGAAGGTGAGTATAATGTTCCAACCCAGTCTATCCAAAACAGGTACCTAGAACAGAAAGCCACACTATACGTAAGTATCAACAAAAATTCAAGTTAAATTTGACTCCGATAGTGTTAGTATTGGTAGATATAGTTGAAATTAAGAAATATTAAAGAATATTTATAATGTTTATTAATAACTTTGGTACAGCAGTTGTTGGAAGTCGATACTGGTAAACATGCCTTCATTTTAAAATGGTCGCCATAGAAGTTACGATTATTGCCGAACGGAAGACGGAAAGTTCATGACCCGTTTTCGGAAGAGTCCTGACGTAGTTACGATAGTCACATGACGTTTTCGGCAACGACGTTACAATGTCGGCTAACTTCGGCGTATTTGACTAAGTGGGACCCACCTAGCGATGTTTAATATTTATTTGATTTTAATCAAAATATTCCTAATCATAATCGCTCATCTTGACTTCGATTTAGTCCTGTCTCTGTATGATTTACAACAGGATTTTTCCCCCAGCATTCTTCTAAATCATGAAACAAATAAGAAAGATACGGATATTGGACCTTTAAACAAAATTGTAAATATTCCGTCTTTGCATATTAAAGAGTTAGCGCCCTTGTGGGTAAGTATTCATTGTGACGTCATTATTTTATTGGGGCAATTCACGCCGTTTAAAAAAATATGACATTACGGTCACAAACACATGACGCCACAATCAATACCTACCCGCAAGGACCGATAACTCTATAATATACAAATACAGAATTCAACACACACTTAATTGACCTGAGGTAGGGCGTTATAATTATATCTGGTGTCCGTAAAAGGCGACTAAATTTAGGATCTTATCTTTTCTCCTCTTCCAAGCGACCCCTTGACACTACCTTACTTGTGAGTTTCTGTTGATCGCTCACTCCTTTGAGAGAGGCTCTCTATAGTTCCACTATACAAGAATGCACGACACAAATTTTCCACAACTTCCCAAAACCACACATGGCCCACAGACACGCATTACACTGGTGGCCGTCCTTAAAAGACCCTGGTTGTTAATAGAAAGTAAACATTACACCCAACCAACAGACCACTTTAATAGAGGATGAATTAAAGAGTTACCCTTCTATGGGATCAAGTACAATGGATTTCGGATTGGATAACTCCTTGTCCAATAAGGTTGTAGGATTCGTTCCTTCAAGGGAGGCAACTCTAATCTGAGAAGGGTAGGTCTCCATCCAGAACAGGTGTTGGGTGATCCAGTCGACGGCAATGCTCTCGATGGTGGACGACACAGCGTCAACGACTAGGTGGACATCCGTCAGAACTGAAACACACAAATAAGGGTCACGTTCTGGTCACCTTTCGGATTATCCAATCAAATTATTGCCTTCAGGCTTTAAAGACAGTACAAAATTATTTCCAGAGCATAGAGAAAGACATTCTTGTCTGTAGTAATTTTTACCCATAATAATGCATTCTGTGCCTAACTGTTGTTTCCTGTTGTTTTCTGCTGTTTTATGTTGTTTTCTGTTGTTTTTTGTTGTTTTCTGTTGTAAGCTTGAGGATAGGTATTGGAATTGTGATAGTATAAAGGTCACGTGACCCCTAATGCATTGTCAGACGTACCGTCTAGCGCGAGAGAGCCTCTATAGACTCGGCTATCCCCGTGACTGGCCCAGTAAATCCACTGGCGGCCGAAGTGGTAGTCTACGGCCGCACCCTGGTCCAGGCCGGAGTGCAGGGTAATCAAGTCGCCAGTCGACACGTCATATAACATGAGTTTGTGTAAGGAAGACACGAGGATGAAAACTGGAATGTCAGTCTCTGAAAGAAAAAAAACCATTAAGATAATTACTACATACATATAACCAAAGAAATTAAAAATCTGACCTGCAGATAAAACGTTAGAATTGTACCTGCTGCCCTTATTGCATGATTCGTAAAAGGCGACTAAATTCATGATCTTTCATCCTAACTTACTTTCTTCTTCTAAATGTCTCCCTTCACACAACCTCACGTTTGGCCTTCGGTTGAGCGCTCGCCCCAATGAGTAAAGCTTTGGATTCTGATCGCTGGTCGAGACACATCATAGTCTATAAAAGTGGTAGTTTCTACTCCTACTTTGCGCTCAGCATAAAGGAAGTGGGACGACTGGTTCGCCCGTTGTCAGTATAATGTGACTGGGTTGAGTGTGTTGCTTTGTGTCTTTTGCAGCACGCTTCAGTGATATAGCACTAAAAAAGGGCAAGAATTCCGTCTCCCAAAACACACACCACACACTTCATATACGTAATAGACCGCATTCATGGGAGGCCGTCCTTACATGACCCTGGCTGTTAATAGGACGTTATACATGGGAGGTCGTCCTTACATGACCCTGGCTGTTAATAAGACGTTATACATGGGAGGCCGTCCTTACATGACTCTGGCTGTTAATAGGACGTTATACATGGGAGGCGGTCCTTACATGACCCTGGCTGTTAATAGGACGTTATACATTGGAGGCCGTCCTTACAGTTAAATATATAAGTACTAGCTATATATATATAGCCGTATATCGTTTTAATGATAAACATGACGCGCCATTATTGGTTAAACCCAAGTTCATTATACTTTGCCAGTGGTAATGAGTTAAAAGCGAAGGACTGATTACGGCACCTTTTCGTACACCTGGAAACATTCTGATATTGTTAGTGTCCTTGACACAAGGCTAAATTTGCGTTATTACAGTGTATTGTACACTGTCTTAGGGTGATTCAAATAAACTAAAAGTATTTTACTGAATCTGAAACAGATCTAGAAATAGCTTACGAAGACGAATTATGAGTAAAATCACACTTGTTTCTTCTTTGACCTCGAAGCCAAGGTCACAGACACCTTGATCCAAAGAGCAACTGACAGCTGCATGCAACACACACAAGTTAACCCCAACAAAGTGAGAAAAGAACATGTCCCTGGGTCGACCACCACCACCGTGGGCCTATCCAATGTGACCCCTATATTCCCAGAATGATTTTTTTAATTCACAATTGTCTCTAAGAAATCTGTGAGATTCTGAACTATGCTCCCATTCATTTTCTTATGTTTACACGACGAATGCAACCATAACTATACTGTATATACAGCTGGTCGCCCTAGAGGGCGTTCGACTTCATCTTCAAAACACGCGTACTTAAACACAATCGAGTGTGTACCGTAGAATACAATAAATGTGTGTATGCCCGGAGTCACATCTACATTAACCCGAGTAACCCCGGAAATTATCATTTTTGTAGATTTTTGCGATACCGTAATAAACCCCTTATCTCTATATAGACCATGATAAACGAGGAATTGTTAAACCAGAGAAAGGTGATATTCCCCGAAGCCGACATACGAGGGAAATATTACCTTTCAAAGGTTTAACAATTCCTCGAATTCCCTTTGTCTATTTATAGACAGTTTACCAGATTTGCAATGTCAACGTCTGAACAGTTGTTCATCGGTCTCAGGTTGACATTGCATTTTATCAAGAACTGTCCGAGCGGTCTAGACCAATCAGAAAGCGGCAAAACTCAGAGTCATATAACAAAAGCAATTGTCGTTACTTAATGAAGGTCACAAGTAATTGTCGTAACTTAACAAACGTATATAAGTAATTGTCGTTACTTAACAAAGGTGTATAAGCAATTGTCTTAACTCATTAACGGTAAATAAGTAATTGTCGTTGCTTATCAAAGGTAAATAAGTAATTGTCGTTACTTAACAAAGGTATATAAGTAATTGTCGTTACTTAACAAATGTATATAAGTAATTGTCGTTACTTAACAAATGTATATAAGTAATTGTCGTTACTTAACAAATGTATATAAGTAATTGTCGTTACTTAACAAATGTATATAAGTAATTGTCGTTACTTAACAAAGGTATATAAGTAATTGTCGTTACTTAACAACGGTATATAAGTAATTGTCGTTACTTAACAAATGTATATAAGTAATTGTCGTTACTTAACAAAGGTAAATAAGTAATTGTCGTTACTTAACAAATGTATATAAGTAATTGTCGTTACTTAACAAAGGTATATAAGTAATTGTCGTTACTTAAAAAAGGTATATAAGCAATTGTCGTTGCTTAACAAAGGTATATAAGTAATTGTCGTTGCTTAACAACGGTATATAAGTAATTGTCGTTACTTAACAAAGGTATATAAGTAAATGTCGTTACTTAACAAAGGTATATAAGTAATTGTCGTTACTTAACAAATGTATATAAGTAATTGTCGTTGCTTAACAAATGTATATAAGTAAATGTCGTTGCTTAACAAAGGTATATAAGTAATTGTCGTTGCTTAACAACGGTACATAAGTAATTGTCGTTACTTAACAACAGTATATAAATAAATGTCGTTACTTAACAAAGGTACATAAGTAATTGTCGTTGCTTAACAAATGTATATAAGCAATTGTCGTTACTTAACAAATGTATATAAGTAATTGCCGTTACTTAACAAATGTATATAAGTAATTGTCGTTACTTAACAAAGGTATATAATTAAATGTCGTTACTAAACAAA
>SAYR01050677.1:0-12157 GCA_004382745.1 Argopecten irradians irradians
TCATTTCGATGAATGTGACGTCACGTTTTAGCTGGACTGAATGACGTTTCATTCACCGGAAGGTTCAAGTTCTGGGTCAAGTTAAAAAAAGTTCCGTCAGATATGGAACAAATTCACGTGATCGTATTGACGGATAAAGCATATCGTATTGACGGATAAAGCACAAGTTTATCCGGCAGTAGTTATCGGTCAGTATGCGGGACAGTTGCAGGATAAAAAAGGCATAGAGGGTCAGTAAGATTTATAGTGGGCGAGGGCGTAGCCCGAGCCTCCTAGACTTCTTACTGACCCTCGAGCTCTATGCCTTTATAGGGGGTCAGTAACTGACTTTATAACGAATTTATCGCATTGAGGACCATTTATTTGTTTCATTAGATCTTTGTTTCCTATTTGTTTTTCTCCAGAATCCGATATTAAACCTGAACCATGCTGGCGAAGTATAAAACAATCGCTGCATTTTTAAATATTTGGCCTACAGTAGGCCTACGTATTTATTTACATGTATGTATTTTTTTCCGGAATCTGCAAATTTACTATATAAGGAACCTGAAGAACAATACTGAGTAATTCATAAATCAACAATAATTCGACATTCCTAGTGCACAATAGGCCTACCTCAATGCGACATCAGAATTGTTGTATATAGGAGATTTCAGAAAAGATGGCGATGACGTCACACAAAGGTACATCCGGGCGCTCAAAGGTACAACTCCGTATATCTGTGAAAGGATTGATATTTGTAAATTGTATGACTGAAATGATCAGCGATATTCTTATGTACGCGATATAGACTAAATTCTTCAGTAGTCAAAAAGACTTTTATTTATTGTACGGTCAGATTAGAACAAAGTCGTTTGACCATGGTTGTATATCGATGACACTGACCGTTAACTTATGGAATTCCTCGAAATCCTGAGGAAAAGCCCCCGTTGGAGCTGCTTGACCCAGCGATTCTTTTTGGTTCTATTACCGTTGTTACAATTGCTTGATTTTCCACAATCTGTTTTGATGTCAAAACCATTTTTAATGCGATCTTATAACAACTCTTTAAATTATTTTGAATCCACACAACGCGAGGAAACTTTGTCTTACACTTCATACATAGTAGGCCAACCGAGTAAGCTATGACGAGTCCGTGCCGACCTAAGGATCCAGCCTTGAGACAAATAGAAGACGCAAATCGTCTTTTTCTTAGTTTATTATTAATTCAAAGCAAATCTGTCATCTGTGAAAAGTGTTTTTTTAAAATGTACAATTAAGTAATTAAAGTTTACTTGGAATTGATCATGTGACGCAAAAAATCTTTACCCGAAGCGATGAACTAGGAAGGAGTCCGATCCTACTCTGGGTTTTGCATTCACTACGTCGTTGCGTTTATGCTAATTTGAACGCAAACTCCCCTCCCATTGACTATATAGGGGCATATGTAGAATATAAACAAATGGAGGGTTCGTATTCTTTAGATCTATTCAACCCTCACTCTACAGCTAATTTATCGGCATTGCTTTTAAGGGATTAACTCAGCGAGATGCAGAAGATGATCATGAACGTCTGCGCTATAAATCGTTGAGATTCATCATAACCATACTGTTTGTGTCCACTTCTTGTTCTAGCGCCACGATCTAGGGGGGGATTCTTACGTGCACCCCCCCCCACAACTAACGAACCCAAGGTTTTTCTGAAGGCCTTATGACCCACTGATAAAACGAAAATCGAGACCTACGTAACAGTGTTGATAAACTGGGATGAAGCTTACCGTTTATGACGTCATTCAAGATGGCCGCACATCTCGTATTTCACTAAAAGATTGAAAAATAGTCAAACATTGACATTTTTCACCGAAGAAACACACATTGCAGGCATCAAAATGACCACAATAGAACAACAAAGTACATATCAGGACCATATATTTCCAAGTATATGTAGTTATTTCTACGCAGGAAATGAAAAATCGGATTTTAAGCTCAAAAAAATGGTACAAAAATTTTTTTTAGCGAAATTTTTCCATATTTGGCTTGAGCAGCAAAAAGTTTGTCTGCGAACAGCGAAACTATATTTCTAATCAGTTCTTTGACCTTTTATCAATCAGTAAAACAACACCAACAAAAAAACAATGTTAACATCTGTAGTAAGCTCCGGTTTTATGAGTCATCAAGATAGGCCGCCATCTCAAATTTCCCACTACACCAATTGATTAATGTCATAGCAATTAACACTTTTCAACCGAAGTAGCACAAATGACGGGATCAAAAATGATCATAGATTAGAACATCACAATTCCATAACTCGAGGACCATCTGTACATCTAACTATATGTAGTGATTTCTACCGCAGGAAATGACAAAATAGATCTCCATAAGCTCCAAAATGATCAATTCTTTTAGTCAAATATTTCATATTTGGCCCTTTAACCGCAGCATACATTCGAGGTTCCCAACAAGAAACTATATTCGTAAACAGTTATCTTGACCTCTAATCACTCAGTAAAACAATGAAAATATATAGAGATACAAAAAAAACGTAATATATTGTTATACACCAATTAAGTTTTACCAAAACATCACTGGGCGATATTACTGGGTACTATGCTATTTTTCTAACTCCAAAACCGCTGGACACTACAGTTTCCTGGTGTATTACAAGTTCCTTAAGTAAAGTTGACTAGTTGACGATTATAAGTAGAAACATGAATGGTAAAGTTGACAGATAATCTAGCCTCGGCGGTAGGACCAAGTCACCCCCGGTTTCGTTTATTTCCTAGCATATTATTTAGCAAAATGTCAGATAGTCACCCACGAATGTCAAATATTTTCTTTCAGCTGGTTCTCAATGATAAACCGATTATCATATGTGCGTGCTTTCCCACCTCACTCCCCACTATTTCCTCTGACGTGCTCGCATGTCTGTAGCTGCGTACATGGCAATTCCAAACTCAGCAGTAACGAGATATGCAGTATCCAAATTCCAGTCGAAAAGCCAGAAACGATCGTCTTCGATGTCGTGAGATGATGTTGACACTACATTACCAGTGGCTGTTCTGCCTGTCATCTTTCAATGCGCCCATCCAATGGGCCAGAGTTATATCATCAGGAACAAACAGGTTCAGCATTGTGGGATCTCCTTCAGATTGCTAACAATATCGTAATGGCTGTTTCAGACTTCTCCAGGAAAATTTTACACCAGATCCCCAGATTCTTCGGATGGTGATATGATTTCAAGCAGCCATTCATTTCAACCTTGTGGACACTCCGTGCGACTATAGATGGCACAGGATGATATCCTTCGAGGTCTTTAAGAGCGTCATTAAATGTTAAATGGTTTTCATTGGTAGACTTTCCCATATGTCGCCTTTGAAGGTACGTGGTTGCTTGTCGCATCTTGTTGAATGCTCGGATAGCAACCATTGAACAACTCGTCCAAGAAAAAGTTTTCTACAGTGCCCTCTCCAGACCTTCGGCACAAGAAGCGAACTTCACTGTAGAACGCTTCATTTAATTGGACCTCAACAGTATATCACCTGTGTCATCGATGCTGTCACTGCACGGGTTCACAAGAGATGAGGGCAATTGTGCTTCATACGAATTAAGGAGATAGCAAAACGCTCAACCTTCGCAGAATGTGGCTCTCGGTACTGGGGTGTCTTTTCCATCCTACCGGAGCAGCGTCTGGAACGATTCATATACGATATGTGAATCACTAGGTGTTGAAAACAGAATGAGCTCCAACATCCGGCGAAACCCGATGTTCTTGAGATGGTTGATGGCGGACGCGATTTGAGAAGTAGAACCACGATGGTAAACCGGTTAATGTAATGTCACATCAGCTCATCAGCTCATCGACACTCTGGCGAGAAAGCAACGCACCAACAGATGAATGCTTATCATCTACAGAACTATTGACGAGAAATAGTGATACTGCAGTAACCATCTGACATTTCCTTACGTTACACACAGAAAAATAAAGTTTAACAGTGCGGATGCGCTATTCTCTAAAAGAAACAAATTTCGGAAAGTGTCGTGCGATTAACGGAAACGAAATGCTTTCTTCCAGTTTTAAATTTGATACCGCTATTTAGTTGGCGATTGTCTCGCAGTAAAAATTCAATTTTGAGACCGCTACTAGTCTACAAAACTTTCGAACACGAAGAATGGATTTTTGTTAGGAAATTGTCAAGTCCCACTCTAGATATGTAAGCCACTTTTAAAATCAAATGTTGTTAAGATATGACGTCAAATTGCCAATGTTATCTTCAGGAAGTTCTAAGACATCCGAAACTGTAGTGTTCAGCGGTTGGAAAAACAAAACGAGCAATCATGTACCCTGTATACCGCACCCGGTTGATGTTTTGTAAATCCAAATGATGGCATATAACAAAATTCGCTTCTTGAAGTTTCTATATATTTTTGTTGTTGTTGTTTTTACTAATTGATAAGAGGTCAAATAACTGATTACGAATAATAGTTTCTGTGGCGAAACAATTATAGCTGCTGTAAAGCCAAATATGGAAAAAAATTTGCTAAAAATTATCATTTTTGAGCTTAAAAATCCTATTTCTTTCCATTTCCTCGGTAGAAATCACTACATATATTGGATCTATATTGTCCGAGTATGAATTGATGTATCTAATATGATCATTTTGTACTCAGTTTGTCTACTTCGGTTGAAAAATTAATGCTATGACTATTTATCAATGTTAGTGAAGATCGAGATGGCGGCCATGCTTGAGTGACGTCATACCGAGTTTATACCAATGTTAACATTCGGGTATTTTTGTTGGTGTTGTTTTTACTGATATAGAAGGTCAAATAACTGACTTAGGGAAATAATAGTTTTGCTGTTGACAAACATTTTTGCTTGCGTCAAGCCAAATTATGACAAATTTCGCCTAAAAAATACCTTTTTGAGCCTTTAAAATCCCGATTTTTTTTCATTCCTCCTGCGTAGAAATAACTACATAATATTGGATTATATGGTCCTGGAATGTAGTTTGTTTTCTATTGTGGTCATTTTGATGCCTCATTTGTTCTTGTCTTCGGTTGAAAAATGTCAATTGTTATGACTATTTTTCAATTCTTTAGTGAAATACGAGATGGCGGCATCTTGATGACGTCGATAAACGGGAGTTTCATCCCAGTTTATTTACAATGTTACCTCTCGATTTCGTTATTCAGTGGGTCATAAGCGCTTTCAGAAAAAACCTTGGTTCGTTAAGTTGGTGTGGGGGTGCACGTAGACCCCCCCCTAGCATCCCGGCCCTATTTCGTGATGCTTTCGAATAGGAGAGTTTCAGAAAAGATGGCGTGACGTCACAGAAAATTTTACATCCGGGTCCTCCAAGAGCGTACCAAAACACGTGTATGCTCGACTAATGAAAAACGCAATACAGCAGATACGTTACACCTGCTAGGGCACAATCGAATTACCCGTGGCAAAAGTATACATTTTCAACTTCCCAAAGTTCTGATTTTAAAATGCTTTCTTATTGTTTAAGAGGCTATACAGACATCTGTATATTTTGATATTTACAATTGTTTATTGCCTATAAAATATTTCTGCTAGATTTAGTGTTAAAGCCAGCTTGCCGAAGCGGATCTGCCGCGGTCGTCACATCACACGAACCGTTTTTGTTCCACACGTAGAAATCCATGTTGTGAAAAAGTTATGAAATAGATAATTGATTTTATTGTCATTGTTTCTGCTGACATGGAAAAAAGCTGCTCACAAACACTATATAACATAACGAAAGGTGGACCATATCTGGCCTAGGACCACGGCCGGCTCGTGCATGGCGTTCGTCGCTGGTAGATCACCGGCAGGCCACAGCATTGTTTGGAAAATAAATCATATTAATAATTACCAACACTTTTAATCCTAATAAGGACCTTGTTAAGATATATAAGTTTTGTTATTTTAATATTGTACATGTGGTTTTAATGGAATCCTCTTGTATCTTTAACAAAAAATGACGGAATAGTAATTAAACACTGTGTTAACGTTACACGTATGGCTGCCGATCTCGAAAAAATAAAAGGTTGAAATCGTTCAGTTTATTAATGGCTGCAGATTTCATTTTTAATATTTCGATTTTTCAGCCACTTTGTATTCCATAGACTGCTATGTTAAGTCTCAATTGAATGATATTGACTTTAGAAAATTTGAAAACATATAGTTTTAGGGGGGGGGGGACTTTTTTTCAATTTAAATGATATAAATTACAGATCGTATACTGTAAATGCCGACCAGGAACATTTTGTGCGCAACGCTTCGAGAATCATAAATACCTCTAGTTTTGTTTAAAAATGTGACTAAAATTGAACTATAAACTGAACTCATTTGCTATGTTTATTAAAACTTAAATTCCAAAATTGATGAAAAAAATTAACCAGAATACGTATTTTTTTGGACACTGAAAAATAGACGAAATTCGGATGTCTCTCGGCTGTACTGTTTAATGGCTGCCGTGGGCTGGCGGGTAATCTACGGAAAGCAAATGTTTAATTTTCACTAATCATACATTGTAAGGGTGTTTATCAAGTAACCACTTCGAAAACAAATAATAAATAATCATTTTGGGGACTTTTGAAGTTTAATTTGTAATTTCAAGTTGAATTCTGCATATGCTGTCAGATGTTATACGTAAGGCGGACGTGTTTTTCTCGTAGCGGTCGACAACTGGAGTATAAACAGAGTAAAATACTATGAATACCATATGTTTAACATTAGCTGCATTATTGTTAAAATATTTTTATTTACACTTTTTAAATTAAAATCAACGCAAATTAGTTCTCGTTTGTCCGCGGACTATTTATTACAATACAAATGTTTAAACAAGCATCGCAAAAAGCGGACAAGATGTTTCCCACCATGTTAATGTGTACAGATATGTAATATTTGAGTGTAGTTCACGTTCGTTCTGTCACTACGCAAACTAGTTGTCACTACTATGTGTAATGTACGTTGTACCCAGGGTTTTCAATGTTCTTTTTTTCTCGTCAACCGGGGTTCCGTAGAACATAGCGTGGTCAGAGAGTAAACAGACACAGAACTGTGGTACAGGGTATTTATTGCACCCGCAGATGCTTAAATGTTCAAACCAATCAAAACATGTAAAACAACAACAAAGTATACATATGAAACATAGGAGGACGCCTACCGCTGAGTTTAACTGTACGGAACTATATACATACACAAACTACGTACTACTAACTTTATAAAGGGACACACGATCCCCCAACACCCACAGACAACAATAAAGAGAACAGACACGGAGAGAAGCGAGGCAGAGATGAGCCTTACCAGCAGGTCAGTGCACTAATGCAGCTGAAGTATTACACGGACTACAGCGAGGTTTATATAGCCGATACACGAATGGACAAATTAGCCAATAAGATACCCTTGTTCACAAATTGAATGAAAGTAAGGAAGTAACCAAAGCTGAGATACCCGGGATGGGACAACATTGAAAAACCAGCGGCAAAAACAATACGGAAATATAACACCAGCAATTAGGCAATTACAAAAACACGATGACATAATAGCTTATTTTATATTAAACAAAACCACTTTCACCACACGACCGGCCGGTCATTGACAATTACAATATCAATCCTTTTCACACTCCTAACCCCCCTAATGAAAAATACGACAAATGTTTAAAACAAAAACACAACATCTTGTCTGCAGCAAAAATATTAAATGCCAAAGCGAGAGAAAAAAATTACAACTTCCAGCACCGGATGAGTTAATACTAACAACAACTACATATGCACAGATAAACCAATAAAATATATATACATGGTGCCTCATTAACGCACATAATCCACTAGTCTATAAACAAATGTAAATATACTGTTATCCCAAAAAATATATGAATAATTACAAACAAATTGGGAACTACAGAACAAAAATAAAGATATATACGAAACAATGATACCCAATTTTGCCAAACCAAAGTACACGAACATTACATAACACAAAAAAATATCACCCAAAAGGAAAGGGAGGCGAGTGCAAGGGAGCATCTCAGTTCTCCGTATAGCTATCCCTTGCACTTAAGAAATAAATACAAAAATTTTATTAAAAATATGATCATTCAAAATGTAACACACAATAACAATAACGAGGAGATAAATACATTAAATGAATGAAAATGACGTGTGACTGTCACACCCAGTGTATATTTTGTGCCAGAGGAGATAAAAACTGTGTCCCAGTCACACATATAAATGCATGATAAAAAAGTATGACCCTAAATTATGTGCTACCAGGTTTTTTTCAAGTATATATATATTAAGATTACGGTAATACACGAAACATCAGCGACTGGATCACAATTATTCCATCATACACACGAACCAAAATATTGTCTTGTAACAATTTTCATCTAAATTTTCAGGAAAACATTTGTTATTTTGATCGGTATTCGCCGCGTAGGGTCTCACTGCACCCTCCCACAGGCAGCATGCCATACGTATATACCCTGTGGCTGTCACATCAGGACGGAGGTCGCTCATCTAACTCCCGACAATTTAGATCCAGAACAATCCATTCTGCTAAGAAAAAATATACAAATGTCTGGAATGAGTAAACGGTTTAATAAGCACAAAACCTGGTGATCAAATAAACTAACGTTAATCATTTACTACAAAAAAAAAACTTTGCCTTGTAGAAATAAAGGTTGAAATTTTCCATTACACGACTAGGGAGTTAATCTCCCTTACACTAGTCACTGTTAATTAAAGGGATATTACTCATATATTTATAGACTTTTTTCAAGTTTGTGACCAATAGTTTCCAAATACCAGATAATTTGACATATTCTTTTACTGTTATTATACTTTTTAACTCATATAGCAAGGAGCAATTTACAGCAAGTGACAGTATAGGACAGGACAAAGACAAGAAAGACAGAAAACAGGTCTGATGGAGTTGGGGTTATGCGTGCAGTAGATCTCCCTTGGTTAACTAACCCAGACCAGGTATCCCACTGTAAACGGAAATATTCTGACCATTTCAATTATCCAGTATCCAGCCAATCACTAAGACCCCAAATCTCCAGAAATCTACTACCTGGTTAACCCCTACAGATATATCAATATCTTTCTGGGGATCACAAGGGTTCGCTACGCTACACACCATTGACTGGACCTGAATGTGAAGGTTGCCAGAATTTTCCGTTCACGAATTCACCCCTACAGATGGACAATCTTTCTGGGGTTTTCCTACAGGGTTTTCTAATGATGACAACATACTAGAATGGGTAAAATTCAGAACAGATAATGTGAATTCCTTCCTTTTCGAGGAGAGATTAGTGTCCTGGCTAACAGTAGAAGCCCTGATTGGCCTAACAACCTGAGCAGGCCCAATCAACCTAGGTCTCACTCAACATCACCATCTAAATGACCAGAGAAAATAACAATCTGAGTTACTGGGATGGAAATAGTTTCTGACATTACAATATGTGCACACTTAGGATTTACCTTTGACCCTTGACTCAACTGCACTACTCTATTGCCCAAACTTAAGGTCTTTCTTACTAAAATCAACTTTCCCTCGTCGTGACTAGTAAGGAAATCAATACCGATTAACCTTGAAAGACCCCTTCAAGCTTAGCCACAATAGTACTTGTCTGAACTTTGATTTGCCAAAAACCAAACTCAAATGTTGCTTTCCCAAAAACTTGGAGATTATTGCCCGAAGCAGTCAACAGTTTAATGTTTGAAACTGACAACGGCGGTTTCTATCTTTTCTAACATATCTTGATACATATCTACACCAACTATGGTGACAGAGGAACCGGAGTCTATCAAGAACTTAACATCAGACTCTGCAACTGTAACAGTTAGCAAACAGACTTGGTTGAACATATTTTACAACAACTGTAGGCCCTACTTCCTGAAATATCTCCTCAGAAACAGGGGCTGAAACTCTGGCCCGAGTTCAGCCCGATCTATTTTCCCTGGACCTGATTCTCATTATCGTTTTGAACTGGTTTTCTTGGGACATGATAACTCATATGGCCCCGTCCCCCACAACTATAGCATTTTCTCTGTGACACAGGGACATAGTTCTTACTAAAACCCTTGAGTTGAGTATCTGTTTATTTTAACTGCTCAAATTGCTCTAAAATGAGACTAGCGTAAGTCCTTGTCAATAGTATTGCCTGTTGATTGTTTAGCACTATTTCCACTATTCACTGCGTGAACAAAGGCAGGTGCCTCTGGGTTTAATACATGAGGTTTTCTCCCTGTGTATGCCTATTGGTAATAGCCTCAAATTCTATTGCTGCACTTACAGCCTGGTCTAGAGTAGTAGGATGACTAAACTGTACATGTCTCTCTAACTCAAAGTTATGTACACCATCTACAAACTGGTCTATTGTATCAACCTCTAACTGTGCTGTATCCTTAGAAGGAAAAGCCTTCCGTAGCTAGAACCCGTAATCTCTCTCCATAATCTTAACGAGTGACTCCGCATCCCCTCTAGTTCCTGTTCCTGAATTCAGATTTGAAGCAGATTCCCCTACCATGGTGTCAAATCTCCTAAACAGAGCATTTCTTACAGCTATATAAACTGACATTTGACTAACTGTCAGTTCTGATAATATGCGTTGGCGGGACCCCTTAAACACATAATTAGCTGCTGGGCCTTATCCAAATCATCCCACCCATTCCAGATAGAGATATGCTCAAACTGAATAATAAAGTCCTGAAAACTGTATTTTCCATCAAAGGTTTGAGGTTTTTCTCTTTCCGTTTACATGTAGCCTGAGAAGGGCTAGGGCCTATGTGTGTACTGATACTAGGAACACCTGTGTTTAACACCCCCTGTCCCTCATAAGTAGGGTTAACAGAAACCACCTAAGTTTCTGGGTGATCTCTGTAGACAAGCTGTTATAGGTGTGTTGTGTTAGGAAAAGGAATTATTATTGTCCTCTGACCTTACCCCTATAGGCTACTTGTACCCAAGTCTCTGACTGCACATTAAAGATGAAACAGCTTTACTATTTAACGCCCGATCCAGCCACGTGTCAGTCAGCGTGTTAGTGTTTACATTAGAACTCTAATATGCTCTATCGGGCCCTTGGAGTGACTGGGTCATTGGGGGTCAAAAGGTGAAGTAAGCCAACCCGGTAAATCTGCACGTGCGTCCGTTCCATTACCGTCACCTAGCTGGATAAGATCATAAACTTGCGTATTTCTGTTTGTGTTAACCCCTACGCTACCGCCAAAGGTCTTAAATTACAGCAGTAGATGAAATATGCCGTGGACCTATGTGAGATGAAATAAGTTGTTTGTGACAGATGGACACAGTTTGTGTACAAGGTATAACCGGAGACGGCAGTCTAGGAGCAGACAAACTTGTCGGAGCTGTGAATGTACCCCCAAACATATTGGAAATAATTAATTAATAACAAGCGCTATATAAAAACGGATTACCCAGGCTCTTATCACAGCACCATTTGTAATAGGAGTGTAGTCACCGTTCGTCTGTCACTACGAATATCTAGTGTCACTACTATGTGTAATGTTACGTTTGTACCCAGGTTCAATGTCGTTCAACCCGGGGTTCCGTAGAGAGTATAGCGTGGTCAGAGAGTAAACAACACAGAACTGTGGTACAGGTATTTTATTGCACCGCAGATGCTTAAAATATCAAACAATCAACATGTAAACACAACAAAGTATACATATGAACATAGGAGGACCCTACCGCTGGTTTAAAAACTTACGGAACTATATACTACACAACTACGTATACTAACTTTATAAAAGGACACAGAGTCCCCCAAACCCCACAGACAACAATAAAGAGACAGACACGAGAGAAGGAGAGCAGAGAGTGAGCCTACCAGCAGGTCAGTGCTAATGCCAGCTGAAGTTACACGGACTACAGCGGGTTTATATAGCGATTACACAATGGGACAAATTTAGCCAATAAGATACCTTGTTACAAATTGAATGAAAGTAAAGGAAGTAACCAAATGAGATACCCGGATGACAACAGGAAAACACGGGCAATAAACAATACGGAAATATAACACCAGCAATAGGCATTACAAAACAGATGACATATAATTATCCAAATGACGGTTTTGCATGGTATAATAATACAAATATAACCACATAATGTTAGCGCGCGAACACAGAGAACAGCC
>SAYR01050684.1:11645-23182 GCA_004382745.1 Argopecten irradians irradians
GGACTTTGTACAAGTCATTTTCCTTGTGTCTATAATGATTTAAGTGTATTCTTTTAAACATGAATACTTTTGCATACAACACAAATTTAAACATTATATCATGGTTTTGATGTGATCAGTTTTTCCCCAATTGATGTTATTTAATATGATTTTTTAAGTATAGAAAATGAGCAATTTTACCTGGTTTTTTTCGAAAATCAGGCATTTAAAACCGGAAGTGCATTTTGTTTTATTAACATATAAGTTAAAATATTGTTTTTTCTTTCCAAAATCGTACTCAAACCATCTGAAAATTACTTAAAGGGACAATTCATTCTACGAGAACATTAAAATTTGTATATATATCGGAAAAACCCAGTTCTAATGGGAATTAGATCAGTCGGTTTTACTGTGATATGTCAAGAAATACCCATGTTGGTGAAATGCGTATGAAAATGTTCAAACTCACTCGCTGTCCGCCATTACAAATTGTGGTCGAATATTATAAATGTTTGCCCGAAATGCAACTTATTGCTCGTAGAGTATGCTAACTTTTGGTCTAAACGTCTAATTGCTCTGACAGAATTTTTTTAACCTTATTAGGTGAATTGTCCTTGCCTAAAAAATCATTATAATCACCTCCGGTATTTATGTAGAACATTTGTGTAAGGTGCGGACTTAGGCTCGGGTATGGATAACAGCGTATATATTGTAACCTGCTGAATCGTATTTATCAACGATTTGTAAATTACAAACGGTATTCAATTAAAATACTAAACAATGACGTGAAATTTGGTCAATATCTTATGTTATATGTTTCATAAGAAAATGTAGACAATACATTTATGCCATATTTTTGCTTCTTGTTATGTAAAAGAATTAGTGTGAGTGAATTGTCCCTTTAACTTTTATAACATTCGCAAAGTTATTCTGCTGTATCTAACTATTTAAGAGTTTTATCTAAAAGCCCTAGGGACATAGAGAGGTAACATCTGCCTATCGTAAAATTGGCCGAAGTTGACAATGGTCTATGTATATATGTCCTGGTTTTGTGCAACTAGGCTTAGCGGAAAAGATTCTATTTAGTAAATGCACAATCTACTGACACATACTCTTGTTGGAGCGATACATTGTATAGAGAATTAAAACTTCCCGTCAAGAAAGACTTTAAGAAGACAAAATACTATTTTTTCAATCAGTGCGACTTTTATGCCTTACAATATGAGGCGCTGTTTTTATATTCATTCATTTTTTCACATATATGTATAATTCGATTTTTACACATAAAAAAATTCGATAACGTAAGAAAGTTCCGTCAATCTATCATCAAATCCCATTAGAGTCACTCAAGATACATGCAGGACTTATCATGAGATTTTCATATACTTTTTAAGTACTAAACATTAACACATAATTATCAGGTACAGGTAGAAAACAGTCCTATACCTTTGATTTTAATAAATATAGTTTAGCAATACCAAGCATTATCAAATATCATTTTCGGTGCTAAACATTTCCTTAAAACGATTTTCCGTCGGGGGGCTTCGCCTCCCTGAACCCCCAAACCAGGGCGCTGCCCTGGACCCGCTGGGGGCCTAGGCGGCCCCCAGACCCCTCGCCTGGGCTTGCACATGTAAAAGACTCTAGCTACGCCCCTGACAATCTAAAACGGTTTAGTTGGGACATACTACGATTGTTTGAACCGTAGTCAAATTTTCCTACTATACGGAAACATGTGGACCATTAAATAATACCACGAATGGTACAGGCGTAACGTTGAAAATGGACCCCGTTGAAAACTGATCTCGGATCATTTTTCAACGTTGAAAAATAACTCCAAATGCCGTTGAAAACTTAACTTTTTAAAAGTGCACTTTTCACACATAAGAACTCGTTTATCATTACGTAACCCAACGCTACAGACAAGATCTCGACAAACAATTTCCCAATGACTCGATTTAACATTGGAAAAAAGAAAAAAGAAAAATGAATGTCAAAATTCAAGATCATTATTTTCAATGGTCAATATTCGTTTAGTACATTTTCATCGATTTTGTTACGATAGTATGAAGCCAAAAAGTGGAGAAATGCTCAAACTAAACATTACATATTTATCTAGACATCGATTGACTGACATTAACATTGTCAAGATGTTTTAACGTCGCAAAGTAAACATCCAGAAAAAAAATCAAAAGGCAAAATGTATTGCTTAAAGGCCCATTACCTTTCCGGAGCAAAATATAAAGGTTTCTTAAAAAACATTAATAACACCAGAAAATGCATACCGATGATCTAAAATAAGGTTACGACACCAAACATATGCAAGATTGCCTGCGTAATATATGAAAACAGTGGAGAGTCAATTCGCTGTTTTGCCATCTGGCGCAGTGATAGTCAACTACCGCGCGGTATTTAGGACGACGGCGGGAAACATAATACGACCCGCGTTATGAAAATAAACATTTTATTTATTTTAATCAAATCGTTTAGAAGGTGATGATTAATGTAGTATTAACGGTAAGTTAATAATTTTAGGACTCTACAAAATTATCGATCTTGTTTTACATTCCCATTTTAAAAATTAAAAGCCGTTTCGGAAAGGTAGTGGGCCTTTAACGTTCTTAAAATGTAACTTGCATGTCCAACCTCAACGAAAATAGAACATGTATTTATAAATTATGACTATAAAAAGATAAGAAAAAAAACCCCAGTAAAAATCTACTACAATTGTATATATGTATATAGTACTACATGTATGATACACAGGGATCTGAGAATTAGAAATAAAACAAAATTAGAAATGAGAAATATAAACGATAAAAATCACACTCTACATGCTACTATATAGTACCATACATGTAGATATTTCATAACTAAAGTTATTACCCTTTGCAACTACATAAGTATTAGACTGTGAACATGAAACCTTGGGTAAATATTCATTGAAGATAATGAAACTATCAAACCAGATTGGAATTATTTGACAGAAAGTTGGAGTTATTGCCCTTTGTAAAATCATAGTCTCTAAAAAGTTCACCCGTTATGACAGTAAAATTTGTATATGTCAGGTGACTGTTAGGCCCCATGGGCCTCTTGTTGAAGTGGAGTTCAGTTACAAATTTGGATTACCACTTTGCCTAATGTGAGTGATACTTGTCAGTTGTCATACTGTTTGTAAGATGTTGTATATTGAGGTTTGGTCCTTTGATATGTTTGTGAAGTGGGGTCCAGGTAGAATAATTTCTGTGTTCCTATACATGATTATACAATTTTTACACTCATTACCTTGAGTGTTGTATGTGTAGTGGTCTATGCATACAATTACTAAACTGGTTGGACTGCCTACAGCGAAAATTCACCAACAAGTTGTTATACCAAATATCATTCTGATAGATCCATACATCACGTGTTGATTATATCCCCAAAATCTGGGATTTCAAAGTAATATTCATACTTCATATAGCTTAATTGTATGATATATAAAGGTTTTAGCTTTATATGAACCAGAATCAAAGACAACATCTTATTCAAAACGTAATCTGTTGAGGTCTTAGGTCTAGTTTCATTTTAGGCAGTCTCTAATGCCAGAATCAAGTTCAATGAGATTGCATCATCAATATGGTGGTACCTCTTGGGGTGAAACTGGTGTTGCAGCAATGCCATGATGTCTGAGAAATGATGTATATTTCAGTTACTGCATCCTCGATACTCCAGGCGTCCTGATCACTTATGATCTCTACATCCCCATCCTCGATACTCCAGGCGTCCTGATCACTTATGATCTCTACATCCCCATCCTCGATACTCCAGGCGTTCTGATCACTTATGATCTCTACATCCCCATTCTCGATACTCCAGGTGTCCTGATCACTTATGATCTCTACATCCCCATCCTCGATACTCCAGGCGTTCTGATCACTTATGATCTCAGATCCCCGTCCTCGATACTCCAGGCGTCCTGATCACTTATGATCTCTACATCCCCATCCTCGATACTCCAGGCGTTCTGATCACTTATGATCTCTACATCCCCATCCTCGATACTCCAGGCGTTCTGATCACTAATGATCTCTACATCCCCATCCTCGATACTCCAGGTGTCCTGATCACGTATGATCTCTACATCCCCGTCCTCGATACTCCAGGTGTCCTGATCACGTATGATCTCTACATCCCCATCCTCGATACTCCAGACGTTCTGATCACTTATGATCTCTTCATCCCCATCCTCGATACCCCAGACGTTCTGATCACTTATGATCTCTACATCCCCATCCTCGATACTCCAGGCGTTCTGATCACTTATGATCTCTACATCCCCATCCTCGATACTCCAGGCGTTCTGATCATTTATGATCTCTACATCACCATCCTCGATACTCCAGGCATTCTGATCACTAATGATCTCTACATCCCCATCCTCGATACTCCAGGCGTCCTGATCACTAATGATCTCTACATCCCCATCCTCGGTACTCCAGGCGTCCTGATCACTTATGATCTCTACCCTCATCCTCGATACTCCAGGCGTCCTGATCACTTATGATCTCTACATCCCCGTCCTCGATACTCCAGGTGTTCTGATCACTAATGATCTCTACATCCCCATCCCTGATACTCCAGGCGTTCTGATCACTAATGATCTCTACATCCCCATCCTCGATACTCCAGGCGTCCTGATCACTTATGATCTCTACATCCCCGTCCTCGATACTCCAGGTGTCCTGATCACTTATGATCTCTACATCCCCATCCTCGATACTCCAGGCGTTCTGATCACTTATGATCTCTACATCCCCATCCTCGGTACTCCAGGCATCCTGATCACTTATGATCTCTACATCTCCATCCTCGATACTCCAGGCCTCCTGATCACTTATGATCTCTTCATCACCTTCCTCGATACTCCAGGCGTCCTGATCACTTATGATCTCTACATCCCCCATCCTCGATACTCCAGGCGTCCTGATCACTTATGATCTCTACATCTCCATCCTCGATACTCCAGGCGTTCTGATCACTTATGATCTCAGATCCCCATCCTCGATACTCCAGGCGTTCTGATCACTTATGATCTCTCTCCACATCCCCATCCTCGATACTCCAGGCGTCCTGATCACTTATGATCTCTACATCCCCATCCTCGGTACTCCAGGCGTTCTGATCACTTATGATCTCTACATCCCCGTCCTCGATACTCCAGGTGTCCTGATCACTAATGATCTCTACATCCCCGTCCTCGATACTCCAGGCGTTCTGATCACTTATGATCTCTACATCCCCATCCTCGATACTCCAGGCGTCCTGATCACTTATGATCTCTACATCCCCATCCTCGATACTCCAGGCGTCCTGATCACTTATGATCTCTACATCCCCGTCCTCGATACTCCAGGTGTCCTGATCACTAATGATCTCTACATCCCCGTCCTCGATACTCCAGGCGTTCTGATCACTTATGATCTCTACATCCCCATCCTCGATACTCCAGGCGTCCTGATCACTTATGATCTCCACATCCCCATCCTAGTTTGATTTACTGTTTGGCATATCCTTTTTTTTGGCAAGAGTTGTCAATTTTGTTGTATTAATACAAATGGCTGACAGGGTTTCAGACAATTTGTGGTATTTTGACTCAATTAAAGAGTGTGATGTACGGTTTTTGATTCCAACGGTTTCTACCAATCTCCTTAGTCCCTAGTCCGTTTTCAGTATCAATTATTAGGCAGTCTAATGGGGTTACATTATACAATAAAGTCTTTTCTTGTGTTGTCTTGCTTACTGCAAATGTTAATTGCTTTGCTAGCTGTAATTGTTCATCGTGTATCAGGATCGGAGGATATTTTATCCAGTCAGTATTATGGTTAGGTGGAAACATGAAATGAAGTCGAGGCCATTTGGTATTATAGTGAGGTTCTGGTGGCAGCAGGTAAGCTTTGACATCGACTCGATTAGTACTCCTGGGTTTTCACTATCTCATATTCTCGTTAATATTCTGGAGGCCTCCATACGGGGAGGAAATGAACTGGCTCGTTTTTAGTCCTTATGATGTACATCAAAAGAAGCCGTATTAATGGTGCTGAGTTTAGATGTAGTTGACATGGTTGTCTCTTGAAATTTAGCAGTCGAGTTGAGGTCGTGTTGCTCAACTTTCTGTATTTTTGTTCTTCAAAGGAGATGCCTTTTGCAGGAACTGTTTTGATTGGTTCAGATGTTTTCGCCCTGAGATCATAGTGATCAGAACGCCTGGAGTGATGTTACGAGGAACGGGGATGTAGAGATCATATGTGATCAGCGGACGCCTGGATCGTATTTTGTTTTGGAGATGGCGGGGATTGGTAGAGATATAGGAGAGGTGTATATTCAGAAGGTGATGTGGGAGGTGTTAATTTTGAGGTTTTAATGGAGCGGCGATCTTTGGGTATGTAGGTTCTCATAGATGATACAGTTGTTGATGACTCCTGAGATAGTAGTCTTTGAGGGTGGATTGTTGTATGGAGGTATTATGACTTGTTGGATTGTTATGATGTATTCATTTCTGTTGATTTCAGGGGAAGGGACGTTAGTTTTGTGTTGTCCTGGAGTATCAGAGAGTGATCTGATGTGGATATAGATAGAGATTAGTTATGTGATAGCAGTTGGTGATACGGGAGCGCTGGTTGGAGTAGTTCCGTAGGATGGGGATGTAGAGATCATAGGAGTGATCCAAGTCTGTGCTGGACGCACACCATAGGAGTATGGGGGAGGATGGGGAATGTAGAGATCATAAGTGATGCAGATGCCTGGAGTATCGAGATGGGGATGTAGAAGATATTGATAGATGTTCGATATTCAGGGGAGAGCGTCGCGTCGAGTTATTTTCGAGGACGGGTTGAATTAATGAGATAACATAAGTCCGACTTTGTACAGGTTTATTGCTTGTGGAGTAATTTCGATATGTGACTATGGAGTTATGTTTAGAGATTTCATCATTATGCTGATTGTCACAGTGCATACGCCGTGGGAGTTATCAGAGGTATGGGATGTTAGAACGATATATAAAGTTCGATATAGCGAGAGCCTGAGAGTACTCGTAGTGTTGTTGGTGTGATTAGAACTATTCAATAATGTTGAGGGTCAGTTGAGAGACGTCCTGGATGTAATTTTTAGTAGGAATGGGAATAAGTAGAGTATACTTATATGGGAGTGATCAGGGAACGCCATGGATAGTATTGCGAGGATTGGTTTTGAGTTATAATGGAAGTGAGTTATCTTGGAGTATAGTGATGCGAGCAGGACGCGGTTGGTCTTATGCATCGGTGTGAGTTTATATCTTGAGGTCTTGGAGTGATTCGAGTGTATGGGAATAGTAGAGATCATCTTTAGTATGTTGTATTTTGGAGTAGAGTCTTGGTATGAGGATTGGATTTTTCAGGTTGAGGTGTTTTGATTATAAAATACCGTCTAGTATGCTTTGGTGTGCGCGGATGGTTAGTATGGGATTCCAGTATGTGAGATCTTTGCTTCCTGGAGGTATCAGAGGAGGATGGGGGATGTAGAGATTCGCCATAATCCGTGTGGCAGAGACGTCGGGCTTGGAGTTAATGAATCGAGGAAGGTGTGATGCGACGAAGAGATGCGATTAAGTGGATCAGAACGCCTGGAGTATGCGTTAAGATGGGGATATAGAGATCATAAGGTGATACAGGACGCCTGGAGTATCGAGGATGGGGATGTAGAGATCAATACGTTTATCAAGGACGCCTGGAGGTATGCGAGGAAGGTGATGAAAAGAGATCATAAAGTTGATCAGAACGCCTGGAGTATCGGGGAGGATGGGGATAATAGAGATCAATAAGTTGATCAGTGTTAGTGGATTATACGCCTGGAGTAATCTCTTGATGCAGGTATGGACTGGGGAGTTAATGTAGAGACTCTTATCGTAGGATGATGATGGATATGAATGTGATTGAGGATTGGCTCTACGTTGAGTCTCAGTATGGATGGCTCTTGCGGGTTGGGCTGATGGTTTGTGATGTATGGGGATGTATAGAGGATGCATTAATGTAGATCAAGAGGTTATAAGGGTTCTATGTGAGTGTATCGAGGTGTTATGGAGGGGATTGGGTTATAGGATCATAAGATGAGTTGTGTTTTGGTGGGTTATTAGGATTATGATGTATAGTTTTTGTGGGTTGTAGACTATGATATACGAGATCAATAAAGGGTGATCTAGAACGCTTCTGGAGTACGAGGAATGGTGATGTTAAGAAGATTCATAAGTGACCTCATATAGGAGTTGTGATGTTAATAGCCTGGGAAGGTGGGATTCTGAGTAGATAGGTGATTGTAGAGAATTTCATATGCGGTTGTTTTTATGAGGTTTGGTGTATCCGCCTGTTGAGTATGGTTATGGAGTATTGGAGGTCGCTTACGTGTTAGAGATCATAAGGGTGTGTTGTCAGTTTGATCGGAGGGTTTGGATCTAGTTGGATTGATGTTATACGTTGGTTATGCCTGAGATGGTGGTTATGGTTAGTCACCTGGAGGTATCCTGAGGTTATCGAGGTTGATGTGGAAGATGGAGATTATTAGTGATTCTTCAGAGGTGGTTTTACTTCACACCGCCTGGAGTGAAATTGTCTGGGTAGGATTAAGGGTGAATGGGGAGGATTGATATATATGCATAAGTGATCAGAACGCTGGAGTTATCTGAGAGATGGGTGAGGTTGGTTAGATGATCTAGTTTGTTCAGTCGAGTCAGCTGTGGGTAGTACGGATGTTTATGCGCCGTTGTGGATGTTATAGGACGGATATCTTGCAGGGATGTAGAGATCATGGGGTAAGTGATCTAGGGATACGTCTGCTGGAGTACCGAGAATATGATGTATTTGAGATCATAGGAGTGGAGTTTGTTTTACTCTAGGTTGTTGTTGTTGTTTATGAGTTTATTGTTATTGGTTAAGTTGGTACGCACTCGGGATGTAACTGGAGGTATGGGGGATGATTGTAGATAAGTATCGAGGTTGTGAATTATATTTCAGTGAGTTGTACGGGTCTCCTGGTAGTATTCGAGGAGTTTCGGGGGTTGGTATGAGATCATATTTAGTGATCACGTGGATCGTGCCTGTGAGTATGGCGAAGAGGATGGGTGAAAAATTGTAGAGCTGATATTTTGAGTGATAGCCCAGAAGACGATTTTTAGGGGCAATGTGATGATGTTAAATCGTGGGTGTAGGTCGTTATGTGCCTTGGTGTGGATGATAGTATGAGGATCTAAAAATTAGGATGTTGATAATACAGAACGGGGGCTCTTGGAGTATCAAGGATGGTGATTGAAAGAGGATTTTCATAAGTGATCAGGACGCCTGGAGTATCGGGATGGGTTGATAATGTTAGAGGTTTATATTATTGGACGAAATGTGATTGGTTCAGAATGCTCTGGAGTAGCGGGCTCTCAGGAATGGGGATTGTAAGAGATCTATCCGAAGTGATTTCCAGCTTGGGGAGCTGTCCGATAGGTCTGTGAAGTGGAGGGTTTCGGGAGTGATGGGCGGTGTGTAATGGGATAGAATGTGGTTGAGAAATCATAAGTGAATCAAATGGTCTGTTCTGGAGTAGTTAAGGTAGGTGTTACTCAGGTAGGTGTTTAGGTTTGTTAGGTATGATGTTGAGTGATGAGGGGATGTAGAGATCATAGGGTGGGTTCTACGTGTAGAGTCTGATGTATTGTTAACGCCTGGAGTAGGTTGGTGGTCTTGAGTAGGAGATTGTTGAGGGATAAGTAGAGATTCATAAGTGATCAGAACGCTGGAGTATCGAGGATGGGGATGTAGAGATCATAAGTGATCAGGAACGGACCCTGGAGTATCGAGGATGGGGATGTAGAGATCATAAAGTGATCATGAACGCCTGGAGTATCGAGGATGGGGATGTAAGCATCATAAGTGATCAGAACGCCGCCTGGAGTATCGAGGACGGGGATGTAGAGATCAATAAGTGATCAGGAGCCTGGAGTATCCGAGGATGGGGATGTAGAGATCATAAGTGATCAGACGCCTGGAGTATGCGAGGAATGGGGATGTAAGAGATCATAAGTGATCAGGACGCCTGGAGTATCGAGGATGGGGATGTAGAGATCATAAGTGATCAGAACGCTGGAGTATGCGAGGTATGGGGATATAGAGATCATAAGTGATCAGGACGCCTGGAGTATCGAGGATGGGGATGTAGAGATCATAAGTGATCAGAAACGCCTGGAGTAATCGAGGATGGGGATGTAAGAGATCATAAGTGATCAGGACGCCTTGGAGTATCGAGGATGGGGAGTGTGGAAGATCATAAGTGATCAGGACGCCTGGAGTATCGAGGGATGGGGATGTAGAGATCAATAAGTGATCAGGACGCCTTGGAGTATCGAGGATGGGGAATGTAGAGATCATAGTGATCAGGACGCCTGGAGTATCGAGGAGGGGGATGTAGAGATCATAAGTGATCAGGACGCCTGGAGTTATCGAGGATGGGGAATGTAGAGATCATAAGTGATCAGAACGCCTGGAGTATCGAGGACGGGGATGTAGAGAATCATTAGTTGATCAGGACACACCTGGAGTAATGCGAAGGACGGGAGATGTAGAGATCATAAGTGATCAGGACGCCTGGAGTATCGAGGATGGGGATTGTAAGAGATCATAAGTGATCCAGGACGCCTGGAGTTATTCGAGGATGGGGATGTAGAGATCATAAGTGATCAGAACGCCCTGGAGTATCGAGGATGGGGATGTAGAGATCATAAGTGATCAGGACGCCTGGAGTATCGAGGACGGGGATGTAGAGATCATAAGTGATCAGGACGCCTGGAGTATGCGAGGATGGGGGATGTAGAGATCATAAGTGATCAGGACGCCCTGGAGTATCGAGGATGGGGATGTAGAGAGATCATAAGTGATCAGACAGCCTGGAGTATCGGAGGATGGGGGTCGAGATCATAAAGTGATCAGAACGCCTGGAGTATGCGAGGATGGGGATGTAGACAATCATAAGTGATCAGAACGCCTGGAGTAATCGAGGACGGGGATGTAGAGATCATAAGTGATCAGAACGCCTGGAGTATCAGAGGATGGGGATGTAGAGATCATAAGTGATCAGGACGCCTGGAGTATCGAGGATGGGGATGTAGAGATCATAAGTGATCAGGACGCCTGGAGTATCGCAGGATGGGGATGTAGAGATCATAGTGATCAGGACGCCTGGAGTATCGAGGATGGGGATGTAGAGATCATAAGTGATCAGGACGCCTGGAGTATCGAGGATGGGGATGTAGACATTAAGTGATCAGGAACGCCTGGAGTATCGAGGATGGGGATGTAGAGATCATAAGTGATCAGGAACGCTGGAGTATCGAGGATGGGGTGATGTGGAGATCATAGTGATCAGGACGCCTGGAGTATCGAGGATGGGGATGTAGAGATCAATAAGTGAATCAGAACGCTGGAGTATCGAGGAATGGGGATGTGATCAATACGTTCAGAAGCTGATCGAGGAATTAAGATCGTAGGTCAGGACGACCTGGAGTATCG
>SAYR01050684.1:23207-71764 GCA_004382745.1 Argopecten irradians irradians
TCTCTACATCCCCATCCTCGATACTCCAGGCGTCCTGATCACTTATGATCTCTACATCACCATCCTCGATACTCCAGGCGTCCTGATCACTTATGATCTCCACATCCCCATCCTCGATACTCCAAGCGTCCTGATCACTTATGATCTCTACATCCCCATCCTCGATACTCCAGGCGTCCTGATCACTTATGATCTCTACATCCCCATCCTCGATACTCCAGGCGTCCTGATCACTTATGATCTCTACATCCCCATCCTCGATACTCCAGGCGTTCTGATCACTTATGATCTCTACATCCCCATCCTCGATACTCCAGGCATTCTGATCACTTATGATCTCTACATCCCCGTCCTCGATACTCCAGGCGTTCTGATCACTTATGATGTCTACATCCCCATCCTCGATACTCCAGGCGTTCTGATCACTTATGATCTCTACATCCCCATCCTCGATACTCCAGGCGTTCTGATCACTTATGATCTCTACATCCCCATCCTCGATACTCCAGGCGTCCTGATCACTTATGATCTCTACATCCCCATCCTGGATACTCCAGGCATTCTGATCACTTATGATCTCTACATCCCCATCCTCGATACTCCAGGCGTCCTGATCACTTATGATCTCTTCATCACCATCCTTGATACTCCAGGCGTTCTGATCACTTATGATCTCTACATCCCCATCCTCGATACTCCAGGCGTTCTGATCACTTATGATCTCTACATCACCATCCTCGATACTCCAGGCGTTCTGATCACTAATGATCTCTACAACCCCGTCCTCGATACTCCAGGCGTCCTGATCACTTATGATCTCTACATCACCATCCTCGATACTCCAGGCGTTCTGATCACTTATGATCTCTATATCCCCATCCTCGATACTACAGGCTTTCTGATCACTTATGACCTCTACATCCCCATCCTCGGTACTCCAGGCGTCCTGATCACTTATGATCTCTACATCCCCATCCTCGATACTCCAGGCGTTCTGATCACTTATGATCTCTTCATCACCTTCCTCGATACTCCAGGCGTCCTGATCACGTATGATCTCTACATCCCCATCCTCGATACTCCAGGCGTTCTGATCACTTATGATCTCTACATCCCCATCCTCGATACTCCAGCTCGATACTCCAGGCGTCCTGATCACTTATGATCTCTATATCCCCATCCTCGATACTCCATGCGTTCTGATCACTTATGATCTCTACATCCCCATCCTCGATACTCCAGGCGTCCTGATCACTTATGATCTCTACATCCCCGTCCTCGATACTCCAGGCGTCCTGATCACTTATGATCTCTATATCCCCGTCCTCGATACTCCAGGCGTTCTGATCACTAATGATCTCTACATCCCCATCCTCGATACTCCAGGCATCCTGATCACTTATGATCTCAGATCCCCATCCTCGATACTCCAGGCATTCTGATCACTTATGATCTCTACATCCCCATCCTCGATACTCCAGGCGTCCTGATCACATATGATCTCTACATCCCCGTCCTCGATACTCCAGGCGTTCTGATCACTTATGATCTCAGGGGAAAACATCTGAACCAATCAAAGTCCTGCAAAGGCTCCCTTTGAAGAATACAGAGAAAGCGATGCTCTATTTCAAAGCCACAGTCAACCACAGAGCACCATTATACGGCTCTTTTGATGTACATCAAAGGACTAAACGACCAGTTCTTTCCTGTTACCTCCAGTTTTACGATGAGATAGGAACCCCTGGAGTATCGAGGATGCAGTTACTGTTAACCAGCTCATTACCATGGCGACTTCATTTCATGTTTTTCCGGTTTAATTCCGTGATACAGAAAAATAAGCTAGCAAAGAATTCTTTGCAAGAAAATACCGATGACTTATTGTTTTCCGATTGCTTGCTAAATGTACGACTATGGACTAAGGAGATTGGAGAAAGTTGGGTAACAAACTTTAATTGTCAAAATCCGAAATGTCTGCCTGTCAGCCATTTTGTTTTCCAATTGCTGCCAAATGAAATATGCAATACCAGAAATCAAGGGGAACCTAGCTATTTGGCAACTAACTTAAAATGTCAAAGTCCAAGATGGCTGTCTGTCAGCCATCTTGTTTTTAAAATCCGCCTTATATGGAATATGAATAACAAGGTACAAACAGAAACCTACATATGGAGTTTGTAAAAGATTCCTACTTTCTGAGAAATAGTGATAACAAGAACTATTAACGGACAGACAGACTGGTACTGAACCATCAACAAAGGCAATTGGATAATCCACCATCTGATGCTATATCCTGGGCTCTTGTATTGAAAAGGTGATCGGGTAACCAAAACAAAAGTTGGAAACTACTGTTAAAATAATGATGATTTATTTCTTCTATACATTATATACATCTTACAAATATCAAATCTGTACATCAATACATGCAATGGAGATTGTGTATGTTACCTTATAAATGTATTAACTGTTGAGACAACCCCTTCATACATATAACATAATATCACATATTACAGTAAAACAGTTGCAAGAAAAGTTCACAAATCCTCGGTTCTAATTTCAAATTGAGAACTGAAGATAATAATGTTTATGAACATTTATAATTAACGCAGTAAAGTCTATAATTTACCTTGCATACAGAAAACTGATTTATAAACATTTCTCACAGAAGAGTTTCACACTTGTAGTAGTTAAAAAGTATACAATCACTCACAATAAAAATCATGAAAGGCTATTAGTACTTGTTTATATCAAATTTTCTTGTCTTGCTGGGCAAGTAATGCAAGTTCAGTTTTTCTTGATTCATATATGATTCCATCTGTTTTCATTTAGTGGAATTGATATCTGCTTTACTGGAGTCTCTTGCTTCTATTGAGAATACTGAATATGACTCTAGTAAACATGTATTAATGGTAGTTAACAATGTTAATCAGTGCTAGCTTTGTGTGTTCACTCAACAGTTACCATGGTAACATATATTGTTTGTGTACTAACAAAAGTAGTTTAAAATCGAGGATCAACATAATTTGGATAATCAAAATACCAGTTAAACATTTCAAGATTGAAACGAATTCTGATGCATACAAATCCATCTGAAGATAACCCTGTCTTTATATCAAATCACAGCAGGTCCTACATTAGATAGACCAACAATCACGATACCATTGTCCTATATTTGGCACATTTGATTTTACAAAAGACAATTTTTAATCCTTCAATCGTAATGTATGGCTTTATAAACATGCTGATTTAGAAAGGTATAGAACTCTGGATCGGTCTGCCGACTCGCCTTTCCTTCAGTCGAATAATGTAGTTGTATCGTGTGAAAAATCTTACTGAAGTGTGTTAATCTTTCTCACGACTGTATCCCGCATAAGACTATTCAGGTCAAAAGAAGAGATATTCCTTGGATGCCATTTGATATTAAAAATGTTATTTCCAAACGTAAAAAACTACAAAGATATAAAGAGTAAAACCCACTAAAACAGATTATGACTGGTCAGAATTTAGACGTGTACGCAATAAATGTGGCAACCTTATAAGGCAGTCTAAAGATAAATATTTCAGTAAGTTGGCACTAGAATTATCTCTCCCAAATCGACCCAAGTTCTGTTGGAAAATATTATCTAAGTTTACGAAAATGGACACGGACAAATCTAATATTTCTGTCATTTTTAGTGACGGTCACTACTATATTGAAGATGTTGATACGGCAAATATTTTTAACTTTTACTTTTCCAATAAATCTAGAGTTGTTGATTCTGGTGCTGCACTTCCAGGAGATAATTCGTGCAATTCCGCTAGCAAGCTTGATCACATTCATGAATTATCTAATGATGTCATATATACATTGGTTAATCTCGACCCGTCAAAAGCAATTGGACCAGATTTAGTCAGCCTAAAATAACAGATAAAGTCTTTGTAGTCCACTTGACATGTAAGCAATGTCTTCCATGTCTAAATTCCCGTCGTCATGGAAAAAGACTTATGTCGTACCAGTTTTTAAAAAGGGAAATCGTGATGATGTAAAAAGTTATCGTCCTATGTCCCAAACAAAAAGTAATTCTAAACAATGATAGTTCAAACTGTGTACCTATTAATCCTGGAGTACCTCAGGGTTCTATTTTAGGTCCTTTGCTTTTCTTAGTGTATATTAACGATATTGTTTCTGATATTGATTCCATTATAAACTTTTTGCCGACGACACTTCTTTGTATATGGTTGTAGAAAATCCTTTAACAACACATGCCATATTAGAATCAGATCTGGCAAAAATAAACACATGGGCAAGGTAATGGCTTGTTACTTTCAATTCAAATATAATGTAAATCCGAAAATATTTTAATAAGTAGGAAACGAAACCGCCCAAATCACCCCATTCTTCATATGAACCAAGTACATATTAACAATGTCGACATAATTTCTAAAGTCTCTTCAAAACTAAACCCTCTGCGATCTTTAAAATTTAAACTTGATAGGGACACTCTACAAACATTTTTTTTTCATTTATAAGGCCCATAATAGAATATGGAGATATAGCTTGGGGAAACACACCTCATGAACTAGAGAAAAAACTTAAGAATTTAAATATTGAAGCAGCTAGAATAATTACATGTGCAACAAAATTGGTTAGCATTGATAAACTTTTCATCGAATCTCATTCTATCAAAAATCTTTTCTTTCTTCTGTTATAAACCAACGGAATAATCTACCACAAATTATTCGCTGAAACCCCTTTCTTTCTGCTTTAAAAACTTACCTTAATCGTAAGCATTCAGAGAATACGCCGTTCTGATACCCGTAAGGGTCAATTATATCATCACGACTAAGAATGGAGTGCAGTGCTCTAAATAGTCATTTATTTGCAAAAAACCTATTGTACCATCTCCGTTATGTATCTGTGGTGTAGTCGAAGACAACGATTATTTATTTTTGACTTGAATGTGGTCGATTTTATGAAATAAGACGACGCTAGATTTCAATGTTACTTAATTAGGATCTTCTTCATTTTGTAGATGAATCTTTTTCTACAAAAGCTAATAAATCAATATTCTTAGCCGTAGAGCACTGCATAATCAAAACGTGCAGATTTGCTTCCGTTGACTAGTTATATGTAAGATATTACACCCCACAAATTTCATTCGGGTTTAAACGTGTTATGTATTACCATTATTCATTATCAAATGTGAATCGAGTGAGTGAGTTATCGTGTAAGAACGGCGTTATAAAATACATGGTGATAGGTATACATAAGTGTCTGTGACACTTGTTCCTATTTCCTATTTTTATTTTACATTTGTTGTATAATATATGCATATATCGAAATAAAGTTTAAATTAAGGGGATATCATTATTATTCTTTTTCTTGTAGTAAGACGGCCATCTTTAAAGCGAGCAGTTGATTTGCTGCCGAGACGACCCATCTTTACCCTATCAACCATGAGCGTCATACAACATAACTACTCCCATGACTGACTCCGAGCTCATACATATTATAATTATTTGTTTATGTCGCCATTTGTACACATACAGCTAAGGTTAAAGGAGATGAAAGTGTTTTGTTACTGAGGATTTCTTATCTGGTATACAGGTATTCATTATTTTTATCATCAACATCCTCTTGATGTACTGGTCAACACATATGAGAACCATTTAATTCATCTAATTTCCCATCTGTTCTATTTTTACATTGCGTACATACCTCGTGTATATTCTGCGTTTATTTAAGCCTTAAGTACACCGTGTACAATTTATGTATCAGTGACATCTACATATATAAGGTATGTATTACACGTTTATGTATTATATATAGCTGGGACCTGTATTGATTTCATGTTATTTACTTTCAGTATCGCTGTACGTGCTGTATTGATCATGATATGACCTTTAGTTCAATGTCAGTGTTAGGGCTATAAATAGCCATGTATTCTATGTGTTACGTGCTCTTATACATACATTTCACTAACTCTGTAGTACAGTAGTAGTAACCGTTCATTCACCCCATTCACAATGGACTATAACGTAGTAAGTAGAAATTATCATCATTTTCAGTTGGTTGTTTATAATTAATTCATTAATACATTTTTGTTATTTAATGTAACATTGATACATTTCTTTGCATACTTTTTTTGTGTTATCTACAGCTGTATTTGGACTATATAATATAATCATGTTTTGGTTGGTCTATGAATGGAATTACGTTGCATTAGTGTTGGGACGATTTTCTCTAAAAATCAATAACTCTGAATGGGAATATTTGTTGTAAATTGTTACAGTTGTAAAAATCCAATAAATTCACTCTCATTCCAGCATTATTTTCAATGAAATAAAATAACTAAATAAAGCAAAACATACTAGATTTCAACCATTTCCAAAACATGCTTCATTAAGCGACTGAATAGTTGAACGCTGTTAGATGTTAATGTCGGTATTATGTAATTTCGGAACGTGGTGTGCATGCATACTTTCGATATAATGAAAGCATATATATACGACCAGTGACAGTAGCATAATTTTAAAACGATATTTGTATGTTATATTACTTTCTTCAGAAATACGTTGACATTTAACTGTTTACTGTATTAATCTTGGGATCATGGGATGGGCTTTTCATTTCGCTTTTTTAGAGGCTTTTAAGTAGTGAACGAAAAATCGTATAATACCTTTTATACGTGTTTCTTCACTTGAGCATGCGTTCAAATGTTTGAATAGGGTGGATATATTCATGAATATACATTGTACGTTTTTATTTAAATGACATACTTACCTGTATCGTTCTTATTAAAATTTGATATTTGAAGTAAGAATTTTCTAACCCTTGCAAACGGTGGCAATATACAGCAGAAACATAATTTCGATAACGTTAAGTTTTATGTCATTTTTTCATAATTTTCAGAATTATTAGATGCCTTATGCTAATACTATCAATATGATAAACTAAAATGCTGCTGGCATCATAACAAATCGCGTATGACGATCACAGGGGCCATTTTTGTCTTTTGTGTGTGTGTTTTGTTGTTGTTGTTGTTGTTTTTATCTATGCCTCTTGTTATTCTGTACTTAAATAGTATTGTCTTCTGACAGTTAGATGGTATGGTAATGTGTGTTTGTAGATTTATAATCCATTTAGTTTCCTATTAAACACCATGTGTGTGTGATGCTGGTAACGTTCTGCTGACGTATCGCATATCTTCGGTCAATACACAATTACAGTCAAAACAACATGTTTCATTAAAATCAAGGTCATCACGATTTGTATATATAGCTGACTTTTACAATTAAACATAGGGGCACTGCTAATATGACGAAAATCTTATTTAATTTTTATGTTCTGTTCCCCTGACGATGGCCTGTTAAGTATCCATAAAGATTAACCTGGTATTTCTACCGACAACTTGTCATAATGTTGTATCATAAAGCATGCAAGAACGTTTTAGAAATAATGTCATTCTAGCGTTCAAAATGTTGATAAGGATATTTATATTTTTGTAAAATTTCGACAAAAGGGTTTTAGAAAAATATTATGTTTGATATCTAGCTAAGCATTTATCATTTTCGCTCTCTGTTTAAAAGTTAAGATGCTAATGCTAGCTTCCATAGAATTCAAAGTAAACTGCAATGGAATGGTCAATTAAAAAACACATATCTCCATTGTGTTTATTAGCTGCCTTTATTTTAACAATTAAAAATGAATGATTATCATTGCCAGAAACACTATCGATTGAATCTCACGATCTTTAATTGTTCTTCTATAATAATTCGGGGTAGCAGAGGTAGATAAAATGAGACACAGAGTCACATAAGTCAGTATAAAGAACATATATGGGACACAGAAGTAATTCTAACTGTGTGGACAAAACATTGTCAAATTTTCGAGGCGATCTGCCCCTTTATCAAGACACATAAAACAAACAAGATTACATAATATGATACGAACTGTAATACGGGACAATGCAAGTAGACAAATATATTTATATTTATATTTTCAGACAAAAACGCTTCAAACAATGAAGCCAAAGATAGCAGTGATAGGAGCTGGCGTTGTCGGACTGTCCACCGCCATCAATATCGAGGCCATCATTCCAGGCTGTGATATTACCATCATAGCTGACAAATTTGAGGCCGACACCACGAGTATAGGAGCCGGGGGGATATTTAGACCTGTAGAACATGCCATACCAGGGGTACCAGCTGATACTATCAGGTGAAAACAAATAAAACAAATGAAGTTCTTCTCCTAAAAATACATAATATGACTTTTGATGAGTTTAAGATTAATTAAAAAACAACTTGAGTTATTTGTTTGGTGAGCATATCATTAAAAATGCAAATTACAGAAAAATGAAATTTAAATAAAAAAAAATCCCACATATTTCGCTATTAATGTGCATTTGACAAATCTAAATATAAACTAGAGAATACGACTTGTCCGAAAACAATGTTATTTTCTTAAACATCAATAATATAATATTGTTTTCGAATCGATAAGCAAAATATCATTTCTATATCTTAAATGAGTATGATTTAATGTGTAAATTATTGTTATTTTTTCATAAGGCGATGGTCTTTGGAATCGTGGGATTTTTTCTCCAAGCTTGCTTTATCCGATTTGAGTAGTACGACAGGCCACATCATAATGCCAGGTTATATATTCAGCCAGGAGAAGATAGAGGTAGGTAGTCGGTGTCAATATCCTGTTAACCTAACAGGGCCGAATATAAAATGATTTTTGTAATCCCATTACTGGTATCCTAAAACAAATTCAAAACATTGAATTTTGATTATATATATATATATATATATATATATACCAAAGCCGTTATCCAAAACTGACACAGGCAACACAAACCCACAAAGAATCCAAAACAGGTGCTCTGGAAGAGAGTGCGTTCTATGTTGAATCGACGAAACTGCATACAAAAGACCATATCCAGAATGTGTTACAATTTTGGCGATAACAGAATAACGACAAAATAATTTAATTGATATGGCAAACGTAAACGGTATTTATTGAGGGTAGAATAGCCTAGACTCATCACCTGAATGGTGAACCTATCGCCAAAAATTAAGCTGTTTAAATTTCAATAGTTCATGCTAAATTCAATATGTTTTCTCTATTGGTCCACAGAATCCTATATACGAAGATATAATATTTAGCTGCCGTGAACTTACCCAAGCAGAATTAGCAAAACTGAACATGTCACAATACAGGTAAGTTATATAAAGAAACATCAATTAAGACCTTTATTATCGAATTAAATGTGCCAATAATATAACGTCATTTTACAGAAAACTTTCTTGGCTATTTTAACCATCAATATTTGGCTGCTATTTTGAGATACATATTCATGATATTGATCGCGTGTTGTTTTGCTTATGATCGCGTGTTGTATTACTTTTCATCGCGTGTTGTTTTATTTTTGATCGTGCTTTGTTTTACTTTTGATCGCGTTTCGGTTTTCTTTTGATCGGATGTTGTTTTACTTTCGTTCGTCTGCTGTTTTACTTTTAATCGCGTGTTGTTTTTTCTTTTGATCGCGTGTTTTATTTTTGATTGCGTGTTTTATTTTTGATTGCGTGTTTTATTTTTGATCGCGCATTGTTTTGCTTTTGATCACGGGTTGTTTTACTCTTGATCGCGCGTTGTTTTGCTTTTGATCGCGCATTGTTTTACTTTTGATCGCGTGTTGTTTTACTTTTGATCGCGAGTTGTTTTACTTTTGATCGCGTGTTGTTTTACTCTTGATCGCGTGTTGTTTTACTCTTGATCGCGAGTTATTTTACTTTTCATCGCACATTGTTTTACTTTTGATCGCGTGTTGTTTTACTTTTGATCGCTTGTTACTTATTTTTGATCTTCGCTTCCAGGCATGGTTACCAGCTGACCAGTATAATAGTGCAGATGACAAAATATCTTCCATGGTTAATGGAAAAGTAAGAACATTTTTAGATAATTAAAAATGTGTAATGTAAAGATTGTTAAATATATCGTAAATCAAAACCTATTAAAATTGCCTTTTATCTGTTGTCATCTATCGTCCATGGTGTGTCTTACGTCGTCAGTCCGAGTTGAACATTTATACCTCATTTGGCATTGACTAACCCCAGGGGCCTTAGGGGTGAGCAAAACAAAGTCAAAATATCTTAATTTTTAAAGGTTTTCTTTTTACATACATTTTTATGTACACATAATATATGGATGATATCAATAGGTTTTTAGCTAGTATAAGTAGAGTGCTGGCACAAATGCTCTTGTGCCTCATATGTTTTCTTTTGCAATCGTGATACTATTGTATAACTGATGTTTTTTGAAGTACAATAACATCTTACAAAGTCTTCACAACATATAATCAGAGCTTTTAATGACGAATGTATAAATATAAATAACAGTGTAATGAAATGATTTGATCAAAGACATACGGATTAAAGGTGATTTTGAAACTACATCATCATGCATTTTCGCTCAGATTCAGAATTAGTGTGAATCCTTAGCGAATTGATACGAAATATAGAGTGTGAAATGCCGAATAAAATGAATAATGCCCTATAAGTCTTGAATATTTTGCAAACCATCATCATTAGAATTCGTCAGGTCATAAGTTGAATATTTTCTAATTTTGTACGAACTGTTGTCGTTCAAGGTTTGTAAGGAATGGAGGAAAAACATTGAAAAAGAGAGTGGACGACTTAAATGAGGTAATCTTATTTACACAATAACTATTGTTTTACATGTCGATAACGCCTTCAAACGTCATTGTTTATTCCCAAACGAACTAGACTGGATTGTGATTTTTATCACTGTTACGTGGCACTAGTTATAACTGTTTCATATTTGCGCTGACAAATTTCTCTTTTAAACCACTTTTGCATTGCGTTTGTTATCAAAAATAATAGAATCTAAATAATGTATATTTCTGGGCAGGCATCCTGCACTTGTTGATTTCTTGTGATTCAGTTCCAAGGAGGCCCATACGATGTTGTGGTGAATTGTACAGGTTTAGGGAGCAGAGAACTTGTGCATGATAAATCTATATATCCTATCCGTGGGCAGCTAATCAAGGTAAGCCATTCGAGATTTGTAACCGGAATGACTCCATTCAAAGTTTTAATACCCTGATGGAATTTAACTGTATGGATTAATGTTTACTGTATTTAGATGTTAACTTGAATAGACTTTATAAGTTTTAAAGATATAACACAAAATATGAGACTACGCCGTCTAAGCTCAATCTACTATTGATTTTGTATTCAAAATTACTAATTCATCTTAGAGACTATTTTTTTCTATGAAATCATAACGCAGTTGTTTTCGCTGTCGATCAGTAGCGATTTTGCAAACGGCAATGGCATTCCTTTTATAGGTTAATAAACGGAATTTGCAAGCCAATGTGAAAACTTGTTTCAAGCAAGATTGGATTATTTTAATGTAAAACATTGGAGATACCTTGAAATGTTCAAAGTACTTTGACATCCATCGATTGTCATGCTATAACATGTTTACATTACAGCTCGAAGCTCCTTGGATAAACTTCTGGATATACACAGATCATGGTGCATACGTATTACCAAAGTAAGTTTTCTTACATAGACTTAGATCGTCATTCTACGATACAATCACTAACATGATAATTACATTAAATTAACTTTTTATTGTTTCCCTTATAGAGTCAGCTTTGTGTCATTTCAACAGGGATATTTGTTGGACATGTTTTTCAGCTTGTTTTTTTTTATCCAAATATTGCCTCTTTGTTCAATTTCTTATCAAACTTGTAGTTTGACGAATACCTATACAAATCATATCCTTTAAGCACCGTCTTTCTCTTTCTATGGTAGCATTGGAAAATATCAAAACTTTTAAGCATCGTGAAACTGGTGATTACTTTTCACTCTAGTTTCTTTTTTTCTGTGTCGATTCCAACTTTTTATTCCATTTGACAGTGCTGAGTTCGTGGCGATAGGAGGGGTACGACAGGAAGGAAGGACAGATCTGGCTGTGGACGCAGACGACCGGAAGGGGATCCTAGAACGGTGTTACGACATGTGGCCTCCTCTTAAGGTACAATAATTAACATATTCTTCAGTTGTATATAATTACCTGGAATTGTGTAGGGGAATGTATATCAGGTGAATGAAAATTCAAAAAATCGATATCTACTTTCTTTGTATTTCATGAAATTGGCTTATTAGTTATCTAACTTATTACAGTGAGCTCAGATTTCACAACATATAACACACTAATCCAAGGATGTATCCTTTATAGGGTGCAAAGATAATTGGAGAATGGGTCGGACTAAGACCCACACGGAAGCCATTAAGGATGGAGAAGGAATATATACGGTCATCGGGAAACGTTCTGAAGGTAAGTAACAATGTATTTTATTCAAAGTATTGCTAATAAAAAAGTCTGATTTAAAAAAAAGTAAAATTTCTTTTCATGGCGTTTTCATATGCTTTGTTTTTACACTGAAAATGAAGATTATGTTAGACCTAAATTAAGGCAGTGCTTACTCGTCGGAAACACACGGGTCAGGTTGTTCAAAGCAGGATATGCTTAATCACATGATTACAGTGTTCATTTCTCGTTAATGCAAAGTTTGTGATTAAATCTTCATTATACTCAGCAAGTAAGTTCTTGAGATTGTTTTAAAAAGTAAAATGTGTATAACCAGATGTTATATTATTTTGATTTATAAATTGTCGTTAAACTGTGATGAGCCTAATCACCTTTTGAAAAATTGGGCCCAGGTCTCGACATGAAGATTTATATTCCGAGTTTGTCGTCGTTTAATCGATAATTCGTTGTGTTTACTATTCACATTATTATCCCTTCGCTTTATTGAAGGTAATTCCAGCACTTTAATCTTTAAGAATGCATTTTTGAAACCAACATGACGTGAAAGTGTATGTTTCAGGTTGTCCACAACTACGGTCACGGTGCTCACGGTATAACGTTAAGTTGGGGTACCGGTAAAGAAGCAGCCAGACTAGTCAAAGAAATGGTGTACGGATCTAAACTCTAATTAAATATAGGCGAAAGTTTCTGTTCTGTGCTTGTACCAGCTGTACCGAGAATGAAACGTGATTGATTCTACATTATGACAGCGAATCCTGCACTAAAATTAGCCTTAGTGAAGAAAAACACGCATTGATTTCAAGTTCCTTATGCAACATACGAAAATCACGCATAGCTCTGATTTCATCGAAAAAAATATTTTCCTATTTCAAGAAATACCTTATATATTTCCATAATCATGACGGAGTCACAGTTCTTTCATTTTGTATCAAAATGACACATTTTAGATAATAAGCAATGCACATAGTTTCTGCTTCCTTGTAGATAAGCCACATGGTTTTCAGTACAACTGGTACAAACGCGTTGATAGTGTCAATATGAAATTTAAATCTAATGTATCTAGTTAGAGAAAAAACATGTGAACTTCGCCCTTTTCCAACTTGTTATAGCGATAAATATGTAATAACATGATTGGTAGTAATCAGTGGAACGTATCCGTCTATGCGTCATCATGAATTGCATGTAGTTACTGCCTATATCATCATATGAAAACCGAGGAGTATGATATGGTGTCTGTTCCTATAGTATTAGGGTACCATATTTGTTGTAGATTTTAGTACGAGGGCCTATTGAAGACTATGGAAATTGGATTAAATGATATTACTTTTGGAACACCCCTCGTACAATTAAAATCCCATTTGTTGTTTGCTGTCGAATAATGTGAACTTTACATCAATGCTGTACTGCATGAAACCCTTTCATAGTTGTTGATTGATAGACAACATGTGTTATATTACAATGTAGAAGTATTCTAAATATTGAACTTTGGCATTATCTATAAAAGTTCAATATTATTTAGAATAGTTAGATAGAATTAACGTTGAGATTTAATTATTTGATGGAAAAGAGTAAGTTTTTGTTCTAGTATTGGAGTTTGCATTTAAAATATATATATAAATAAAATGTATCTCTACCTCTAGGTGTTTTTACAGAACATTCATTATATATATACAATAACTGGGTAAAAAGTCTGCATAAGAAGTGAATAGAAGGTCAGAATGGAGTTTGCCTTATGTTAATTTTAAGTTATCTCCCTTTACTTTTCCTTTATTTTCGAATCTCTAGAATAATGTGTTCATATTCCCAATTCGAGCTTGGGAATGCTAAAGTAATTATAGAAAATTTGGAATGAATGTGTTAAAGCGATTGTGGCAAACACAAGATTTAATTAATAGTGAAAAAGAACTTGCTATCTGTTAACTTCATAAACATATGCTTTTAAGTTTCTTTTCATGTTTCATTATGATTTTATGCTTTATTTTATTAAAATTAATATATTGTTAAAAAAATTCCAGTTCTTTGTCTTATTTGTATAACAGTGGATAAGTGAACAGAACAATGATGAACATTTTTCATTTTGATGCCATGTGTTATATTGTAGTACACTTCGTATTTATTTATTTTTGACGTAATGACATGTATAATTATGTACATATAAGACCGTCACAGTCAATGTATATAAATACAGATTTTATCACTCTCAGTGTATCATCAATAAATATAAGTAACTGCAATATCTAGATATTTTAAAAGTTACAAAAAAAAAAACACACAAAAAAAACTGGGATTAATGAAAAGATTGGTGAAAGACCTCTGCTGAATCGATAATCAATATGATATTTCCTCTTCAAACCGTCTTAAATCGTGTGTCGTCGCAACCAGATAAATAATATATATTTACAAACTTTTGTCACTTAAAATGTTTGGGAAGAAATAATTTATGGACTCTGTAAATATGTGGTACGAGGTTCAGTTCTCATCAGATTGACACCTGTTTGAGTGGTATTACTTTCACCAGTGATTAGTCGCCGCTTCACACATTTATCACATAATGTAAATATACTAACTCATGTAAGGTCAGTTGTTCTTAAATGACCTCTGAGAGAAATAGATACATGAAACGGCACAATACAGCTTATCATTGACCTGGATTTCATACAGAACACCTGAACATATTTGAGCCTGTGCGGATGTAAGTGTCTATTATTGTTCAGGTATTGTAATATGTCGGGATTTTTTGTTTTATAAGTTAACAGCCAGGGTCATGTAAGGAAGTTTCATGTTTATTAGTGGAGGAAAGCCTGAGTACCAAGAGAAAAACCATTAACTGGCGGTCAGTACCTGGCAACTACCCCACATGGGATTCGAACTCGCGACCCAGATGTGATAATATGTCGAGATATCTTAACCACGCGACCACCGCTCCCCCATGTCGGGATCATTTATTTAAGGGGACATCGTTTTCACCTACAACCTTTTTCATTTAACAGAATCTAGATGAAAGAAACAGATAAACGAAGCTGTTCAATAAGAGATCGTTTAAGGATGTCTATATTTTTCAGTCATTTTTACTTCAATCATCTCAAACTTTTTATGTCAAAGGGTTTGTTGAAGAATAATATAAATATTTACTAACGTCATGTAGAATAAGATTAATTATGCACGAGTATCAATATTTGTTCATACACTTACGTCATCTTGATCATTTGTTTCACTGCTTCAAACTTGTTTTATCCCAAGACATCGTTCCTTCAACAATTTGTTTTATTGTGAAAATCAAAGCAAACCAAACATAATTGTTAAGATTAAATATAATTGCCTTTGATATGGCCAATGAGGTGTAATATCGAAGCGTTTAACAAATAATGATTAATGATTAGCCCACTATCATTCATCCAAAAGCAAGAAATTACTAAGATAAACATTTGAATACTAAAAGTTAAACTGACAAACTTGATGCAAGACCATACACCAGAACACGTGGACAATGGTGGACATCATCGTGATCGGTGCCGGGGTGGTGGGTCTATCCTCAGCTGTCTCCATCCAGCGGGCACTTCCGGGAGTAAAGGTCAAGGTCGTCGCTGACAAATTCTATGATGAAACAACAAGCATTGGAGCTGGAGGAATTTTCCTACCGTCAGAAGAAGACGTTCCTGGAGTACCCTATGAAACGCTTAAGTAAATATACATCGCCGATGTAAGGCGCTATCTAAAACACAAAAATCCAGATTAATAACAAAGAATTACGATTTAATATACGTTCATTTCATTGAAATGCCATTATTTTGTGCCAGATAATCTTTAGTTAATCTGAGCTAAAAGACACATTTATATTTCTATTTGACGTAATAAACTCTTTGTCATTTGCATAATCCATGCAGGCGATGGTGTGAGACGTCGTGGAACACATTCTCTAAGATGGCTAGTTCTGAACTAGCGAGTACCACCGGCCACAGAATATCTCACGGTTACTTACTAGAAAGAATAAAGACAAAGGTAACATATCTTTGAACTTCATCTATAGCACATTTTCATTTAAATTCCACTTATCCATGTAGTTGCTTATTTAAAGTATGAACATTTGCTGTCTATTTGGACACCATAGTTTACGGTGATATTATGTTGCAATATGTAGTGACGAGCTTCCCTGAATGTGAATGCTACAGCCCATGTCTTGTCAAACATTATAGCTATTTCAGGTTTCATAATTATGATAAATAACAGTAACACTTGGGGAACCTCTATTTACCAGACTTACTTAATCACTCACAATACTCGTAATCTAAAACCTGATGAAAGAGGTAATGAAAATAAAAAACAAATATTGCTAAAAACTGTATCTTTGTTTGATATTCAATTGCAAAGGTTAACTTAGTCTTAATTGAAATATGTTTTGAATTGTATGGTTATTAATTTTACAGAAACCAGTGTATGCCAGTACAGTTTACTCATTCCGAGAAATGAAACCAGAGGAACTTATCCGACTAGGGGTTTACGATAATTTTAGGTAGGAAAACACCGAGCGGAGTTAAAGAAAACACTCTTTCTGTTTCTTCAGTAATAATCAATATATTTTTATTTAATGATATTTTATGTATCCATGGTAACACGTTACAGTGGAAATACTATCTACTGTAAACCAAATTATTTTCGCGAGATACAAATTTTCACGTAATTTCGTCATTGCATATTACAGAGTAAGCTCCCTTGCGGGAGTTCTGTATAGCCATCCATGCAATACAACTTCGTGACGTCATTGCGTCAACAGAATTATCAACGGTATTTTCGTTGAAAGCATCATGCAATTTTCATGTATGGAGAATTGGCTTGCAGTTGCGAGTTTCTACAAACTTATTTCAAAATGGCGGGATATCATAGGTGTAAAATTGCAATAAGACGTCGAGGTATGAGAGAAAAATACTATTTCATAAGGGGATATGAACGATAGGGATATTCTACACTCAGGTATGTTGCCAGCCCAGGGTTTTCCAACATTTGTGACCCGAGGTTAGAATAAAAGAGTCTTATGATATTACATAGTTGTTTTATTTACAACAGATTTGGATATGAGGTAACAACCATCATTACTAATATGAGGAAGTATCTGACCTGGTTAATGGATCAGTAAGTTAAAGTCATAGATATCATATTCTGCGATCTCATAGCGCATCTCAACAGCATTTCAAACAGTCTTATTCTTTTGAAGAATCGCCATGGCGAAATGTTATTTACAAAATAAAATATATTTAACCTGACAGATGCAAAAATTAATACACTAAAAGACACATATAATTTATATATACATACGTATATAATTTGGTTCAAATAGAATGTATTACTCGCTTTTCAAATCGCGAATCGGCGATTTGTCTTTCGATATCTTGACATTGCGGATTGATATCGTTGTTTTTCAGCACAAGCCATAAGGAAATCGTAAAAAAAAATTAGAAAGTTCGTAAAATATTTATCAGCAACACTTTTCCAGATTTACAGGAAACGGTGGCGAGGTAGAGAAAAGAAAAGTAAAGAGTTTAAATGAAGTAAGTGGACGCTTTATGTATGATAAATGTTAGATTGCACCGTAAATATCAGTGTCCAAAAAAAATTAATAAAAAAAAAATAATAAAAAAAAATACGGAGGGTTCTACATGACAGAAGAATCAATTTCCATAAGTTTGTGTAATTGTTGTATTTACTGTATTCATTCACAGAAAACGAAACATTTTCGAACTAGAATTGGACTGCATTATACCATTATAGCTTATATCACGAAGTGTAAATCTGCTAAAAACATTTTCTGGTTTTAGTCTAAATCGTTAAATTCTTGACACAAAAATAACTGTCTATACGTTATTACACATATATTACACACTGTCTGGTCAAACATTGTTTATTTGGTAAACTTGACGGTTGTATTGTAGTTGTATGGTCAGTGCGATGTAGTGGTCAACTGTTCCGGACTGGGTAGTCGACACCTATTTGGAGATTACCACCTATATCCAATAAGGGGACAACTTGTCAAGGTAAAGTGCGTTACTTTAACGCTTATAACATTTATCCAGCTAATTGTATAGTTTTTGTTGATTAAAAAGAAAACATGTTAATGTGATTAATAGCATTCTCAAGGAATATGAAATATGTAATGATCAGAACATTTTCTAAATCTGTGACAAAATCAGCAATATCATGCTTTCCGTCGAATAAGGTCAAATATCTTAGAACTTCACACCTGGATCAAATCCATAAACAAATAGCTCAAATATTTCGTGTATAGTAACTTATCTAAAAACAAATAAATCAAGCAAAATTAAATGCTATATATTTTAACCAATGCTTTCAATTAAAGATAACGGTATGATACTTAGTTTTTCATACTTGAGTGTCCAATACAATAAATGCTCGTCATGTATCTGTTAGTGTAAGACATGATTCGACCAGACTTACTTCCCTTCATTCATTTCACTCTAGCAGTATTTACGAAAGACGACAGTAAACAGCGCTTTCTGTCGTATGCCTCTCTGTTGTTGACAATCCAGCACCCAGCATTTATTATCCATCCAAACCCTTTTGCGTTGCGTCCTATGTGATTATTAGTTATGAATACTGGATGTTGTTGAGTTGCAGATAGAGGCACCCTGGATGAAGGATTGGATTTTCACAGACGCAATGACACACATACTTCCAAGGTATGTGTTATGCTGAGTAAAATACATTGCTGAGATCATAATTGTTGATTGATGTTAAACAAATATTTGAAGTGAAATTGAGGCTTTGTTGTTTACTTGTAGTGACGATTTCACTGTCATCGGAGGTATAAAGGAAAATAATAATTGGTCTCTGGATCCTGATCCATCCGTTAGACAGGGGATTGTGGATAGGTGTCTACGCTTTTGGCCGGCGCTAAAGGTGTGTTTTATAACATCAGGTCAATTACAATCATTGATTTACATGTAATGTCGATTACTTAATCTTATATCGAACACATTCCACACACTTGTCATGTTTGTGTATTGACGGAAAGATCGAGACCGTGACGTGATGCACTCGTACATTATTTCAATCACTCTCGCATCTTAACAATTAATTCATACAATGCAATAACTCAATGAATAACAATCTTCAGCATTTATATTTCTATGTCCACAGCATAAAACTGCCACGCTACGTCCTAGCGCTATTTATGTCGGAATCTTCAAATATTCTCTACCCCACAGTATCGTTTATGTAAACTGGAACACCTCGACCCGATCCCTGATCGGGTATATGCCCTAACCACAGGCCACTAACCTGTTTTGTTACATCTTAAACACTGTATCTTAAATGTAAACTGGAACACCTCGATCCAATACCTGATCGGATATATGCCCAAACCACAGGCCACTAACCTGTTTTGTTACACTATGATTGTTAACTTGTATTGTTTACGTCTGGTATAGGGCGCTAAGGTGTTGGGAGACTGGGTAGGTCTGAGACCCATGAGGGAACCAGTTAGACTGGAGACAGAGGTCATGCAGTTACCACAAGGAACACTAAATGTAAATACATTATACATATACTATAGTTTTCTATTTCAAATATGTCATCGAGGAAACAAGGTTTTATTAACCAAAACCAATTAAATATTGATTAGTTCTAGATGTGTGTTATTTTTTGCATAGGGGTTAGGGGGGTTAGGGTGTAAAGGTAAAGCAGGAAACAAAATCTAATCAATTTTGATTTAAAGTCGTCTTAGTACCACTCTGTTATTTTGTTGTAGGTTGTTCATAATTATGGCCATGGTGCCAATGGCATTGCTCTAAGCTGGGGAACTGCGGTGGAGGCTGCAGAAATGGTGAAAGATCTTACATCTAACACACAATTATCGAAACTTTGATACGTCAGCTGCGGTATTATGAACCACGTTAACATTTCTTTAAAGTTTCATTTCGACATGCTATTTTCCGTAATTAAAATTATCTTTATTTTTTCATTTGTGTGATAATTTGCTTGAAGAATAAAGAGAGGGAGTGATTTAGAGTGTCCACATTTTCTACCACCCTCGATACTCAAGGGATTATTATCACTGGTGTTATATCCATCCCTGGACCATAATAAACAGATGAGATCTTACGTCAAAGAACAAAAGCAAAGGCAACAGATGACATACCGAATATCTTTGAAGAATAGATTTCGCTGATTTTGTTGAATAGATTTCGTTGAATTCGTTGAATATCTTGTAAAATCATTTTTTTATCTATTTGTAATGATATGAACTAGGAGACATTTTGTATATGATGTTTATCAATATCTAGCTTGATGTTTTAGGATATCATCATCATTAAATAAATATAGCAATTAAGATTATTTATGTATATATATCAATATTAATTTGTATCTACTGTTCATATGTAAGGAGAGGGCGTGTATAGGCATGTTGCCCGTTGCCCAATTCCGATTGTCTGTAACATCTGACAATAAAATATTCTGAAATCTTCGAAGTTGCTTTATGCTTCGGTCACAACCCCTTCCGATTATACTTGGGATGTACTCCCGGCATGGTTTTTAGTCATTTTGGTTGGGTTTCCGACCGGTAGATTTTCATAACCAGCAACATATCCTTCTCTCATCCTTTAGTATCGTCCGATATTCGGCCGGGAATCGAGCGGAAATCACATCGCCCGACATTCGACCGGGCCTGATACAAGTATCGTTGGTTATTTATAAGATACTCGGGCGATATTCGTACGATGTCCGGTGAATAGACGGTTATCGCCCTGACATCATATGATAATAGGCCGATTAGCATTATATGTTCGGTCGATATTCAGTGCCTCACCGGTCCCCAAAAAATTATCTCTCGAAACAGATGCCGTACGAATACCGCACGGCCTCCTTTTTATGTAAGTGATGTGTGACAAAACAATGTCTAAACAAAATACTGTGCAGTTATAAAGCGACGGTCAATAAAAGCTAAAATATCATAAATACTCTAAACGGTAATATTACCAGCGATAATGTGAAACTACCTGACAAAAATGTCTCAGAAAAATTAACTAGTCAAAGCCAGTGTTGCTACATTGTACATGTATTTCCAAAAATTTAGATAGCTAGCTAATTTTCAAATGGATATTTTCCAAATATTTTAGAAAAGTTTGGGTTTGAAAGTTTTGAAATAAATGCCAATAACACTTTTTGAAAGTCTTTGTCAACGCAAATGGTTGTTACTTCAAATAAATTTAACTTAAATGGAGATTCTAATTTAGCTTTAGTTATTTTGGAAATTCAAAGAAAACTGAACCGCCAGCATTTCCAAGGTAGTATTTTATCTGCCATGTACTTACGGATGAAGGGAACATCTGCCTACAGCTGAATACAATGCTCTCGTATATCGGGTTCTGCATAAAACAAAGGAACAGTTCGACTAAACACTGTTGCTTTGAATACATCATTCAAGGTTCTAGTTTGAACTCAAAAGATGTAAAGATGATAAGGGACATGACACTTCTACTTTGGCCAAAATCAAATAAACGTACATTGTACTTGTTTCGCATCAAATATAAGTGACTAAATCTTAGTATTATTTCTAGTGTAAGGTATATATAGATGACAGATAAATAATGTTAGGAATGGATCTTGCTTTTGTCATGGGATGAGTTTCTCTAAAAAGTAATGTCATGAAACTCTTTAGTACTGCTAATACTAGTATGCCATTTGGATACAGGTCTGATCGGTACCATTGACGTACTTAATTAAAATATCCAAAAAATGTATTGAAAATCTACATTTACATGTAGTACTATAGAATATGCGTGGGCAACACTTTTTATATAATCATGTTTGTCTGTAAATGCGATTTGAAAGAATAAATATTAAAACAGCGATAATTTTACCACATCTGGTTCTGTACCCTGACCGGTCTCGCAGGCCATGTCCAAGGTATCCATAGCCGAGTAAAACTTACAAGACTCGTTCGCCCATCTCCTGCAATATTAACGTGCGAATTCCTGTAATACTGTAATGAAGAAGACAAAGGTTAAAGTGCTACACGTACATATAATATAATGTATAATATTTTTTATGTGAAGTACCGTATCAATAGTGTTTGAGAACACGGATATGTCAGAACCTACAAGTGACATTTGCCTCCACTTTAGTTTTACCAATACATGCGCAGTAAACAAACTCCAACCAAATCACAATGCATATTATTTGGCCTACGAAACGCAACTTATTAATAAGGTATTTCATCATTTCAAAAAATTAACTTTCAGTACAATCTGACATTTTTGTATACTGTTTATGACCTTATTAGTCACTCGTTTGTGCGAAATTTTCAGTCGTGAATTATCCTAAATTACTATGGACGGCAAAATTCGTACGAAAGTCTCCGAGCACAATGGTATATGGCAATATAGGTATATTCTAACAATTTTCAAAACTAAAATAAATACAATGCATATCTAGTTTTTCAGAAAATCTGTGTTTCGTTTCTATCAAAACCGTGAAGCTACACAACCCGGAAGTGAATTAGAAAATTGAATGGCTATATATGTTATCAGTGACCTGTAGGTTCCCCGACGTTTACCGTGAGGTAAGCCCTTGTACATCTATTGTCATTTATTACTAGTATAGAAATACGTGTTTAATCATATGGTACTTTATGTTAAATTGCAATGGTTCTTTTAGTATACATATCCAATTCCACCGTTAATTTCATGGGAAATGTTGATATTTAGGCTTATTTGTTGCGTTTGATGACCTAATTTCGATATCTCAGCAAGTTACATAATCGACTCGATAGACCAGTGATAACTGAAGTAACGTTTAAAGTCCCATTATGCTTTCACCAACCTTTGCTAAAATATACGTTAACATCCCTTATGAAAGGTTCTTCATTTGGTTTCTTTCCAATGAAGATAATTACGCAATAATCAATTAGTAAAGAATTCTTAAAATAGAACGGGTTGATTTGCATTGTTAAAAATACCCGGATAGTAAACAGAACAAGCATGGCCGATAGGGAGGTCAGTTTTGAGCAATACAATATTCTATAATTGTTTTAGTATATGATACATATTAGATTTCACAGATTACAAATGTATTCTGTCAAAGGTTACATATAGTTTATATAAAGCTTAATACAAAATACGTATTAATCGAAAAATAGTGGATGTAAATAGTGAAATGCATACATGGGGCACCATATGGGGTATTTTATCGAACAAATATGAACACGAGGCCGTGTCAATTTTGGTGATGATCGGTTGATTTTCTTTCCTCTCTTGTAATAATTTGAAATAAATACAGTATTTATCCCAAACTATATATAAATAAATAAATATCATGATACTACTTATCTATTCATATTTTGAGAGTTAGGAGTATATCTAAATACTTAGAACATGTATACGTAAAGAGGTGGACTAATAGCTAATACTAAATACATGTATCATATCTGCTTTCTATTTCTTCTTTAGGTATTTTATAACGATATTCGTATGTACTGTATATGAAATATTTGATAGTACATACACGTAGATGAAAGATCACTGGAATCGCCGCTAGTCGAGATACATCAATCTGTATGTTGAGACATGTCTGTATTACTTTGCTCATGATCAACACGGTTACTGCATGTATACGTTATTTGTAAATATATGTATACATATCGTATATTACATCTATATATATACTGTATTATAAGACTCTTTCATATGTGGATATGAAGGATAGGGATATTCTACCCGAGGGTCACAAGATGTAGTAAAACCCGAGGCTTGCCGAGGGTTTTGCTACATTTTGTGATCCCGAGGGTAGAATATCCCTATCCTTCATATCCACTTATGAAAGAGTATTTTTCTTTCATACCTCGATGTTTTATTGCAATTTTACAGCTATAATATCCCGCCATTTCGAAATAAATTCGGAGAAATCGACGACTGAAAGTCAATTTTCCAAACATGACAATTTACGTGATATTTTCATAACAAATTCCGTTGTTTGCATCTTTCATAATAAAACCAGTCATATTCGTGAAAAAAGGTTAAAATTTTACCGAGGAATTAGAGATTTTGTTGACGCCGTGACGTCAAGAGGCTTTATTGCATGAGTAGCCATGCAATACAGCCTCAGGCGACATGAGTGTATTGCCCTAGACCAGCCAGTATTACACCCGTAGGTATGAAAGAAATCTATTCTCAGTGTTCATGTACCCAACAGATATGTTAGGATCCAGCCTACTACTTATACATGTAAACATTTTCTGGTTTATATATTTCAACCGGGGGGGGGGGGGGGGGGGGGGGGGGCTATAAACCGATACATGTCGAGATTTCATTTCTGTACAATTAACTTATTAAATGTTTCTCGATTACGTTTCGTGTGGTTAGAAAAGGATCATCAGAGTATGCGTGTATATACATGTACATCAAGTATTGATTACCAGGTGCATGAGTCTTAATTATCATATGGGCATTTTTAAATACATGCATATAGGCCTACAATTTTATGTACACGGAGCGAATTGATTTAATCAAAGACTCGCATTTACATTAGTACAAACGTCAGTATTCGAGTGAACTATTAAAGGGGATATTAAATATTGTCAGACTATTGGAGTTTCATCATTAAAAAGACACAACATATATTATTTTGACCCTTCATGGTGGGCTATCATTTGCCGTCAGTACGTAGTTCTTAGTACCGTATACATGTACGTAGTAAAAAGGAAAAGGGAATTGAAACTGAAATTTCTTTAATTTCACTAGTGCTCATTCCATTTTACGATGAACGTGAATAATGTTTATTAGCATTCAGCCCATTTGTTTTCATGGAAAAAGTTCGATTTATGGAGCAAGTCTAAAAGTTTATGCGCTAAATAAGATATGTAATAAAAATATCATGCCTGCTAGCGAAGATGGCTCGGACTTTACCAGTCTTATTAAAACGGATATTTTCCCTATCTTCTCTTCTTTTAATGAAGGACTGATCCAGGTTTTCATTAGTTTTTTTGGTATACTTTTCCACCAGATCTTCTTCACTTGATGAACGGTATAGAAATCATTAACGAACTGTTTTCATACTTCATTTCTTAGTACTATTCAATCAAACCAAACTATTCTACATTTTGTACATTGTCCTGTGCATGCAATGAATTATCGGATGATATGAATCACATAGGCCTACATGTGATTCATGCACAGGTGTTTGGCTCTATAGACATTTTTCTCTCTTTATGTATTGACACAGTATTACACATATATATAGAGAGAAAAATGTCTATAGAACCAAACACCTGTGATTCATATACATGTATCTTTACATGTAGCATAAACACATATTATGTATATATGTTTCTGCATGTAGTAATTACAAAGTTCATAATAATAATATTATGCTACAATGTGGATTGTACTCAGTTTGTAATTCATGATCATGATAACTTGTCATGGATACAATGTGTATCCGATAATGCCGATATCGTCGTTGACCCTGTTGTCTCAAACACTTGTTTAAGTTTATGTTCGGTCTTCGATGGAGTAGAACATGATAGGCTTACCAGACTTCGTATGATGTATACATCGCTGTATTATCATAAAAAGAATCAAAGTGTAATATCTATATAGCAGGTAACGACATGGCGTGTTTGTGTTTACTTTCATTTGTTTACGAGTTTTGTCGAGCCATCCCGTGGGAGGCCTCATCAGGTAACACAAACGTGTGTTCGGTTTCGCTGTACATTTCAATAAAGCTAGATTAGGCTATATAGGCATCTATAAATCTTTATGTACATTTCAGCGTAGCTAAACTATGCGGTTCTACATCTTTATTGATATAAAATAGAACATCTTTCCTCTTTTTCTATTTGACTCTTTTTTACGACAGAAAAGACACTCAAATTTCAAAATGCCGTTATGCATCTGCAAGATACTATATATTAGCCGTTTTAGCAGAAAATAACGAGACTACCCAATAAGTAATGAATATGAATCCCCTCTTCTGAAGCGATTTTCTGCTTTTCTGAGATTAAAATTACATACTTCGATTAGTTTTGAAATATACTTAATATGTAATTAATTCAATTGAACGCTGGGTATACATGATATGTATTGTATGCATCAATGAGAAAACAATGCACAACTTTTAAATGTTGAAATAGTAAATTTATAATGTCTCAAAAATGGGTGTGTATATCAATTACATGTACAATGGACTTTTAATTTGACCTTGGGCATATAGGACAACACCCTCAATAATTGGACAGTGATATTCTGATGGGAATTTTAGATATTCATGGGAGACATGTTGACAAATCTTGGTGGATTTCATGGGGTGATGAATTGAGTTCATCTTGAAACAAATTGAATGAAGTGAGCAGTTCATGTTGAATTTGTTTCAAGGGGAACTAAATTCATCACCCATGAAATCGACAAAAGCAAGATTCAATCCTTATATTTCAATTCAATCGTATTTAATCGACAGATTGGAATATTTTGTACAATGATAAATGTTTCTATCTAAATCTCACTCAGACACACTAAATGTTGACAAGGTGTCCAATGTATAATACTGTTATTAACAGTTTTTGTTTAACTTCGTTCTTTAAATAGTTAATATGTGGTACACAACTTTTCTGATATAATAATATTTTTATTAACATGAACCATGCTACATACAAGTACGGTTTGATAATCTATTTTATTACAAACCAACATAAACCAAAATTGTATAATTCTTAACCAAATATCGACATCTAATGAATCTTTCAGTTTCTCCATATGTACCATAAAAAGTGTATCAAATTGTCTCTACTAGGATATGTTTCCCGAGGTTTACCTGTGCTGTCAGTGTTGTGATAGTAGAACTTGTGTTGTTTTAGCAAAACACATCTATTCCACCCTGGCCAACCTTTTACCCTACCTGTTTCTCACCTAAAATCCCAAAAGTTGGCTAGATTGGAAGACACCGTTTTGTTGTCAGACCATCGTGGACCAAAACCAATGAGATAGTTGTATATATTTTGGACCGTACTAAACCTCGAATATGTTTCTTTTCAAATTATATATATTTAGCGTCTATCAACTGCCCAGATGCTGTTACCCACCACATTGCATAAAAATCTTAATTGGCGATATCGACGCCGAAGGAACAATAATCCATGGGTTCTTTTTTTTAAAGGGAAGCTGGAAAATTAAACACTCTTTTAAAAGGAACGTTTTACGCAGCGGATGATGGAAATTGTCATAGATAATTGGAAATCTTGATTCTGAAAATAAAAATGTAAAGTTTAGTCAGGACTACGTTAGACCGTTGCATAAGAGTTCATACAGTATAATAAATACTACAGTACTGACTGACACGTAATTCTGTATAATCATATTACATTTGCAATAATTACAAAGTTATTATGTATAATGTTTCTATATTTGGTGTATACGATGAAATAGATTTAGATGAAAAAGTATTGCGATCCGTTATTTGACATTGGTATATAGCATAAGATTGATTATGATTAAAATTGACATCAAACAAAATAAGGCTGCACATCTGGAATGAATAAATCGACAAAAGGAAAATGTTGTACGGTGTTATATTTCTCCTATCGTATTATGTTAGGTCGCATTGCTGTCAACAAGTCGAGTTAGAATGCGACCCGTTGAGATACTTTTGTGGACAAGTTGATTTAGATTATATAACACAATTTGGCGATGTAATTATTTTAGAAAATTGAGTTATATCATAAACAATTAGCGTTAACATAGCTCGACCTAAATAACACGATAGCAGACATATACCACCATAAAATCGAAAATGTTTGACTAATGAATGTTATCTTCAATCCATAAATGCATAATATATTTTAACTCGTCATTGATATATAGTGCATAACGTTGACTTCTAAAATTAGAATGTAACATTTATATGCTTTACATGTAGCTTGGTATGTGTCGGGATTATGTAAGCAATGCTATGCTTACTGTTTATAATAGATGTTACGTGAGTTCACATACATTGACGACCCGATAAATATGCTTATACACGTAATGCACCAAGCAAAGATTAGACTCACACAAATGATATTTTGGCGTATAACAAACACAGATTAACGCTAGATATAACACCTGATGCTTCTATCTAGTTTTTCGTGTGATATTCAGAGAAAACTAATGGACAATGGTGAACATCATCGTGATCGGTGCCGGGGTGGTGGGTCTATCCTCAGCAGTCTCCATCCAGCGGGCACTTCCGGGAGTAAAGGTCAAGGTTGTGGCGGACAAAATCTATGATGAAACGACAAGCATCGGGGCTGGAGGAATCTTTCTGCCCACGACTACAAATATTCCTGGAGTATCTGAAGATACACTTAGGTAAATGAAATCACGTCATTTTAACAATCATTTTTAACGTTCTTATTTTAATAAAATGCATCCTCTGGGCACAGATCTTTATTACAAACAATATAAGGACAATTAAAAAAAGAATGTACCATGTATTGATTTTCGTTCATTTTTTTCTCTCTCGAGTGTTTTAAGTTCTTTTGTCATCAAAGCCCAGGACATCTTCAGATATTTATAAGTAGTAGAAGACAAATCAACCAAATGATATTGTGTAAAACACTCTTTTATTGCAATTTTAAGTATGCATTGATTGCCTTTACCTTCATTTGCATTTTGGTGTTTTGTTTATCCCTTAATTGAAGTGGATATTAAACTATCATTTTGCACATTTGGACAGGCGATGGTCGGAGACATCATGGCAAGTCTACTCTAAAATGGCTACTTCGGACCTAGCGAGTAGTACAGGTCATACGGTATCCCATGGTTACTTACTCCACAAGACTAGGATGAAAGGGGTATTCTCATAGCTGTCTTAGATAATAACGTATAATATCATTTACGGTCACTATCAAAGTTGGTCAATATGATAGTTCCAAAATTGAGAAAATGTGCTGCAATTGTACAAATGCGGTCATTTGAATGAAAAGTAAGCCAATGATCGTCATTCAATTCATCGTTTGTTTTTCCTATGGTAAATACCAATCCTAGTAGTGAAATGAATGCAAGCAGAGTTCAACCATAGAGTATGTACATGGTCGAGTGAGGTCTACTTACATAATTATATATCTTATATCATACAATATGTAAGACGGATGGCACATGATGAGCGAGAAGCAATTACTATACTTTTACAGGAAGGTAAAATGCTTTTAAAATATTAATGCAACGTTGATTTCGTGCAATCGCACACTATTGAGCTAACTGAAAAACGCTAAAATAAGAATACTATCACATATATATTTGATATCTCCAGGCTAAGACATGTTCTCACCAAAGCTAGTTTGATTGTAGTCCATTGTAGTCCATTGTAGACTACAATCAAACCCATAAACAGACTTATTTCCTTATGTAATGCTAAAGTAGGATTTCTATCTCATAGAAACTTTTACGTGCTGAAGAAAATGTTCTTTTTCTTATCGAAATCTTTATAAAACTGAAATTTATTTCCTTGTAGAAATTCATGTGTAAACAATGAAATTGCCAATATGTTAAGGTGTCCCGATATATTACAACAGGCCCTCCACCTCTGAATTCAAATGAACTGTTAAGCTAGTTAGTAATTATACGAAAATTGAACTTCAATCACATGTATGATAATTGCCAGGTACTAACAGCTGGTCGGTAGTTTTCGCCGGGTACTACCTGTAAACATGGATCTGTCCGTTATATTTGTGACGATATTTGTTTCTTTCCTTCCTTACAGAAACCTTTATACGCTGATATAGTGTACTCCTACAGGGAGATGTCGCCAGGGGAACTGATCAAATTAGGAGTATACGATAACTTCAGGTGAGTAAACAGCAGTTCAGCATCATACCCGATTTGGGTAAGCGACAAACCAATGAAGCTGCTGACAATAAAATATTTAACACTCATATATCGCCTTTCATCGGTATCCTTCTTGTAAACGTTAAATATGGTAAATATTTCGATAATGGCCATTTAAAGATTCAATTTTATGTGTTTTTTTCTCTTCTTCTGCCTGCTATCCCCACCCATCATTACTTGTGTTTATAATTTCGAGATCTTTTTTTATTTCCACTTCTATCATTTTATGTTTCTGGAAATGTATTTCAGATTCGGTTATGAGATAACAACTGTCATTACAAACATGAGGAAATATCTAAAATGGCTGATGAATCAGTAAGTAAATAATACACATATATAAACAACAATAAATATGTTATAGGCATGCGATATTAACGTTTTTTATACTTAATATAGCATGTGTTCTGTCTTTACATAGTATGTGTTGAAAAGATGTGCATGTGCAATTTCGATACATATCAATTATGTCATATTAGGTCAGTATTGTGTTATATGATCCTGGTAGAATCCGATCATAAAAGAGGACGTAGCCGTTGCCTATCATTACGTATTCTTCCATGTCGGTAAACCGATATTTCTATTGAACTAAAGACCATTGATTTTTAACATGAGTTATGAAAATTATTTTAAAAAAATAATGATGATATGCAAGGTGATTACAAGAATTACAATGACCCGATCGCGAGTACACTAATAAACAAGTGGGACTAAATATTGGGCCATGTTCCAAATATCTATACCTATGTGGCCATGAACTATCCAACAAGCAAACTGGAAAATCAGGGCTTTTCTTATATATAATGGAATGATTCTAAAATTGTGATATATTACGGGGTATTATTGCGGTTTTATACCTTCTTCAAATACAATATCATTTGATTGAACATAACACGCGATATTTTTACATAATTTTATCTCATGTTTATAGTTAACTGTCCCTTCAACCGATTGTATCTTTTCTGCAGATTCACTGCGAATGGTGGTGAAGTAGAGAGAAGAAAGATAGGGAGTTTGATGGAAGTATGCATACCTTTATGTTATCAAATCATGTAACGAAATATGGTTGACAAAAGAAGTAGCATTTATATTAGGTTTTAAATGTTTCCGTTTTTTTCAAAACAACAATGAAATGAGAAGCTGATGCATCATTTAAAAAACGTCTTGACCATTCTAAGTTTACTCTATGAAAGTTTGATAAATACCAAAATCAATATTATTCATAATTACGTGCCATAATTTAAAATAACAATTTCTTTTTGTAATGAAGTTGTATGGTCAGTGCAATGTTGTGGTCAATTGTTCCGGACTGGGCAGCCGACAACTGTGTGGCGATAAACTTTTGTACCCTCTACGTGGACATTTGATAAAGGTACGCTATGTATTCATAATAAAGAGCGCTTTAAAAATTAAGTGACATATAGTATTTTTTATCCTGAGATTCAAAATGAATACTGTAAACTCACTTAATTTCGCGTTTTCCTGCTGAACGACTTATTCGCGACGTTATAGCATGTTTGAAACAATTTCGACACGATTAAATTTTACGATTTTCTATCGCACGCGAAAATAAGTTTGTTTACAGTATATGTCCGTATTATAAGTATTTGCTTTGTTACAGGTAAAGGCTCCGTGGGTAAAGGACTGGGTGTATACTGACCAACAGGCACACCTTTTCTTGAGGTATGGCTTATCTACCCCATATCTCATGTACACAATATTGATTAATAATTCAATTTTGCTTGATACGAGCATTTCCATTGGCTTAAAAATTTAATTTATCAGCCCATAAAGGAAAAAATGGCGTCGTCGTTTGTAACGTCGCTTCTGATTGGCTGAGATGACGGCGTGATAATTTCACGGTTTATTTAGAGTACACTCAGATTTTTGTGTTATATCTCCATAACATAAAAAATCTATTCAAGTTAATCCTTAAATGATTCAATCATTTTATTTAAAGAAATCAGGTTTGCATTGGGGAAAAAACCGGCTTTTAAATATACCAACAATTTTATGCCTTGTTGTGGTATGTTATTTCCACCAATATAATATATTTCTATAGAAACTATCTTGTTTGGTTGTGTTTATACACAATATTTATTTCAGTGACGATTTTGTTGTACTCGGAGGCATAAAGGAAAAGGACAATTGGTCTCTGAATCCGGATCCAGCCGTGAGACAGGGGATTTTAGATAGGAACTTCCGGTACTGGCCAGCCTTAACAGTATGCTATCTATTAAAACATGGCAAACGCGTTTATTCTGCTATCTAAATATCAATAAAGCTTTACATTTCATTCTTTTGTATTACACCAATAAAGCTACTGGATATAATCATGTAAAATCGGTATTAGTTGCACAATACGTTGATTGTTTACGACCTATAAACAGCTAATGTCACTAATTTAAGGACGGCCTCCCCAGTTTGCATGTGTTGTATATGTGATTGTCCGTATGTTTTGGGAGGCTGTGGGATATTTATTTTGCATCTCATTACAATAGCGTGTTCTTTTTATAGTGCTATATCACTGACGCATGCGGCCAAATAGACAATGCAACACACCCCACCCGATCACATTATACTGCTAACGTGCTAATAGGTCGCTATACCAATATCAATTCTACGCAGGGGCAGCAAACTACCACTGGTATAGACTATATAGACTATGGTGTGTTTGGCTAGGGTACAGAACCCAGAGTTTTCCTGATCAGAGGGTGGATGTTTAACGCAAGGTCAACAATGAGAGATGTAAATTAGTATTAGGAAGATTGTTTGTTTAATTAGTTAACGTCCTATTAACAGCCAGGGTCTTGCAAGGACGGCCTCCAATGTATGTAGTGTATAGCATGTATGTAGTACGAGAAGTGTTTTGGGAGACTGTGGTATGTTCATGTTGTGTCTTCTTGTATAGTGGAACTCTTGCCCTTTTTATATTGCAATATCACTGAAGCATGTTGCCAAAGACACCAAGCAACACACTCCACCCGGTCACATTATACTGACAACGGATGAACCGGTCGTCCCACTCCCTGTATTCTGAGCGCTAAGCAGGAGCAGAAACTACCACTTTTATAGACTTTGGTGTGTCTCGGCTAGGGGACATAACACAGAGCCAATCTCACAGGGGCGACTTCATCTATGAAAAATATGAGATCGCAACTTTAGTCGCCTTTTACGATCATCAATGAAGAAAGTAGCATAAACATGTGTTTTCACACCAACTTATTTTAGTGTATGGTGATATTTACTTTAATTCGGTGTCGATTAAGCGTCGAGAAAATACATCGTCATAAAAAGTTTTAATTACAAGAAAAAATAACCCAATAGTAAATATAAAGGTAAGTTTGTTTACATTATACTCAGTTGCCATTTTGTAGGGCGCGGAGTATCTAGAGGATTGGGTAGGTCTGAGACCTATGAGGGAACCAGTCAGACTGGAAACGGAGGTCATACGATCACCACAACGGACGCTAAAGGTACATTATACAATTATGGCCCTCTGTGGAGGGATACATCTAGAATTGTCTCCCTGGAAAGAGTTATTTTCTCGAGGGCGAAGCAGCCCTCGAGAAAACAACTCTTTCCAGGGAGACAATTCTAGATGTATCCCGACACATAGGAACATAATTATTTTATTATGCCGAACAAAATTAAAAGAACCCATGAAGATATTTCCCAACAACAACGTTGCTAAATTCATTGGTCTAAAAAAAATAAGCAAAAGCGTTGCCATTGTTGGTTTACGTTGCAGATGACGTCAACTTCCGGTCACGTGCGGAGCTTCCAAGGGGATATTTCCCGGGGGTAATTTCTCTCGGAGGTTATTTCCCTGGGGTTATTTCCCTCGGGGGTTATTTCCCTGGAGTTATTTCCCTCGCCTTCCGATTCCGGGGTGACTCACATCTAACTTATTCAATGTCATGCGATCAAATTTAATCCAATCAGAACATTCCAACTGAAAGAGAGGTATAATAATACCATTAACATTTTCGGAAAAAAAAAATAAGTTAATTAAAATGATCTTCATGCTATTCAAGTTATGTTTTTCATTTTTTTATCACATTAAATCTGGTTTTTGTCCTGGACGGTACTTTCCATCACATCAATTAATACAATGCATTGTATATGTAATAATGCATATCAAAGAATATATTTGATTTTACAAATGTAGTGGATAATAAATTGTTTATTTTATTGTCATTTAATTAATGTTTTTACCTTGTTTTTGTTATAGATTGTCCATAATTATGGCCATGGGTCAAATGGGGTGGCTTTAAGCTGGGGAACAGCTGTAGAGGTGGCAAAACTGGTAAAGGAACTCATATCAAAAACATCATCGTCGAAACTCTGATGTCATTGCTACATTGGTATCTATCAAATAAAGCATATGTTATGTTCATTATAAAGTATCAAAATGATATTTCACAGAAGAAAAAATCATTGTTTCGTCATCTGTTCGAAAATCCGCAAGTGTTTCATTCACTTCACCAGAAATACATATATAAATATAATATGATACGAAAATAATCAAATGGATGGTTTTTAGCTTTCAATTCTGATTATACATTTTTGTCAACTTTTTGACCTTTTGAATCATTAAGTTACAGAAATACCATTCACAATACTTTTTTTTAGCAAATAAACAGATACAGTGTAATATTTTGAGCATTTTTCTCACTGTTAAAATATTGCACAATTCGTATAGTACACAATGATTTATTTCTCTATTTGGCATTATAGTAAGTGCTTTTAACCATGTTGTTTCTTAATGTTAGAAATTGATTATATATTTACATATGCCCCTATATAGTCAATGGGAGGGGAGTTGCGTTCAAATTAGCGTAAACCCAACGACGTATGAATACAAACCCAGAGTAGGATCGGACTACTTCTAGTTCACGTTTCGGTAAGATATTGCGTCATATATTAATGTAAATAAACTTTAATTACTTAATTTACGTTTTACCTTTTCACAGATGACAGATTTACTTTGCATTAATAATAAACTAAAAACGATTTCGCTCTTCTATTTGTCTCAAGACTGATCCTTAGGCGGCACAGACAAAATTATACTCGTCAGTAGCCTACTTGGTTGACAGAAGAAGTGTAAACAAAGTTTTTCGTTGTTTGATTTCAAAATAACAATAACGAGCTGATATTAAATCCAATTAAATATGTATTTAACGTCAAAACAGAATATGTGTTCAAGAATTATAACGGTAATAAACAACAAAATGAATCGCTGGTCGGGGCTTCAACCGGGGGCTTTCCTCAGGAATGTTCGGAGAATTCCATAATTACGTCAGTCACACACCATGCAAACACTTGTCTATCATCCGTACAATAAAATAAAAGTCATGACTATGAAGAATTTAGTCTATATTGCGTCCGTAGACCGATACATATATGACAAACATTCAGCAGCTCAACGGTCATACCATCAACAAGCTATATTCCTCGGTTGAAAATCAAATATGGCGGCTCGCTCCACTTCGGACCGTATCACTACCCTGACAACGATACATACCGGTAGTCCTTTCGCCTCAATTACATGTATCTCAATTTTTTTTCTAAATGGACGTTATTGATATATTATCAAATTGACAAAAAAAAACAAAAACAAAAAAACAACAACACCATTTTAAGAATAATTGAAAAGTGCCATTATTACATTTCAAATCAAACTGCAGCTATAACATTCAACAATCGGAATGGGACTAATTCACGTACCACGTGATACCCGATAACGTTTGTGCGGGACTATTATCTCCAGTGGTGATGGAATGTAACTCTTTGTAATCTTCCCGCTGAAATGACTTTATCCCGCGATAACTTCATTTGACGTCATTCCATCACCAATAGAAACAATAGTCCCGCACAAACGTTATCGGTTATCACGTGGTACGTGAATGAGTCCCATTATATCAACGGCCATCTTGACTACCGTAGTTACCCAGGTAAGCTACCAACGTCGTTTTTAATTTGATCACGAACATGTAAAAATAGACTAATCTATGTAAATATATAGATTGAACAGTGTTTTAATTGCGTTAACGCGCTACATTGAATATGTCTGTATCCCATTACGTTCATACCACCTTTAACGCAATAAAAACACTGTTCAATCTCTATATGGTTCAGTTACACAAGATGACACTATCATATCAGCAACGATGTCTTTCCATGAATCGCTCATATTATATGTATATTACAAGCTATTTTGACTTTAGACATTAATATCTGTCACACTTGGTAATACACAGCAAAAAGTGCAACGCATGTTTTACATACGTTTGAAAAAACATGCGTTAAACGTATGTTTAAAACATGCGTTTTACGTACGTTTTGGCCACCATGCGTAATACGTACGTTTGAACAAAACATGCGTTAAACGTATGTTTAACATATGTTTTACGTACGTTTGTTTTCCTTCACATGTATAGCGGACGTCTGTTAAAATAACCCTACTAATTACATGTAAAACATTAGTTTTATCAATGTTATTGAAGACCTGCAGTATTTTTTTCAAAAATGTTATTCCCATATGTAAAAACATGTTCAATAGCCTCTTTGTTTTGGTTTTATGTTATCTATATGTGTCTTCTACCAACTTATAGTGAACCTCATACTAGCCTCAAGATAGAATAATGCAGCTTCAATATCGTATAATGATACATGTAGGTCTACAATTATATGTACATCTACTGATTGTGAACAGAAGCAAAATGTGGATTCCGTCTTTTTAAATTTTGATTTTAACAGTTTCAGACTAATGCTCTGAATACATGTTATCAATATCAGCTGACCGGCGCTTCATGATGTACAATGTAGTAGATCTACAACTGCTGTTTGATCATCCTCGATACTCCAGGGGTTCCGATCTCTTACGATATCTACACGTGTAGATATAGTAAGTGATCGGAACCCCTGGAATATCGAGGATGCTGTTTGATCTACGAGATCATGAGTATTTGTCCTAAAATTGTCATTATACATGTAGCTAAGGATTATACATGTAGCTACATTATGCATATGTAAAGGAAAACATGCATTTAGATGTATTTAGCTTGTAAACTAGAAAATAGATTACTGAATTTTACTTCGGATCTTCATCAGAATTCTTCTTGAAATGTTCAAGTCATTTGAGGCATTTGGGGACTTGTGCAAGGCTACATCGATGACATAGCTATTACATGTACCCTAGTTGTTACTCCAACAATGTTAGACGTATTACGTCGTGAAGCGAAATAACGACTCTCGTGTTATGGGAGTACATAGGCGTCTGCTTCTGGTTTTAAAAAAAAAAAATAACCTTCCCTACTATATAGCAGGGGTAGGTTATTTTTTTTCAAAACCAGAAGCAGACGCCTGTGCTATTACATGTCAGATTCTAACGTTAACTAATTCTCAGATCCCTGTGGTTTTGCTGACCGCTCCGTTTGACAGATCTTTCCTTTTCATTTTCGTTCATATGTTTGAAAAAAATTATAATATTATTATCACTGAGCCAGAATTTCAAATCAATTGAACATTGTGCACGACTTTTGCAAAGATTTTAGCCTTTATTAAAAATGTAAGTGATGAAGTGACGTTAAGGACAAATTGATGTAGGAAAAATAAAATCATTCCAAGAGTATGAAAGTTATCAATATGTAGTCAATCGTTTGTAAATACAACATACTATGTATGAAAAAATATCAGTCATTGGACAGGAACCGAAAATACAAATAAAATGGAATTAAACTTTAATTTTCTAAATTACAAATATATGGTGCAACTTCAAAGACCATGTAAATGTACATAAAAAATAAAAAAGTGGATTTTGTAATAGGATGAAAAGTATGTATAACACATGTTTTGAAACGCCCGTTTTACATACGTTTACGTTTTACGCCTGTTTACCATGCGTATTACGCATATTTAACACACGTATTACATACGTTTCATACGTACGTTTTACATGCGTGGTCCTCAACATGCGTTTTACATGCGCGGTCCTCAACATGCGTTTTACATGCGCGGTCCTCAACATGCGTTTTACATGCGTTTTATAACGTACGTACAACGTGTATGCACTTTTTCCTGTGTAACAGATTTATTGATTCATATTATGGATAAATTAGGGGTTAAATTTCTTTAAAATTACTTAAATTAAGACATGCAACTTCTTTTATCCTGCAACTGTCCCACATACTGACCGATAACTACTGCCGGATAAACTTGTGCTTTATCCTTCAATACGAAATGCTTTATCCGTCAATACGATCACGTGAATTTGTTCCATATCTGACGGAACTTTTTCTAACTTGACCCAGAACTTGAACCTTCCGGTGAATTAAACGTCATTCAGTCCCGCTAAAACGTGACGTCACATTCATCGGAATGACGTCATTTTTACGGTATCCGAAATCTCGTATGGCGGTGTCGTTTTTTCTTGGCTCATGGCAAAGGTATGTATTGCAAAGTAATTTTTAAACGGGTATATATTGTTTTTTGAGTATTTTCATATTGTTTCAGTGATATATTACACTGAATGGATTTACGGATGGTGTTTGTGAATGCGCTTTTTTATTTCCCACGGCAGTAAAAAGGAGTACACTCTCATTCGGTTTAGTGAATGAATATTTACCTCCGCATCAAAGAAGCGTCACGCTTCGAGCGAAACCAAGTAAATAACTGTCAATTTGCTTTCGTTTTGAATGCCATAATAGTTGCAGGATAAACAGAATACACGATTAGTATCTTGCAATACAAGTTTTATTTTGGTGCTCGACACGGAAAGCCGAGATGACTCGGCAAAGCCTCGTCATCTCGGCTTTCCTAAGTCTCGCACCAAAATAAACCTTGTATTGTAAGATACTAACCATGTATTCTCTATATCTTTGTTGTTTGAGTCTTGTTTAAGAAGATCTCGTAAGAGCGAATAATAACTGAGGTGAAAGATTACATTGACAAACTATGTTACTGACATGCCATACAGATTATACCGCTAAAAATGTACATTTTAAGATATTTTGATGCAAATCATTAAAATGATTTTCACCATTTTCATTGAAAGAGGATGGAAATATTTATATAGGTCTAGGTCACAAATTGAATTCTTTACAGACAGTTTTTCATTTTTATGTTTTAAAGCCAAGCAAAAAGGGTCTGATCTGAACTGTTATTTTTTAAAATTCTTTTTGCAAATAACATAATATATTTAGCAAGTGCAACCACATGTTTTACCAGCATGGCAATGTAATGACGAATATTAACATGCATGATAGTAAAGATTGGTGTTTGTTATAGATGAAAGCATTTGAGCCCGGATGAAAAAAAACATCGACCGACAACCTTGATAAGGCCTCAAACACATGATCCATTGGTGAAGTGATAATCAAATACAATCGGATGATACTAAAATATTCAAGGCTATCCGTGGCAAAGATGAAGCTTTAGATCTGCAAAGTGATTTAGATACAATGTCGAAATGGAGTGAAACGTGGCTTCTAAAATGCACCCAGATAAATGCAAACACATGAGGATACACAAACAGAGAACAAGAAACCAACATGAGGAAATTATACCATACCAGCTCAATGGAAAAACACTGCAACATATAGACCAAGAAAAAGATATAGGAGTAGTAGATTCCACGTTAAGCTTCGACAGCCATATATCAGAGAAAGTAAAAAAAGCCAATTCCATGTTTGGACTTTTGAGAAAATCTTTTCAGTTTTTAGACATCAAATCATTTATTCCGCTATATAAATGCTTAGTTCGGTCTCATTTGGACTATGCTTGCCCCGTATGGGCGCCTTACCTACAGAAGCATATAGAAATGATAGAAAGTGTCCAAAGAAGAGCGACAAAATGTCTACCAGGAATGTCACATCTAGCATACAGTCAAAGGCTGGAGAAACTGAAATTACCAACGTTGGCATATAGAAGAATACGAGGAGACATGATAGAACTCTTCAAAATTTTAGATGGAATATATGACTCCGAATGTTGTAACATTTTATCTTTATGGAAAGATGCAACGAACCGCGAAAGCAGCAGGGGGCATAGGAGGAAGCTATTCCATACAAGATCTAACTATGAGATTAGGAGAAACTTTTTTTCACTAAGAGCTTCTAAGATATGGAACGATCTACCAGAGAATGTAGTGATGGCGCCAAATATAAACTTCTTCAAAAATGCGTTAGACAAACATTGGAAAGAACAAGAACTCTTATACAACTACAAAGCCTTTATACATCATTAATTTATTATTATTACCGGATAAATGTATTAACTGTAAACTCTATATTTTGTCTGAGTCTGGTATAGAGGACTTTACATATAAGTCCTGAACCAGAAATAAACTCATCTTATCTTATCTTATCTTACTTCAGTGAGATAGCACTATACAAACGACAAGCGTTCCACTACAATACATCACCGGTTTGGGGTGTTCTCTGAACGCCAACATATTTATCAACAATAGGTAGGTGTTGTTTTAGGAAACAATAGGAAGGCAATTATATACTGTTTCATATAAGCTGTCTTTGTTTTCACCTGTAAAGTCACCTGAGATTTACCTGTATTTCAATCAGTATTATAGGTAACATTTGTGGATTTTGGAAAATAATTCCTTCAATATATTCTGTACAATATACAATGTAAACTATTAATTAAAGACAATCGGTGCTTTAATATACATAAAATCATAAACATTGCAAATGCTCAGAATTAATAAGGAGCTACATGCGGATTATTATGAACAATGCATTTTAAGTTCCAGGTGAAATATTTTTTTACAAAAACCATATCTCAATTTTATCAGAAAAACAGGTTTCTTGATCAATGTATATTCTAATGTAATAGTATTCTGTATTGACATAGGAGTTCTCCAGGGCTACATTCTTAGCCAACTTTCATTTCTTGTGACCGTGCATAGTTGATTTCTTTTATCGCAGAGACATACACCTTTAAGTATTTGGTTTGAAAATGAGTGGAGAAAAACAATATCATAAAAGTTTAAATTAATTTTGTTGGAAATTTTGACCTGTTTATTATAGTTTCAGTTGGTAATCTATTAAAGCCGACACAAAAGCACATATATGATGTTTTATAAACATTGGTAATAATATATCATTGCTATATGTATTTTAGATACAAAATATTTTTAGAAGTAACTTAATAAAAATACCAAATGAAATGAAATTGAAGACTGTTACTTAGGGTCTCAACCATATTCATTTTAATACACATTATTGATGTTAATATAATGTTGCAATACTGGCAAAATTATTTCAAGTCGAAATGTTGTAGGTCTTGTAATTCTCAAAATGTTGCAAACTTTTAGTGCTCAGAATACCAAATTAACAGTTTTCTTATTTTTTTTTCTATTTAAAGATTACAGTTCATATACCAATTTGTATCTAGCAACAATGTTTGACCGAAAATCAACCATAGGAAAGAAATTTATAAATTATTTCTAACATGCACAAAAATATATAATATTACTTCACTGTTAACCGACAACAGTTTAATTATTGGGTGCTCTTTTGCTATAATGACATACATTTACATTATAATGTAACATCACGCTGATCTAGAATACCATCTTAGGATAAGAAAGCAGGAAAATTATATAATTATGATAAATTATTCATCCTAATGCAACTTTCAAAATATACAGGTATTGTATGTTCTGTTAACTTAAAAAGGTCAGTCAAGTACAAGTAATACATTTTTAAAGTTTTGAAATCAAATTTGACATAAATTCACTTACTCTTTGGTAGGTAATTAACGCAGATGTTACATGTGGTTTATATTATATAAGGTCACTTAACAGACATATATGGAAGACCTTGTTGAAAAATATCACGTTTCAACTGGCAAAAGGCTTATATTATTTCAAACTTTTAATCGAATTGGTGTAAAACTAAGTTGAAATAGGATAATTCCTTTTTGGATATTTTTCTTTGATATTACTGAATGGGAAAGTTACTTCCATGTGAAATAAGTTTCAATGAATTTTGCTTGATTTTAGTATCAATCTATTGAAAATCTAATGAGATTGATACCAGAGATTTTAGATATATCAAGGAAATCTTTAAAATTCTTGAAATAAAATCATTGCGAATTTAATTCAATTTCATTCATAGATTCTATTGTTATATTTTCATAGATATTACTAGAAACATATATTATGTATATATGTATCTGATATTAAATCTGAACACTTATTGAAGTAAAAATTAATCAATATACATTTAGATAAGTATCAACACAGGTAACTTTTACAGGTAAATTTACCTGTTGGCATTGGGACTGCTTTTAGGAAAAAGACTATAACCACTGTCACAACAAACTACCCCACAGGTAAATCCAAAATGTTGGCGTTCAGAGATACACCCACCGGTTTTCAGGTAGACTGACTAGGTACGCGGACACGGACGCGGACTACTGGAAATTAGGGGGTCATCTCAAAAATGTTCGTATTGAATGTGTTGTCAAAACATCGAAATCTATTTATTGACTACTCGCAATAAAATCACGTGCGCTGTAGAGCATAACTCAAGTCAGCAACTATAGTCAACAGATAGGCAACGTTACGTTACATTGTACGACGTTACGAAATGCTTGGCGTCGTTTGCATTCGTGTGCTTCCTTATCAACATACAAGTGACCGTATACGTGTATATATAGTAGTGACTATTATATTGAATTCTGCCTGTTAGACATATTATATTTTAGCAGCTCTGAACGCTGAGCATTTAATGTTGTCAGCAAATATAAACGAATTTTTAATTTTGCATAATATAATTCCCCAAGCAAAACGCATATTACAGTATCTATTTTAAATACAATGAAGGTTCATCATTACACCTCTGAAACGACCCCCCAAGTATCTGCAGACCGCGTCTTTGTCCGCGTACCCAGTCCGTCTACCTAAAAACTGGTGATGTCTATTACCAAGAGACACACCACAAACTTACTGCAGTCTCCCAAACACGCATTCGCATTACACACGCAACACACCACACATCGATAGTTCAACCTTAAAATACGACAGCTGTTAGTAAAACATTAAAACATTGAACGTCTTTTAGTTGGCATGCATAGCCAATATGAATGCAAACTGGACAGAGGCAAATTCTATGAAGCGCGCTAACGCGTTATCGTCAAGAATGGAGCAGCCATTTGAACAGCCTTTTTCCGTGATCGCTGATACGACAATTGTGACGTCAAAATGATAATGACGTCATCATAAGCGATGAAGTTCATTGTCTATATGACTGCCAACTGCGCTTGGTAAGGTTACATAGTGGAACTGCAGTGAAAATGTAAATATTAATCAAACTAACCATCGAACTCCTCTACATATGGTAACATTGTTGACGCTTGTAATATACCAATTTGTTGATTTTAGGATAGTGAAAACAAAGATTTGCCTACGTAATAACAAAATAGCATTCCAATCACTAAATTGTTTCAACGAACGTATAAAAGAAAGCAAAAATTATGAAATTATGCTACACGACCAGATGCACCTGGATTGTAAGCGTGTAGTCATTCATCATTTCTTTTACATTATCTATTTTAAATTTATACAAAGCTAAGCAAAAGAGGAAAATCGGGTGAAATCAAATAATTGTATTTCAGATTTTTTCCCATGAAACTTTGTCTGAAGATAAAAAACCCGTTTATTTAAAAAACGAGTTTTAAATTGGTAACATTGATGACAATCTTCCTAATTATGTAACATATAGCGTATAGTCATGTTCTTCAGTCACCCGTTTAACTGAGTTCATCGTACCATAACCAGGCAAGTCTAACTATAAATCTTCATTCACTGACCTGTCTTAGTCTATTTTGACGGTCTATTAAATAAACCATGAAAGATAGTAAACTGGCTTTTATCATCAAGTTTTCAGTACCGGAAAGACCTATATTTTCACACGTACATATTGCACGTACGGGTTCCAGGAGAGCCCTCAAGATTACATCATCGTTTGACAAATGTGTGTCGGTAGATGATACGGATGTCACAAGGCCACAGTAAAAATGTCCGTTGTTTCAGGAAGATTAGTTACCTAAAAATCTTTTCCATCTTTGGATAGTGTTCTGGTAATTAATAAATACGATAATCAATACTGAAGTGTAAAAGTTGTAAAAAACATATGCATCAATTTAATTTCCGACGATGCTGGTATTAGTAGCTATAATCTAAATTATTCATCGCAATTTAATTTTTTTATAATATATCTGGTATTATGATATAACTGTCTGCTGATAATGCTTCCGTATATCGATAAAGTCAGCGAGCTGTAACATATAAATTGTAAGCATTATCACTGCATTGAAGAACCGGAACTACCAAGACTAGTGGCGCCACAGATAACGTAGCGGCTAAATTGCAAAGGGACGTAATGCGGTAGGCTTCCATTACATTAAGGTGAGTATATTAAAATGACTTTGATGTAATGTGCAGGTGATTGTTAATGAACTGCAGATTAGTTTTCCAACGAGAGCTGTTTTTTCTTCATATTCGACAATAGTTTTAGAATGCTAATTATATATCTAAAAACAAAACAAAAACATATGTGGGGGCTACCAAACATAAGTTAATTATTCAATATGGCGGGGCACAAACCAAAATAGTTATCAGATACAAAGTAAAGTTTGTCCTTCATTTTGTCCTATTCTGCTATATTTTCAATACTTATACGATATAATATGTTACCTGTTGGGCTCGGTTGAGCTGTAACTTAAACAGATCAAAAGTGCTAATAGAATATTTCAAAATCGAAGCTTTGCCATTCGTTAATTACGTCGACACGTTTCTTCGTTATCACGACAATGGCGAAGTTACTACAAAGGTTGATGTATTCTTATGTGACAAATTCCATATAGATTATTAGTGCACTGATTTTGGAGCGAACTCTAATGGTTTTTTAGCTCACCTGGCCCGAAGGGCCGGTGAGCTTATGTCATGGCGCGGCGTCCGTCGTCCGTCCGTCCGTCCGTCAACATTTCCTTTAAATCGCTACTAGTCATAGAGTTCTGCATGGATTGTAACCAAATTTGGCCACAAACATCCTTGGGGGGAAGGGGAACAGAACTTGTATAAATTTTGGCTCTGACCCCCCGGGGGCAGGAGGGGCGGGGCCCAATAGAGAAAATAAAGGTAAATCCTATAAAACGCTACTTGTCCTAGAGTTCTGCATGGATTGTAACCAAATTTGGCCACAAACATCCTTGGGAAATTACTTAGTTCATTAGGGCGGCTTTTTTATTAAAATTACCTTTAATTAATTCGTCACTACTCCTATGTAAAGCTCTGGGCTAATAATAGCAGATTAACACATGTATGTATCCACAAAATTCATTTGGCGCAAACATCCCTTCGGGCCCCAGATTTAAAATTAAATAGCAGGGAAACGAAATCCTTGTAAAAAATTTATGCCTTGAAATACCTCCACCCCCCACCACTGGAGCTTAGGCAGAGATATGAACAGCAGGGCCCAATAGGGGAAATAGAGGTAATCTTATAAATTGCTACTTGTCCTAGAGTTCTGCATGGAATTGTAACCAAATTTTGACCAGAAACATCCTTGGGGGAAAGAGAACAGAAAATTGTATAAATTTTGGCTCTGACCCCCTGGGGCAGGGAGGGCGGGCCCAATAGGGGAAATAGAGGTAAATCCTGTAAATCGCTAATAGTTATAGTTCTGCTTGGATTTAACCAAATTTGGCCCAGAAAACATCCTTGGGGGTTAACAGAATTTGTATAAATTTTGGGCTTTGACCCCCGAGCAGAAAGATGGGGCCTAATAGGGGAATTCAGAAGAAAAACAATGAACTTGAATTCAGAACATTCCTAGGCATTACAAACCAGGTGAGCGATACAGGCCCTCTGGGCCTCTTGTTTATTATTATTATTTTATTTTTTTTGCAATTGAGGTACAATAGTATTTTTTCTATCTTGCTCTCACCATCTTGCTAGGTACACTTCACAGCAGGTAAACCACATAAAAAAACTCTCAATGTAATTATCCACATACTTTATATGCTTGTTTGACCTTACACTCGTTGAATAAATTTCGAGGTAAATTATATTCGCTTGCAATGTTTCCTTTATGTACTGGGCTAATTGTGCATTGACAATCACATAGCCTTATACAAGCTCAATATACGTATTAAATCCTTAGACATTTATTAGTGTATCATTATGCCCCATTGCGTTATAGTACTAAATATATACCATATTGATTTTATCTAAAAAAAAATATTGTATACAATTACTGCATATGAGAAGAAAAAAATCTATAATACAGTTATCGTACTTCCGAAAGTACAACACACTTTTACACTTTTTAGGTCATCTGACCCGAAGGGTCAGGATGACCTATAGTCATCATGTTTCGTCCATCGTCGTCCGCCGTGCGTTAACTTTTCACATTTTGAACTTCTTCTCAAGTTCTACCGGTGCGATTTGACTGAAACTTACATGAAATGATCCTGACATGGTCTCGACAAAAGTGTTGTTATTTTTTTCGGGTCGATCCCGAAATCCAAGATGCCGCCAAAGCCGCCATTTGAAAACACATTTGAACTTCTCTCAGTGTTCTCCGTGCGATTTGGTGAAACTTGCATGAAATGATCATGACATGGTCCCGACAAAGTGTTGTTATTTTCCGGGTCGATCTGAAATCCAAGATGGCCGCCACAGCCGCCAACTTGAAACACATTTGAACTTCTCTCAAGTTCTACCGGGCGATTTGCTGAAACTTGCATGAAATTGATCCTGACATGTCCCGACAAAGCGTTGTTATTTTTCGGTCGTTCCGAAATCCAAGATGGCCGCCACAGCCGCCCATTCTAAAAACACATTTGAACCTCTTCTCAAGTTCTACTGGTGCGATTTGACTGAAGCTTGCATGAAATGATCCTGACATGGTCCCGACAAAGTGTTGTTATTTTTCGGGTCGATCTGAAATCCAAGATGGCCCAACAGCCGCCATCTTGAAAACACATTTTGAAACTTCTTCTCAATTCTTACGGTGCGATTTGGCTGAAACTTGCATGAAATGATCCTGACATGTCCGACAAAGTGTTGTATATTTTTTTCGGCGTCCAATTCCAAAATGGCCGCCACTGCCGCCATCTGTCTTTGAACTTCTTCTCAAGTTCTACTGGTGCGATTTGACTGAAACTTGCATGAAAATGATCCTGACATGTCCCGACAAAATGTTGTTATTTTTTCGGAGTTTGATCCGAAATCCAAGATGGCCGCCACAGCCGCCATCTTGAAAACACATTTTTGAACATCTTCTCAAGTTTCTACCGGTGCGATTGACTGAAACTTGCATGAAATGATCCTACATGGTTCCTGACAAAGTGTGTTATTTTCGCGTCGATCCGAAATCCAAGATGGCCGCCACAGCCGCCATATTTGAAAACACATTTAACTTCTTCTCAAGCTCTTACCGGTGCGATTTAGCTGAAACTTGCATAAAATGATCCTGACATGCTCCCAACAAAGTGTTGTTATTTTTCGGGTCGATCCGAAATCCAAGATGGCCGCCACAGCCGCCATATTGAAAACACATTTTGAACTTCTTCTCAAGCTCTACCGGTTGCGATTAGCTGAAACTTGCATAAATGATCCTGACATGGTCCCAACAAATGTGTTGTTATTGTTGTTGAGTTCGATCCGGAATCCAAGATGGGCCGCCACAGCCGCCCATCTTGAAAACACATTTTGAACTTCTTCTCAAGTTCTTTTCTACCGCTGCGATTCTGCTGAAGCTTGGCATGAAATGAATCCTGATATGTCCTAACAAAATGTTGGTATTTTTCGGTGTTGATCCAAATCCAAGATGGCCGCCACAGCCGCCACTTTGAAAACATATTTCGAACTCTTAATCAGTTCTACCGCGTGCGATTTGGCTGAAACTTGTATGAAATGATCTCACTTGTCATGATAAAGTATTGTTACATCTTTGTGTTGATCACCAAATCGAAGATGGCTACCATGACACTATATCTAATTAATTTCTATATTTTAAGCCCTTGGGCCTCTTGTTTGAAATAAAAATTTGTTGAAAGAAATTGAAAATGATCCTGACATGTCCTTGACAAAGTGTTGTTTATTTTCGGGGTCGATCCTTAAATCCAAGATGCCGCCACAGCCGCCCATCTTGAAAACACATTTTAACTCTTCTCCAAGCTCTACCGGTTGCGATTAGCTGAAACTTGCATGAAATGATCCTGACATGCTCCCAACAAAAGTGTTGTATTTTTCGGGTCGATCCGAAATCCAAGATGGCCGCCAGCAGCCGCCATCTTGAAAACACATTTTGAACTCTTTC
>SAYR01050684.1:71789-151256 GCA_004382745.1 Argopecten irradians irradians
AGAAGGGGAACAGAACTTGTATAAATTTTGGCTCTGACCCCTTGGGGGCAGGAGGGGCGGGGCCCAATGAGGGAAATAGAGGTAAATCCTATAAATCGCTACTTGTCCTAGAGTTCTGCATGGATTGTAACCAAATTTGGCCACAAACATCCTTGGCGAAAGGGAAACAGAACTTGTATAAATTTTGGCTCTGACCCCCCGGGGGCAGGAGGGGCGGGGCCCAATAGGGGAAATAGAGGTAATCTTATAAATTGCTACTTGTCCTAGAGTTCTGCATGGATTGTAACCAAATTTGACCAGAAACATCCTTGGGGGAAGGGGAACAGAACTTGTATGAATTTTGGCTCTGATCCCCCGGGGGCAAGAGGGTGGGGCCCAATAGGGGAAATAGAGGTAAATCCTTTAAATCGCTACTTGTCCTAGAGTTCTACATGGATTGTAACCAAATTTGGCCAAAAACATTCTTGGCAGAAGAGGAACAGAACTTGTATAAATTTATGCTCTGACCCCCCGGGGGCAGGAGGGGCAGGGCCCAAAAGGGGAAATAGAGGTAATCTTATAAATTGCTACTTGTCCTAGAGTTCTGCATGGATTGTAACCAAATTTGACCAGAAACATCCTTGGGGGTAAGAGAACAGAAAATTATATAAATTTTGGCTCTGACCCCCTGGGGCAGGAGGGGCGGGGCCCAATAGGGGAAATAGAGGTAAATCCTGTAAATCGCTACTTGTCCTAGAGTTCTGCATGGATTGTAACCAAATTTGGCCACAAACATCCTTGGCGAAAGGGGAACAGAACTTGTATAAATTTTGGCTCTGACCCCCCGGGGGCAGAGGGGCGGGCCCAATAGGGGAAATAGAGGTAATCTTATAAATTGCTACTTGTCCTAGAGTTCTGCATGGATTGTAACCAAATTTGACCAGAAACATCCTTGGGGGAAGGGGAACAGAACTTGTATGAATTTTGGCTCTGATCCCCCGGGGGCAAGGGGTTGGGCCCAATAGGGGAAATAGAGGTAAATCCTTTTAAATCGCTACTTGTCCTAGAGTTCTGCATGGATTGTAACCAAATTTGGCCAAAAACATCCTTTGGCAGAAGAGGAACAGAACTTGTATAAATTTATGCTCTGACCCCCCGGGAGGCAGAGGGCAGGGCCCAATAGGGGAATAGAGGTAATCTTATAAATTGCTACTTGTCCTAGGTTTGCATGCGATTGTAACCAAATTTGACCAGAAACATCCCTTGGGGAAAGAGAACAGAAAATTGTATAAATTTGGCTCTGACCCCCTGGGGCAGGAGGGCGGGGCCCAATAGGGGAAATAGAGTAAATCCTGTAAATCGCTTAATAGTTATATAGTTCTGCTTGGATTTTAACCAAATTTGGCCCAGAAACATCCTTGGGGTTAACAGAATTTGTATTAAATTTTGGCTTTGACCCCTGGAGCAGAAAGAGTGGGGCCTAATAGGGGAATTCAGAAAAGAAACAATGAACTTGAATTCAGAACATTCCTAGCATTACAAACCAGGTGAGCGATACAGGCCCTCTGGGCCTCTTGTTTATTATTATTATTTTATTTTTTTGCAATTGAGGTACAATAGTATTTTTTCATCTTGCTCTCACCATCTTGCTAGGTACACTTCACAGCAGGGTAAACCACATAAAAAAACTCTCAATGTAATTATCCACATACTTTATATGCTTGTTTGACCTTACATCGTTGAATAAATTTCGAGGTAAATTATATTCGCTTGCAATGGTTTCGCTTTATGTACTGGGCTAATTGTGCATTGACAATCACATAGCTTATACAAGCTCAATATACGTATTAAATCCTTAGACATTTATTAGTGTATCATTATGCCCCATTGCGTTATAGTACTAAATATATACCATATTGATTTTATCTTAAAAAAATATTGTATACAATTACTGCATATGAAAGAAAAAAAATCTATAATACAGTTATCGTACTTCCGAAAGTACAACACACTTTTACACTTTTTTAGGTCATCTGAACCCGAAGGTCAGGATGGACCTATAGTCATCATGTTTCGTCCATCGTCGTCCGCCGTGCGTTAACTTTCACATTTTGAACTTCTTCTCCAAGTCTTTACCGGTGCGATTTGACTGAAACTACATGAAATGATCCTGACATGGTCTCGACAAAGTGTTGTTATTTTTTCGGGTCGATTCCGAAATCCAAGTGCCGCCAAAGCCGCCATTCTTGAAAACACATTTTGAACTTCTTCTCAAGTTCTACCGTGCGATTTGGCTGAAACTTGCAATGAAATGATCATGACATGGTCCGACAAAGTGTTGTTATTTTCCGGGTCGATCTTGAAATCCAAGATGGCCGCCACAGCCGCCAACTTGAAAACACATTTTGAACTTCTCTCAAGTATCTACCGGTGCGATTTGCTGAAACTTGCATGAAATGATCCTGACAGGTCCCGACAAAGCGTTGTTATTTTTCGCGGTCGTTCCGAAATCCAAGATGGGCCGCCACAGCCGCCATCTTAAAAAACACATTTGAACCTCTTCTCAAGTTCTACTGGTGCGATTGACTGAAGCTTGCATGAAATGATCCTGACATGGTCCCGACAAAGTGTTGTTATTTTTCGGGTCGATCTGAAATCCAAGATGGCCGCACACAGCCGCCATCTTGAAAACACATTTTGAAACTTCTTCTCAAGTTCTTACCGGTGCGATTTGGCTGAAACTTGCATGAAATGATCCTGACATGTCCCACAAAGTGTTGTTATTTTTTCGGGTCGTTCCCGAAATCCAAAATGGCCGCCACTGCCGCCATCTGAAAACACATTTTGAACTTCTTCTCAAGTTCTACTGGTGCGATTTGACTGAAACTTGCATGAAATTGATCCTGACCATGGTCCCGACAAAGTGTTGTTATTTTTCCGGTGTTTGATCCGAAATCCAAGATGGCCGCCACAGCCGCCATCTTGAAAACACATTTTGAACATCTTCTCAAGTTTCTACCGGTGCGATTGACTGAAACTTGCATGAAATGATTCCTGACATGTCCTGACAAAGTGTGTTATTTTTCGGGTCGATCCGAAATCCAAGAGGCCGCCACAGCCGCCATATTGAAAACACATTTTGAACTTCTTCTCAAGCTCTACCGGTGCGATTTAGCTGAAACTTGCATGAAATGATCCTGACATGTCCCCAACAAAGTGTTGTTATTTTTCGGGTCGATCCGAAATCCAAAGATGGCGCCACAGCCGCCATATTGAAAACACATTTTGAACTTCTTCTCAAGCTCTACCGGTGCGATTTTAGCTGAAACTTCTATGATTGAAATGATCGCTGGACATGGTCCCAACCCCAAAAAAAGGTGTGTTTATTTTTCGGGGGTCCCCGATTTTTTTTTTTTCCCGAAAATTTTTTAAAAGGGGGGAATTTGGGGGGGCCCGGGCCTGTCAAGTTCTACCGGTGCGATTTGGCTGAAGCTTGCATGAAATGATCCTGATATGGTCCTAACAAAATGTTGGTATTTTTCGGGTTGATCCGAAATCCAAGATGGCCGCCACAGCCGCCATCTTGAAAACATATTTCGAACTTCTTATCAAGTTCTACCGGTGCGATTTGGCTGAAACTTGTATGAAATGATCCTCACTTGGTCATGATAAAGTATTGTTACATCTTTGGTTGATCACAAATCGAAGATGGCTACCATGACACTATATCTAATTAATTTCCTATATGTTAAGGCCCTTGGGCCTCTTGTTTGAAATAAAATTTGTTGAAAGAAATTGAAAATGATCCTGACATGGTCCTGACAAAGTGACACCATATATAATTAATTTTACTATTGCCAAGGTAGTCAGATGACCGTTAAGGCCCTTTGGGCCTCTTGTTATAATAAAGCTATCATGCTTTTCAGTTTAGTTTTATTAATTCTAAAACCAATATTACATTACTAAGCTTACATTTACTTTAATTGTATAATTACTGTAAGAAATATGTAGACTTTATAGTCAAAATTGCCCTAGCGACCGTCTGTATTCAATGACCTGTCTTAAACCTCCAAAATTATTCCTCTCAGCGAAAAGTACTGTGTAATCTATCTGTGTTTAGGTCGAAGGGAGATGTAGGCCATGACTCATGAAAACATATGATGTACCTTCAAAAATAAAGTATTTATCGATTTTTTGAGATATCCTATATCTTTATGCGTGACTTTGTGAACAGCCGGTATACGATACGGGTGAATTCCATGTACATTTAATTAATTGTTAATCAAATAATTACCAACATGTGACTAACGTGACGTGTTCTATTAAAATATCAACGGTGACGATCAAAGGAGAAGGTATATTTGGACAATGGTGAACATCATCGTGATCGGTGCCGGGGTGGTGGGTCTATCCTCAGCTGTCTCCATCCAGAGGGAATTTCCGGGATTAAAGGTCAAGGTCATGGCGGACAAATTCTATGAGGAAACAACAAGCATCGGAGCTGCTGGAGTCTTTCTTCCTATGTCCACAAACACCCCTGGAGTACCAATTGATGTCCTTACGTATGTATTCAACTTCAAATAAGGTTTCAATAAACTGCATTACATAACATTCAAAGACTATCTTTTTATATTTGCAAAGGAAATTATTCGAAATTGTTGAAAAGCGTGCAGGTAGCTTTTGTAGAATCTACTTGTTAAATTATCGATATCACATAAATTAGTATTTTTAAATAAATGGATAATGCATTAGTGAAATAAATAGAAATATGAATATATCTAAACTACCATAATAAAAATAGTCAGATATAGCATATTTTAGCATTGATCAGGAATCCTTTTGAGGGGGCCTCTGGCCATTGACCATTGGCCCTTTAAATTTGAAAATGGCCCCTACTTCTTTATTAATAGTAAATTGACCAGTCAAAATGGTCCCTGTTCAATCATCATGCTAAATTCTTTTTTTAAATGTATCAAGCACTATGAAGCCATCAAATGTAGAAAAAATGTACTCTTTTATTCGTCAAGGCGATGGTGTGAGACGTCGTGGAATGCTTTCTCCAAGATGGCCACCTCGGACCAAGCCAGCACAACTGGCCAAACATTGTCTCATGGCTTCGTACTTAATAGATCTAGGATGACAGAAGTATACTTCTAGTTCCTAATGTTTACAAAAAATAAAACTTCTCCAGAAGTCTTCAAAAGCTACTAACATATTAAACACATTTCAAAATTGAAATGTATGAATAATTCCTTTAAATTATTGTGTTTAGATTTTTTTCAAAAGTCATAGATTTCCACTAATATTTAACAATTTATTTTTCAATAGATACCACTGTATGCTAAATTTGTCTATGGCTTCCGGAAAATGACGTCAGAAGAACTAATCCGATTAGGAGTATACGACAATTTTAGGTACGTTCACCTGTTCTCAAAAGTTTCATCATTTTTATAAGTGCATTTTTTAATTTACAATAAAGCCATTTAGTAAGCAAGCAATTGGTGTCTTATTCAACTCTTGTGTGTATTAAAACCTAAATGATTAGGTATGTTTCAAATATAATAAAGTAATAATAAAAAGTAATTATTAAGTTGCAGTTCAAAAACGATCTCATGCACATGCGTAACAGTTAATAAAGTCGGGGCGATATGTTGGGCCCGTTGGCAACGCATGTCTAAAATAATCTTCATAACGTTTAACACATAAATGAGTCCAGTGGCAAAGCAGTTAAGGTATATAAAATGTGACCGTAGGTCCCTTGTTTGTCTCTGGGCATCCCCGGTTCTATACCTCTATGGAACTTTCTCGTCCTACAAAGACATTATTACTGGAACAGTGTAAATCAAAAGTTTCTCTTTAATTATATTAGACTATGTTAAAATGTTTGCGATTTCTTGTAACTAACCCTATACTATGTTGTCATTACAGATTTGGATATGAAGTTACAACCATCATTACTAACATGAGGAAGTATCTGACCTGGTTAATGAATCAGTATGTCATTGTTCGTAGATATACTGCCATCATGATACTGTGAAAAAAGGCAGGGTCGTAGGTCTTTCACTAGATTGTACGCTTGCGATTCCTGAATTATTGTCGGACAATATAGTCAACTGTTCTACGTACATTACAGATAAAATGGATCGAATTAGTCTTAGAGTTTATATGAGTGCTAGAATACTATATTTAAGTGGAAGTCATTCATGTTTTTGCTTTTTAGATTCACAAGTAATGGTGGCGAGATAGAGAAAAGAAAGTTAGGAAGCTTAAGTGAGGTATGCTTAAATAAGTTAACAAATATTATTATAAATGGTTTTCTTTTTGTCCTTCACTTAAAGTGGTATGGTCTATGACTTTCTCTCTTTTTTTCATAGCCTTTGACTTCTGAAAGTAGACCCCATTTTGTTGTAACTTTGATATGATTTAGGTCCCAATAGTGAAAAACAAATAACATCTTTTTAGTAAGTAAGAAACATGCAATAGGGAAATAATTCTTCCTACACTCTTAAAACTGTCAAATCTATCAATTAAAAATAAAACTCTAGATAAGTTACATTGAAATAAAGTATTTCGAGAAATATGTACACACCCTGAAGTAACTGCTCAAAAGCATTAGTTAGAATGTATCTAGAACACGTTTGTGTTTATTTAGTGTGGGCGCAAAACAAAAAATAGCACAACCATGGCAATAGATTTTGTCTAGAATATAACGGCAAACCTATTAATCGTAAAGATGTGTTAATCTTACATATAGCTAATGGAAAATCATGATATCCCCTATCATTTCTTTAGTCCAGTATGTTTCTAAATAGTATCTGATTTATTATATAGCTGTGTGCTCAGTGTGATGTAGTGGTCAATTGTTCCGGACTGGGAGGTCGACAGCTGTGCGAAGACAAATTAATATACCCTATCCGCGGACATCTTATTAAGGTATTGTACAATCACAAGTTATCACGTATAAATTTCATGTTATGACTAAGCAGGGAAATATTTCACGTAACAAGAGTTTTTAAAACCTTGGTTTAAAATGTGTAATCGCCACATGTAACTTCATAATTTCATAAAGAAAATCATTAATCAATATGAAAAATTAATTTATCGGAGTTCTTTATTGAAGGTTTTATGCATGTTCCTCCTAACAAGAAAACGTATTTCCCCCCATACATTTGTAGATATAGAAAAGATTTGGTAAATATTATACAGTAAGAAGTTGGGTTTCTCTTATTATTATTTATCTGTGACTTAGTTTTTCCAAATAATGTGGTGACAATTTAGAGCTTTCCGATTTGCTTTCTTTCAAGCAGTGCAATGTAGTCTGGTACATGTATATGAATCTGTAAGACCCAATTTAATGATTTTTTACGATAAGTTTTGTGAATAATATTCGTGTTATATAGGTAGATGCACCATGGGTTAAAGATTGGATCTACACCGACGCAATGGCGCAGATATTCCCAAGGTACATATCATCGAACTCTGTTGTTTATAAATAAATTTCTACGAATACAGTGCTATACTTAAATGGTTCTGTGGCTTATGCTAGGTGACGGTCTTCTGACAGTATGTTTCTGTGAGGTAACGCTATAAACTTGTCCAAAGTTCATCTATGACAATAAGAAATATAACTCAATTTCATTTGTGACAAGAATTTTCATTGGCTTGAAAATTTATGTTATCATATCACAATGTAAAATATTAGGTTACCGTTTGAAACGTCGCCTCTGATTGGCTGTAATATAAAAGCATAATGATTTCATTGTAAAACACAATGTTCACGAGACTATATTGAATGCTAGTTTATGTTATGTAGATCAAACATATAAATCAGATATATAATCAGCGACTATTTTCATAAATACTTTCTGTGTTATATTCGGGATTCATCTGGATGGTATTGATACTGTAACATGACCGATGTACACCTCTTTATTAGTTTTTTAAGCATTCATCTAAATCATTTCCTTGTTATGTTTCTATTAAACTATTAGTATGTGTACACGACATAGAAACTCATTACTTCTTCCAGCGATGATTTCACGGTGATTGGTGAAGTAAGGGGAAAAGAGCATGATTATTCCAAGACTCTGGATCCGTCCGACAGTCAGGGAATTATGAAAAGATGTCTCCGTGCATGGCCTGCTTTAACGGTACGTTACCAGTAGGATTTCTTTCCTAAAAAAAGATGGCGTTACAATTAATGCTTCCTAAAACAAAATCTTATATAAACAAAATGCAAAATTAAAATCCTTAAGTCCCAATATATGTAACTTTTCAGTTGTGTGTGTTTTTTGTTGTTTTTGTTTTTTTGGTTTTTTTTTTCAATCACAAACATATACAATGATCGAACGTTGTACCAACGACCTAGAATAAAGATGAAAGACGAGTATTATGACGTTATTTCGTGAATGTAAACCAAAATATCGAACGGTCAATATCGTCTTATAAACATACCTGCCATCTTGAAACAGTCATTATTGTAAAACCGACAATAACCGAAGCGTTTCGTATATGGGCCTACGCATTTTCTACGGCCGATAACATGTTTGTTTCTGATTTTCCCATGCGAAGTCGATCGGCTCACGTGATATTTTCCAGAAAACCGAGACTTTCCGTATCGTTTCGGTTTGTATTTATTGTGGGCCACATTAATTATTTTCATTTTCTTTTATTTTTTTTCGAAAATTCACAGTTGGTCTCAGTAACAACTAACCTGGCTTTAGTCAACAGTTTATGCAGATAGAACGCGTTAATCTTCTTGAAAATGTTTGTGATTACAAAAAGAAAAAAAAAGAAAATAAAAAAATAAAAAGTTACGCCTTTAACATACTTATTTTTACAAAGCAATTAGGAACATTTTATAACAAATTATAGCCAAATCTACACAGGCATTAGCCATTTGAATCTTTCTATTCAGTGGCATACATGTACTGCGTATTGCTTTTAGTGACACTTACACATTCTTCATAATTATTTCAAATGGACAAATTTTAATGATAATTAATATAACAATCAGTGATGTTTTTTTGTTTGTTTATAGGGTGCTAAGATCTTAGGAGACTGGGTAGGTCTTAGACCCATGAGGGAGCCAGTCAGACTAGAAACGGAGGTCATGCGGTTACCGCAAGGAACGCTAAATGTAATTACATATCATTCTAAATTCTGATTATAAAATAGTACCTCCATCGCGGCATTTATAATTTTGTAACTGTAATGTCATACATTACACTGTTATTTAATTCAATATATAAAACTTATAAAAAGTTTGGTTTTATCGATTTAAAGTCCTATTAATAGCCAGGGTCATTTAAGGACGTGCTAGGTTTGTTGGTGGGAGCAAGATTAACAAGGGAAAAACCACTGACAAGCGGTCAGTGCAATTGCCCCACACGGTATTCACGCTCGTAACCCAAAGGTGGAGAGTTTGTGACAATTTGTCGGAACATCTTAACCACTCTTACAAAAAGAAAAAAAATGATTAGTGAAATATTTCATACTAAATATGTCCCTCCTAAGTAGAAGATTGAATTACTGAATTACTGTATGTATTTATGACATGCATATATTTTATTCAATTCGAGTTGTACTCCATTGTACCACAGGTTGTCCATAACTATGGTCATGGCTTTAATGGAGTGGCATTAAGCTGGGGAACCGCTGTCGAAACGACAGAAAAAGTCAAGGAAATTCTATCAAAGCAACCGTTATCGAAACTCTGATGTATACAACGTTCTTGATTATATGTACTTTGATTATCTAGTCCTGTGTAATTTTAATATTATGTAATAATATGATGAGTTGTTTGTGTCTTCAACTACTTTTTATTTTAACTACATATATGAATAACAATGTACGTATTTGAGGTTAACATGTGTTGATGCATATTACAGTCTGTAATATGTAAAAACAGAATTGTGTTTTCTATAATAAACACTAATAAAAATATTGTAGTGTAATTATGATTTGTATTGTTACCCCATTTTTGTATTAATTCTTTTTTTATCTAATAAAGTGTACGTTATATTCTGAATGATTTTGGTCTCAACATTTTTAAATGAGGACTAATATGTATATTTATACAGAAATCTAACATTTGTGTTCAAGCAGAATCGCATGACAACTAAATCAAAAGCATGCATTTTTCTGGTTTGTAAAATTAAATAGGATTTAAATATTGTCGATTAAACGTTAAACATTCAATGAAAGGCTGTTCTACATAAAGCACTAATAATTTGCCTTTAAGCTTAAAATTAATTTCATTGTATGTTTCCTATTGTATGATTTATTTCCCCCCTTTCCTTTTTGTGTTTGATGTAAACATCTTTTTTTTCTGTACTATCCAGAATTGTTCCAACTTTAGAACAATACTGTTATAGTTTGCACACCATGAAATATCTCAATATATCTCAATATATTTCCTCATATCACTATCATCAACACCGCCAGCTGCAACGTCATCCATCAGAATGATTTGACCACACCTAAGAGACAATACCAATATGATTAGGTGTAATAAAAGTTCTTCTCCCAGCTAGCCTGCCATTGACCATCAATTAACTGGTTTCTCAATTCATGAGTATTTAAACAATTTTATTGTTTCTATTTGACGAGGATATTTCAGTTTTGTTTGGTTTTTTAACGTCATATTAAAAGCCATGGTCATTTGAGGACGTGTCCGGAATATTGATGGAGAAAAGCCGGAGTTTCCAGAGGGAAACAATCGACCAGTACATGGTATTTGCACCATTATTTTAGTATAACGATCTTTAACGTGTTGGGAGTCGCAGTGGCCGAGTGGTTAAGATGTCTCTGCACATTACCACAAACCATCCACCCCTGGGTCGCGAGTTAGAATCCAATGAGTCGCCAGGTACTGACCGCTGCTCGATGGTTTCTATCCGGGTACTTTGGCTTTCCATCACCAACAAACTTTAACGTGTCACATGACCAGTATATCGATATATCTACTTAAAAACATTTTTTAATCTCCCGGTGTATTCCTTTGCTTTTAGTTCTGTTTATAATTATTCATGTGCCCTGCATGCATATGGTTTTAGGACAAATGTAATGTCACGTAGTCGCTCTTTTAGTGTTAAATCTACATCTGAGGTAGATTACTGTAAATGATTTCTGATGTAATCTACTAATCTAAATCAAAACCCATAAGCATATATGCGTATATAAGTGTATATTCCTAAAATGTCTGATTGTATTGAAGTAAATTAAAGTGATGAAAATGGAAATTACTTTATTAATGACCTATCTCGAAAACCAATAAAACACTTGAAGGAATACTTGATGGAGTTATATATATAGAGTTCAAGGTCATATTATAGGTCATACTAATTCTACGCTATATGAGAAAAAGTCATAACCGGACTAATTCCTGTCTGATAACACTACCGGGCCACGACCGCCGGTCTGCAGTTCTCCAAGTTAGTCAGTAGTGTGTAGTCAGGTAGCTAGGTGAACGATTGTTTAAGGATGTCACGCGTGTGTGTGATAGGGGCTGGCGTGGTGGGTCTCTCAACTGCCATCAACATACAGAAACTGCTCCCTGGTGTCAGTGTACAGATCGTAGCCGACAGGTTCGAGGAGGAGACCACCAGTATAGGGGCGGGTGGGCTGTTCCGTCCTAACACCGGACACACCAGGGCAACTCCAGAACATGTGGCAAGGTAAATGGTTTATGCTGAAACTGGGGTAGAACGTTTATCTAAATAAAGATTTATAAAAACTAGGTCAGTGACGAATGCCTGTTTAAAGGTATATGGAGTGCAAACAACTTTAAAGGCACACTATACGTAACTTTTCAGAACACGTATATTAACATCTTGTTTATGCAGTACGCAACTTAAGTCTTGGTGTGTATTTATACAAATGTATATAGCTTCACACATTTTAGGATCTTAATTTCTGATACACATCAACGAATGTATATTCATGTCAAGCTTCTTTATATTTATTTTCCAATTACTAGAATTATTTAAAAAAAAATCTGTTCAAGTAGGATTTTATAGTCGTTTCTAATCCGCATTGCATTGTCAGTCATATTAAATGTAGTTTCAAACAATGACATTTTAATATATAAAATGAAATGATAAGATTTAATAGGCTAATTATCCCAACATCGAATGTTGTAGATCCAAACAGAATGGGGCAAATATGATAAATAAGATGATATGCAATAGGCTAATTATCCCAACATTGAATGACATTAAATGTACTTCAATAACAGATAAACTGATACACTTTAGACAAGTAATGTAACTGGGTCACTCGATGTGAACTAGTAGAACATAAATACACTGCTAGTGGGGAAAAGCCTGAGTTTCCAAATACAAATAACTGAACTTTGTCTCGAACTCGACCTGAATATTGGAAATGCTAGTATAGACGGATATCGGACATATCTAACCATAGAGATATCGGACATATTTAACCATAGAGATATCGGACATATCTAACCATTAGATATATCGGACAAATCTAACTATAGAGATATCGGACATATCTAACCATAGGGATATCGGACATATCTAACCATAGAGATATCAGACAAATCTAACTATCGAGATGTCGGACATATCTAACCATATGTATATCGGACAAATCTAACCATAGAAGCATCGGACAAATCTAACCATAGATATATCGGACATATCTAACCATAGAGATATCAGACAAATCTAACTCAAGAGATATCGGACATATCTAACCATAGATATATCGGACAAATCTAACCATAGAGATATCGGACAAATCTAACCATAGAGATATCGGACATATCTAACCATATATATATCGGACAAATCTAACCATAGAGATATCGGACATATCTAACCATAGATATATCGGACATTTCTAACCATAGAGATATCGGATATATCTAATCATAGAGATATCGGACATATCTAACCATAGATATATCGGATAAATCTAACTATAGAGATATCGGACATATCAAACCATAGATATATCGGACAAATCTAACCATAGAGATATCAGACAAATCTAACTATAGAGATATCGGACAAATCTAACTATAGAGATATCGGACATATCTAACCATAGAGATATCGGACATATCTAACCATAGAGATATATTCAGTAGCTGACAGATTTTCACGGGGAGATATATTCGCGATTTTCGACCGGCGAAAACAACCAACTGCATTGTGTATGGCAATGCCACATATGTTTATACATTATACATTGGTTGTTATACACCTCCTTGGTCCTTTTACACTGCTAACGATACCATATCAATTTAGTATTAAAGTACTTAAACTTCAAAAATATCGTATATCACTTGCAAACAGGTGGTAAATGATAAGCTTTAGAATAAGCATTTACATACATATGAGGATATCGGGTATATTTATCAAAATGATTGAACATGACAGTGAATACAATTCCCGCTACAGGTCTCAAAGTCCTATTATTTTTTATTCTTTTGTTTTCATATATTTGATATTTACTGTTTTACGTGTGTATGATGGCATTCTATATAAGATGTAAGAAATGTTTGAAAAAAAGTAGAAAGAAGAATGAAATCAAAATTCTAGCATGTTATGTTTTATTATATAAGCAAAAACTGTGCAAAAGCTCTGAGATCCGTGGTAATATTATTCAAAATTGTTGATATGCTAAGCATATTCTATAAACAAATGTTTAACGAAACACATGACACGTAGTTTTATGATGTCACATGACTACCTCAAAGACAGATGTAGTGGAGTTATCATGCTGTCTTTTATACAGCTGTTACATCCCTAACGAGCACAAATGTACATATGTTCTGAAGCATGTAGTATCGATTATACAATGTCTATAGAAGATAATATCTACATTTTATATCAATATTGAAATATAAGCAGTGTCGTGATGTAATCATACACTTGATGTGATGGATATTTTTCTTTCGATACGATTTTTCACTGAAGTATCAATATTAACCACCATTACCTTCTTAATGACATAGATAAAAAACACTACAAGCATGAATCAGGATATTGTGCAATTTATGGCAGTCTTTTGTAAAACGTAACGATACAGACCCATTTATATGCGTTTGACATTCCCTCAAATTTGCGGTCCTCGTTTTCGTTCGCTTGCGTTTTGATTCTTTTTCTTTTGCGTTTCGTCTGCCAGATGACATTACGGTTTGGTTGACTTCGCATGTATTGTTAAAACAGTGAAGACAAAGGTCGACTGTCGACCGCATACATAATACATAACATAAGTATAACTGTTGGACTTAAACTAAAACAAAGGCCGTTTGACTTGATGTTTCTACTATTGCAGGAGATGGGCGATCGAAACCTGGAAATTTTACTCGGCTATGGCTACCTCTGACATGGCTTGCGAGACCGGACACAGTGTTTCGTCCGGGTACATCTTCAGTCGGGAACCAATAGTGGTAAAGTTATCGCTAGTTTTGATATTTATTCTTTCAAAGCGCTATAGACATCAATTGTTTAAATATGTGTTGCCTACGCATATTCTTTAGTATATTTAGATTTTTTTTTAAAAATGGCGTTTTCTTTAATTTACGTCATAGTAAGGTGAATGATAAAAAACACACCCGTTAGTAACATGACATATTCGGGAGCACTAACTAGTGCCATGACAGTACTTGTTTGTTCAGTATGTGTTTCCAACTGAATACATAATGTAGACTCAATTGATCACCCCATAACTAAAAAATCTCTAAGATAAAACCATTTATCTATTATCCCTATAATTTACACAAGAAACAGTTCTAAGATCTAGTTACTAATTTTACTAGGAGTGTCATGTCGCTTTGCAGATAAACATTTAAGTTTGAAGTGTTCGTACTAGAACTTTGAACTATATATCCAACTTATTATTGGGGGGCTTTCTGATTTGTTCCTTTGCTTTGTACCTTTGTTTTATTTTGGCAACTGTAGTCGTGTCTTTCTTGTTTTCAATTTGTCGTCTGTTGTCTTTAAAGTACATGTACCTTGAACGATTTGTTCAAAGTAACATTTGTCTTGTTCCTACTACATTGAGCAGCGTATTCAAAGCAACAGTGTTTAGTCGAGCTGTTCCTTTGCTTTTTGCAGAACCCGATATACGAGAGCATTGTATTCAGCTGTAAGCAGATGTCCCCCTCTGAACTGACAAGTCTTGGTATTACACAGTATCCGTAAGTAGATGAAAAAATAACAGATTACCTTTATAACGTGAATTAGTCACAGTTTAGAAAATACCAATTTCGTCATCAGAGACGTTGCAGTTGTCCTATCACCAAAGTGATAAGATACTTGAAATGCAAGTCGTCGGTTTATAAGCGGAGAATGCAATACCATCAAAAACTCTATAGACAATGCAACTCATCCCGCGCATATATTTAGATTTCGACATTTAGATACATCATATCAACAGCTAGAGACATTTACGGACGGCCTCCCCTGTGGCTGTAGTATATTTGTATTGTGTCTCCATGTGCTAGTGGAACTCTTGACCTTTTTATATAGCGTTATCTCATTGAAGCTTTGAGGATATTGAACACCACCACTCCCCATCCCCGATCATATTATATTCATTACCATTATACTGAGCAGGAGCAGAAAGCACCACTTTTAACGACTAAGGTGTGATTCGGCCTTGGGATAGAACCTATAGCGCCTTCTCCGCAGAAGTGAACAATCAATCCAAAGCCAAAAGTTGGGGCGAGAATTTGAGTTGAAGGGAGACGGTAGAAAGACGATAGTTAGATAGGAAGAAGAGAAAGATAAGATTCCAAATTTAGTCACCTTTTACTGTTCTCAAAGATATATTTTGTAAGATTGTATTCTATTTTAAGAGAAAGGAAGAAACGTATATATATTTTCCGGACTTTCATGTTTAGATTGTCGGTGACATATTTTCCGTTCTCTTTGTATTAGACCATGAATATACACCATATCTTTATAATTTACGTTAGTGGTGGCGGTTCAAGTATTATTTACACGCTTGGTTTCTGTAATGTGTGGTAAAACGGAGAAGGATATACATGAGGCCAACGACACTTTATGACCCTGCCTGAGCTTGTGTTGTCATTATACATGCTTACAACCACAATTTTAATGAACAAATGTCCGCCACATTTGGGTTGTGCGTTACAAACCCATTGAACCAGTTGCCAGTTCTAATCTTAGGTAGCTGGTTTATTTTCAAGTACTCCAGCTTTCTCAAACCCTTAAATCCTGAATATGCTGGTTTTGTTGAAGGTATGGATATCAAGTCACAACTGTCCTTACAGAGATGAGGAAGTACATGCCATGGCTGATGGATAAGTATGTGTTATGGCGCTCACTTCGTTGTATTGCTTTATTTCTCGTGGAGTTTTTTTGGACTCATTTTCTTAAAGTGAATAACGTTACTTATCCTTGGTCTCAGGCATGATAGCTTTGCATATCAAAACGAATTAATGAGACATTTGTGTATTTAAAGTTTAAAAATCTTAAAGCCATAATGTTTTAATTTCTATCACAGGGATGTGTTCTTGCTTACTGTTAAACCTGTTATATATTGTCGTGATCGCGAAAACGGTGTACGTGAAATTATAACAAACTCCTATAGCAACGTCACTAATTTTATTGATTAAGATGCTATTTCACTTGTTTAAAGTAAGAATTGCTAATTATCGCGGAAAAACCCCCATAACACACATAAGGTACCAGAAATTATGTCTAACCGAGTTTAATGATATTTCCAACACTATAACGTTATTTTCAGATTCAAGGAAAATGGCGGAAAAGTCGAAAAAAGGAAAATCAAAGATCTCTCCGAGGTACATAGACATATACAATAATATATACTTCAGTTTTGGCTAACATAATGACATAACTTATCGTAACATCATCTGTGATAGGCAAAGTCTAAAAAAAACCGGTTTTAGACTTAAGACTGATTCATGATCTTTAGGCCTGGTCACTAATGATCAAGTCTGTCACATTGAGCTCTGTCAGCTGAGATGTACAAACAAATGTGTTACATATTATTAGTATGGTCCACTAAATAATATTTTAAAGTTACGTTTATTATATATATGTATATCTATATATAGATATTGGCTTTATCAGATGCTTTTAGGATTAAGTTTTGTGTAAATATCAAGCAGATAATTTGTCTTAAGTCGAAGTTTCAGTTAATGACTTATTTCGATTTATTTAATCAACCATTACAATGTCATATCTGAAGATTTGGTGCCATGAAGTAGACTTCACATTATCTCCCATGATAATCATTGACCGAGAGGAAAGTTAACAAAGATGAAAACTGCTTAAAATTAGAAATAACATAGACATCAGTTTATATACTAGTATTATTATCGTGTCATTGACTCTCCACGGTCCGAGGGCCGATTAGATTAAAACCTTCAAACGACTTCTTCTCAGTAACTATAACATCCAAATCCCTGACCTTGAGTCTGTATTTAGCTTAGGTGCATGATTATTTAATTCTTATGGCCGTCACCTCCACGTAAGGTTAGATTATTTGAGCTAAATATTGATTAATTTTTGTGACTAGCATCAGGATAAGCTAATCAATTAACATTGTGTCTGTAGCATGCATAGTCGAGGGGTTAATGTAGTGACATAATCCTCCATTAATGATAAATGGTTAGAATCTTTAAATGAGTACTAACAATATGCTAGAAAATTTTACGACGTAATATAAGACTTATAGAGAATCATGCCTACTATGTTTTTTGAGACTTTGAACATTCACTAATTTGAACATTCAGCTCATAGATGCCAAATTTTTCAATGATATAATGAAATTCCAATATATTATGATTTCTTTTTGATCATTAAGACACAAACAGTCCGAAGCATAACTTTATAGGCTTCTGTCTATACTCAAAGGTTTTTTGTATTGCGTATGTAGGAAATTAAAGCCCACCAAATTTCAAAATAATTCCTATTAATTTGAATAACTCCTGTTCCAAATAGCTGAAACCGAAGCACGTGTCATATTGACCTTTTCCTTTCAGTTATTTGGTCAGTTTGATGTAGTGGTCAACTGTACCGGACTTGGAAGCCGGGAACTACTTGGTGATATGGAAATGCATCCCGTCCGTGGACATCTTATCCGGGTATCAAACTGAAGTATTATTTTGATTGTATGGATTGCTGACTTGACTTTCTGGCATAATTCTTTGTTTCATCATATAAAATTCCAAAGCAAATTTTGCTTCATTATTAAACCAATATTACAATATATATAACAATGCATACAATTGTATGTATTTACAAACTACATATGTAGTTATTCATCTTTAATTAGATTTGATATAATCTTCATTTAAGATTCAACACTAAGGTCCATATATCTGAAACCTTATTTTGCCTCTTATCTGCATAATTTTAACCTACAATGATATACACAGTCTCATTAACTTCAACATCACATGAAGCATGTCGAACATATTTTCATGTAGTAAGAACGATTTTGCGGAAATTGATGAAGTTCAAAATAAAACTACTAGTGTTGACTTTATTTGAGATTCAAACTTTAGTCAGAAATATCTTATGCGTGTTGGTTAATATTCATGTTGAAAATTAGCTGTTATTGTAATCTTTTGGAAATGGCAATATTGACTTTGACTTTTACAAGGATTTTTTTCAAAGATGTAAGTTTCTTTGTTTGGTAGTTTCCTGTCTACTGTAATATTATCTCCTAAGTTATGTGTGGTATTTAAGCTTTGAGTGTGTGTCCTTTATAACATTTTCCCCCAAGACAGCGCGGAGAAAACACAATGACAAATCAAATATTACTTCTGCAGGTAAAAGCACCGTGGATAAAACAATGGGTTTACACAGACGACGATACCTACTTTATCACCAGGTAAGTGGAAATGATGATTACCTCAGGTAATAACTGGGTAATGTGACCGGATTACCTCAGGTAATAACTGGGTAATGCGACCGGATTATCTCAGGTAATAACTGGGTAATGTGACCGGATTACCTCAGGTGATAACTGGGTAATGTGACCGGGTTATCTCAGGTGATAACTGGGTAATGCGACCGGATTATCTCAGGTAATAACTGGGTAATGTGACTGGATCATCTCAGGTAATAACTGGGTAATGTGACCGGATTATCTCAGGTAATAAATAGGTAATGTGACCGGATTATCACAGGTAATAACTGGGTAATGTGACCGGATTACCTCGGATGATAACTGGGTAATGTGACTGGATCATCTCAGGTAATAACTGGGTAATGTGACTGAATCATCACAGGTAATAACTAGGTAATGTGACCGGATTACCTCAGGTAATAACTGGGTAATGTGACCGGATTACCTCGGATGATATCTAGGTAATATGCCTTGTTTACCTTAGGTAATAACTGGGTAATGTGACTGGATCATCTCAGGTAATAACTGGGTAATGTGACTGGATCATCTCAGGTAATAACTAGGTAATGTGACCGGATTACCTCAGATAATAACTGGGTAATATGACTGGATCGTCTCGGGTAATAACTGGGTAATGTGACCGGATTACCTCAGGTAATAACTGGGTAACGTGACTGGATCATCTCGGGTAATAACTGGGTAATGTGACCGGATTACCTCGGGTGATAACTGGGTAATGTGACAGGATCACCTCAGGTAATAACTAGGTAATATGCCTTGTTTACCTCAGGTAATAACTGGGTGATATGACTGGATCATCTCAGGTAATAACTGGGTAATGTAACTGGATCATCTCAGGTAATAACTGGGTAATGTGACTGGATCATCTCAGGTAATAACTGGGTAATGTGACCGGATTGTTTCGGGTGATAATTGGGTAATGTGACTGGACCATCTCAGGTAATAACTGGGTAATGTGACTGGATTACCTCAGGTAATAACTGGGTAATGTGATCGGATTACCTCAGGTGATAACTGGGTAATGTGACCGGATTATCTCAGGTAATAACTAGGTAATGTGACTGGATTATCTCAGGTAATGACTGGGTAATGTGACCGGATTACCTCGGGTGATAACTGGGTAATGTGACCGGATCACCTCGAGTAATAACTGGGTAATGTGACTGGATCATCTCAGGTAATAACTGGGTAATGTGACTGAATCATCACAGGTAATAACTAGGTAATGTGACCGGATTACCTCAGGTAATAACTGGGTAATGTGACCGGATTATCTCAGGTAATAACTGGGTAATGTGACCGGATTATCTCAGGTAATAACTGGGTAATGTGACCGGATTATCTCAGGTAATAACTGGGTAATGTGACCGGATTATCTCAGGTAATAAATAGGTAATGTGACCGGATTATCACAGGTGATAACTGGGTAATGTGACCGGATTACCTCAGGTAATAACTGGGTAACATGACCGGATCATCTCAGGTAATAACTAGGTAATGTGACCGGATTATCTCAGGTGATAACTGGGTAATGTGACCGGATCACCTCAAGTAATAACTGGGTAATGTGACCGGATTATCTCAGGTGATAACTGGGTAATGCGACCGGATTACCTCGGGTGATAACTGGGTAATGTGACTGGATCATCTCAGGTAATAACTGGGTAATGTGACCGGATTATCTCAGGTGATAACTAGGTAATGCGACCGGATTACCTCGGGTGATAACTGGGTAATGTGACTGGATTATCTCAGGTGATAACTGAGTAATGTGACCGGATTACCTCAGGTAATAACTGGGTAATGTGACCGGATCATCTCAGGTAATAACTAGGTAATGTGACCGGATTATCTCAGGTGATAACTGGGTAATGTGAAATGATCATCTCAAGTAATAACTGGGTAATGTGACCGGATTACCTCAGGTAATAACTGGGTAATGTGACCGGATGATCTCAGGTAATAACTAGGTAATGTGACCGGATTATCTCCGGTGATAACTGGGTAATGTGACCGGATCACCTCAAGTAATAACTGGGTTATATGCAAGGATTACCTCAGGTAATAACTAGGTAATTAGTCTGGATTACTATTACCACGAGTTATGTTATTGAACCCTCCAGACGAACGAGTCGGTTTCAATGCTATGTTTGCTAGACACATCATGAAGACATGCATCAGGTATATAGAGATATAGCATAAAATTCAACAATACGTTCTCAAGTAATATACATATATCAAAACAATCAGAGTTTGTTCTGATGTACATGGTAATAGTGAATGACAACTCTAGAATAAAAACAAAAGTTAGTAAACAATTTGAGAGGACCAAACACCTTCAATAACGATGATGATAAAGAAAGGTGACAGAAATATAACATTGCAAAAAAACAATTAAAATCTTATTGTTTATCCTACTTGTTATAATAAATAACTTCCATATAATGTAACTTGATTTTTTTTTTCAATAGCGGCGAATATTTGGTACTTGGCGGTATGAAACAGGTAAATAATTTCAGTCTTCAGTTCGACCAGAAAGACCGAGCAGGAATTCTCGACAGGTGTTACAAACTTTGGCCCTCCATACAGGTCAGTATAGAATATTTCTGATTAAATCAACAACTTTCATGATACAGGTTATAACAGGATATATTGAGCTATATTTACATTCACTTGTAACTTCTGCTATATAAACTAACCAAGACAAAGTGAAGTCTATGGTGGCATAGTAATTGATGTCTTCAATCAATTTATTAATATCTATTTAGATTAGTTTTTCAACTAAGGTTTGGAATATGGCTTACATTTCTACAGGGTGCCAAGATCGTGGATGAATGGGTAGGTCTGAGACCGACTCGGTACCCTCTAAGACTAGAGCAAGAAACATTAAGTCTACCACAGGGTGAAATGAAGGTTTGTTTTGGGGTTTGGCCTAGCTTTGTTTTATTAATATATATTTGGAATAGTAATATATACGTGTAGTGAATGCATTGTTTTGTGTGCAGACAATGTTGTATTCTTTATAGAGCTGTACCATGGTGAAATCGAGGATGTTACTCACCAAAATAGTACCACCAGTTGATATGCACCATTTTGTGTTGTGTCTGTCAAGGGAGATAATCTATAACCGACCTATTTTAAAGTGCAAACGGATAAGTTGTATAACGTAATATACACAGAATTTTGAGTGTCTATATACGTTAGTATAACGCCTATGTCATCAACGAAAAGTTGTGTTTTTGGCATTGTCATGAGTATATTCGATGAGATTTATAAGTTTGGTCCCTATTAATGGTTGCTGACTTCGACCATGCCCGCCTTGCGAATAGCGACAGTGTGAGAATGCGCCAATGCACCATGCAAAGAACGATGATGTGTCGTGCGAAGAGTAACAATGCACTATACGGAAAAAAGCGACAGTGCGTCAAAACGCCATGCAAAAAAAGCAATGATGTGCCGTACGAAGAGCGGTAATACGCTGTGCTTAACAGCGACAATGCGTTTGCCACATGTCGCATTGTTGCTCTTCCTTGGCACGTTGTCTCTCTTTCCTTGACGCGATGTCGCGTCATAAATCGCATATTACGCAAGTAGATTCCATCGCTCTTCGTATGGTGAGGTCGCCAATGTGACCTTTTGCTATGGCCGAAATTAACCTCCGTACACATGTCTCAATTACAACAGACAATTCTTGTTATGTTATATATATAACTTTTTTATAAACATTGACGATAATGACGTTGCTGTGTTCTAGATTGTGCATAACTATGGACATGGTGCCAGTGGTGTGACGTTAAGTTGGGGCACGGCTGTGGAAGCGGCACAACTCGTCAAGGATTCGCTCGTGGGGCTTTTAAATGCGAAGATGTAGAAGACAGGGAATTCACATAAAGGTTTCTGGTTGTTGACCGCGGTTTCTCGATTGTTTTTATCTCTACGTCATACTGTATCATAAATATGGAGCTATTTTCGTAAAAAAACGTTTATATACAGTCATTAAACTGTATCTTGATAAACATGTAAAATTTTGAAACAAAAGATTTAAAAGAAACAAAAGATTTAAAAGAAATTGAAGAAAAAGATGATGATTACCATTTTGAATATGTATGTAATAATGTGACCGGATTACCTCAGGTAATGTTTAACAGAGGAAAACATGTTCTTGTTGAAATATGTTTTCATAAATTGATTGTTCAAACCTATACTATATCAATAACTATCATCCTTATAATTATACAATACCTCGATTACGTTTTAAAGAACCCAGATGCTGCCTTTTTATCTAAGTCATGTTATAGGATTATTTATTTCTATGTTATAAACATGTGTTTTTATACATTTCATATGCTTATGAGAATAAAGTAGAATTGTTCAATTATCCTGGGTTGTTCGCGCGTCATTTTGAGGTAAAATATCGTCCGGAGATTCTATGTCCATAGTATCATGCATTTAGTTCTCTTATTTTCCATAAAAGAGAATCATTGTCAAGTTTTAAACGGGAAGTTTTCTTTTATCAGCTTTGTAGCATGACGACAAAGTGTAAATGAAATGAGAAAAAAAATCACCATGCTAAAAGCAAAATCGTATAAAAACCAATAAAACTTGCCTGTTCAAGGAGAACAGCGTTGTTTGAAGAAAGTCATTAAATATCTAGGTGTTGCAGTTTGGCCAAAAATAAAAAAAAAAAAAAAATAAAGAAGTATTTATTTTCTCTGTCTGTTATTTTCTGAATACGAATCGTCTATTAGTTTCTTTTTCGAGTTATTTCCCTTTATTTGCTCGTAATATGTTTGAATACCAATACACGTACAGGTAGTAGGGCACGTGTCTTGTTTAACACTTGTCGTCACACGTGGTACCGTTAATGTTTTACAAATTATGAAAAAGACATTTGTATTTAAGAAAAATATCTATATCGGAGATATCTTTAAAACTGATAGACGTGAGTACAAAATAACCGATCTAAGAGTTAACTAATTTAACCTGCATTGGCAATAAACTTACAGATTATTTATATATTTAAAGCTACAGTACCTGGGCAAAAGTACTTGTACACTTAATATTTTTAGTTACGATACATTTCATGTATTTTTACTGGGTTTTTTTCTTTGAATATTCCTGGTCTCATCTATAGAAGGATACAACCAAATTTGGTATTCTTATAGAGAATTTATTTCATTTTCAGCTCATATTTTCATAATTTTACTTTATTTGTTTAGATCTATTTTTTTCTTATTTTTTATTTTATTTTAATTTATCTTTTTTGTGTGAAAACCTTGTCTTATCAGCAAGTATTTAGAAGGATTTGTCACTGTTTCTTTAAACTACTAAACACCACGCGAGACGCCTATGAAGATATGACCCGCTTATATTTTAAATGCCAGCGCACATACAACATAAGGGAGACAAATATATTCTGGTGCACAAAAATTGATGACGTCACTGCAAAATCAATGACGTTTCAAAGTAGTATACTTAGAGATTTGAAGAACACACGACGTGCCGGTGTTCGAGAACGTTGTCACTCGCAGTTTCCGGAAAAAAAGTTGGATAGCAATGGAGGAAAACATTCTGGATAGGCTGCCAATGCCGCATTTGTCACAAATACGTTTTCCGTTGAAACTCTGGAAACTTTTAAACAATTGTGAAAGTGGGGCGATTACGTGGAGTATCGACGGCGACTCATTTATTATAAACAGGAGAATATTTCAGACGGAGTTTTTAGGCCGAAAGTCTAATACATTTAAAACCCAAAACATAAATAGTCTTGTCCGCCAATTAAATTTGTACGGCTTTCAGAAAGTACAAAGACGACCGTTTGCAGGAATATCTAGGAAACACTGGCCGGACTTGCTGGAGTATCGTCATAACAACTTTCGGAGGGGTTTTCCGGAACTTGTTAATCTTGTCCGACGGCGATCCAAGGAAGAAGAAGAGGGTCACATTGCAAGCAAAAAACTCGCTCAGTATGTGACAACCGGAGAAGCTTCTAGCGTAAGGAAATATTATTTTAAACAGGGTTGAATTTTCTAGAGTCATCGACTCATCGTTAAATTAGTTACAGTATTATAAGTCTGCAAAAGCTGCCTATACTGCCTTCTTGGCAAGTGACCAGTTCTCGCCATCGCATCTGTATCTGTACGGTATGATTATCACGCAAATTTACGCCAATAAAACCATCTTCTGATAGAAGACACTATCTACCATGCTGATTTCCACAGAAAAAATCTGAAAATTCGTTTGTGATCACAAGTAGTACTGTACACATGCAATGGCTAGAACTGGTACTTGGCGACAACTGGTCGCCTGACAGTACAGTTATCTTTTAATAAGCCTAGTTTGCCTACAGCAGGTTATAACGTTATACAGTAGTGTGTAGTATTAGGCAAACAGGAAAAAAACGTCCTACAGTATGATTATTATATTCATATAGGCAGCAGAGATTTAGTTAAAAAAATATGGCCTAACGCGGTGTAACGCCACGTGTACAAGTTGTGAGACGCAAGTGAATGTATTCACAAAGTGTAGTTTATGTTTCTTGTATTAGAATTAATGAAATGCAGGCTGGAAGCCTCTGTATCCATATTATGTCTTTATCATGTTTTTGTTTAACATAGAATACATATGTATTACTTGATGTAAATATAGCCGTACTCTGTGTACCTGTAGGCTAACAGTTATTCTGTAGAATGAATAAAGTAAAAATAATTAAAAAAAATGAAACTAATACCAGGAATTCAGTTTTTCTATAGGTATATTGCGAATTTTCTTTCTTTCTTACATTTTAGGAGCTATTTATGATGGATACTACCGATATAGTATGTGGCCCATGCTAGACGACAGTTTTTAAATGTGTCTTTTTGTTTCCTTTGTATGTCTCTATATCTATTAATGAAACATACACGGTACATGTAACTCTCAAGATTTCATACAAAGTCGCAGGTTTCTTTGTATGCTTTTTCATTCAACATTAATATTGATACCCCTCCATCAGAACTATTCAGTATATTATTTAATTGAGAAATTTATGGAAATCAAATCGACAATCAGGTGCAGACTACTAACCTAGACATAAATTACATGTATAAACGTAAATAAAAGCATTTCCATTTCATAATTACAGATACGCATATTTCAGTAATTTTCATGTTCAAAATTTGCTATTTAAAATTTATAGTCGTTGAATGCCGTTAGGAGCGCCAGTACAGTGTAGCTGCGTGGAAGTTCTTAGTTAATAAATGCGGGAGTTATCTCCCCTATCACAGGCTTAATATTTTCATACTTGTGATTATGTTTCTACTTTACAAACACAAATAAGAACTGAAAATGATGTTTGGCAGAAAGACATGTTAGGGTCTTCAATGTCATTTTACATTTTTTACATCATTTGAATGATTTTCCTGATGGTTTTCAATCGACTACTGAAGAAAAAATAACGTGAATTTTTTGCCAAGTTAAGGAACATAAGAGTGCATCTCAGATAGATCAGACTAAAAAAGTGGAGGAAATGTTCCCAATACGAAATATGATGGCTACCTTCATATATATATATATATATATATATATAAACAGTCTGAAGAGCTCCCTTGAATGGGGCGAAAGCGCTCACTAGTCAGTCGTTATAGTTTTTATTTCTTATATATATATATATATATTTTATCTCCATAACATAAAAAATCTATTCAAATTAATCCTTATAATTCAATTTACTAAAGATAATCTCTTCAACATTTAAAATTCTTTTTGGGATTCTTTTGTCTATGAAATTATTACGCCGTCATCTCAGCCAATCAGAAGCGACGTTACAAACGGCGACGCCATTTTTTCCTTTATGGGCTGATAAAGTAAATTTTTAAGCCAATGAAAATGCTCGTAACAAACAAAAATGAATTATATATATATATATATATTATTTTATCTCGCTTTTAATACTATTTTTTGTCAACTTCCACAATAATAATAAAACAATCATAACAACCGCTATAAATATTTGTTTTACCGCTCACAAGACGTCAAATTCACAATCAGTAGAATTGTTGTGCAATTTTCTCCGAAAAGACCACCATATTTAAAATATCTGGCAGTGATCTGTACTGGTCCCATACGGTGTATACAGAACCAATCGTAAATAACCTCTTGCAAAATTATACTTGTTTCACTAGAAGTAATATTAATAGGTACCAATTGCAGCTCTAAGACGACATTATTTTCTGAAGTCATTTGTACTACAATATTGTAAATGTAGTTATTCTCAAGACAACAAGTGTGTTAAGTTTAAGCTTATTTTTATTAATAACGAGGATAATATGCTGATCACGGTAATAGGCATGCACCCGGCTGTAATAGTCATAAGATAAGGACCGTTAAAAACAACGTTCTGATCAAACCTAATGACATTACGTTTGAGTCGAATTCGGAAGAGTCGAATTATTTTCGTTGGTCAGTTGAATTAGACAACAAGTTTCGACTGTATTTTTATTGTCAAAATTTAACAACGAGGATTAGGTATAAGTTTTCATAAGCCCGAAACAATAACTGCAAACAAAACAAATAAAACGTATGCTGCTTTGTAATTATAGAATGTTTGTTGTCTTCCAGGTTGAGACAAAACCTTTGCAAAACCAGAGTGATACATGCACTGGTACAGCAGTCGAAGAGATGGGATTGTGTGAGGTCCAAAATCGTTCACAACCAAAGAAACTACCACTGCAGCCTCTACGCAAAATTCGTCCAGTGAACAACCCCCAGAATATTTCATTACATGGACAAGATGGCGGTATCCGTGTTCCAATAATCATATCCCAGAATCCTCTACAGACCATAACTTTGCCAGTCAAAATACATGCTTCAAGAGAGAATGCTAATGCTCCTTTGGTTTGCGCGAGTACGGATAACTTGCTTACAACCACTATCAACATACCTCAGATTGGTGGCAACGAGTTTGTACAAGAGAACTATCTGAACACTTTGGCAATTCCAATTACTGTGCAAGTGCTGAAGAACGGCATTCAGACAGTTCAGGCAGATTCTCTACTTGAACCCGGCATTCATAAATTTCAAGGACAGACAATTCAAACTGTCCAAATGGAATACGTCCATTTACCGGAACAAGCGGCCCAGACCCTTCAGGCAAATGGTTTAGAGGAAGCTAGTAGTCCGAATACAATTACATGTATACAAAACCGTTCGAATGAGAACGTGGTATTGGAGAATGAAGTCCAAACCCACCGACCTAAGGAGAAAGACCACAGCACATCTTATAATCACACTTCGCCTGATTTCTTTGCAGAATGTACAACAAGTACAACAAGCGTTCCACATTTATAAGGTAGAGTTGGAAATAATTACCTTGACGTATAGTCCCGGCTTTGGCGAATAAAATATTCACAATATATAATTCAGTATATATTCAAACAAACTAAAAGATGGATTAACGCTTATTTGGACTCAATATACGTTCTGAAAATGACATGTTCAACCTTTTGGTATTTTCTCTTACTCAACTTCGCTGACCAAGGACCATAGGCATTGACTAGCAAAGTTGATAATTTATAAGCTTATCAAGCAACCTGAAGTTTAAGTAAAGACGGGGAACATATCTTTAGCCCTATAAATACTTGGATATTATTAGTCAAGAATTTATAAATCGAAGTGCTATATTGTGGTCCCGCCGACTTTGCTTTGTAAGTAACCTGTTTGGTTGTATTATTTGATGAACACAAGACAGATTTAGTTTGGTTGTAGGTCCGTACCTCCGTCCGTCTAAAGTAATGTATCAAACACCATAATCTTTCAGAGTTACTTCCCTTCGGAATCAGTTCTGTTCACTCTGTCAATTACGAATGTGATGGTTCTTACGTTTTGCTCCCACCCCACTTTCTTCGTTTTGTATTTGAAATTTAAAAACTACATATTTTACAAAAGAAGGACAGTTATTTAGGTATATTTAGTGGTTAATGTTAGACTTTTGTTGTCTACTACACTGCACTGATTCGGAAAGGGGGCAATCTCATCAACATATTGATCCTTATAACCACCCCGTTAAATAGAAGATCTAAGAACATCCTATAAAGGGTCATGTTCGGGTGACCTTTTTACCACGTGTACTTCAGATCATATACATTTTCTACACATTACTACGTTATTTGATCACGCCATTTTCCCCCAGTTTAATATTCATTAAGCTTTGTTGTGCTCTTTGGGCGAGATGACTACATACGCGAAAATAATTCGGACAGCTTTTTCAAACTTTTTCGTCCCCAGTCAAGATTCTGGCAGTGCTAAATTGATTGGCCATTTCCTAAGGTCATCTGAACGTAACCCATAATGGAATGTTGTCAGATCCTCTTATCAAACGTAGTGATAATAAGGATCTATATTCTAATCAGATTGGAAAGGTGGCGTATCATTTGGGTTTTTTTTGTTTTAAGAAATTCTTGCACCCCCTCCCCCTCCTACTTTCAGTTTTGACTTCTGTACTCTATGTTGTGAACGATTTCCATATCGATATTTCATCTCTTTTAGGACCATGGCCAGAAGCACTGAGACAGGCCGTAAAAACAAGGACTTCGTGGATTAAGCCATGCATACATGGACCTCCAAAATACTTGTATATTGCACGTTTCTCTCTGGTGAATGACTCAAAGCCGTATTTCACTGGCATGTTTTACAACCGATCCATTGGTTTTTACTGGTACCAGGTGTACTCTTTTGTTTCTATTCTTAAAGTGCAAGAACCTCTCCGTGAGAATGAAATTGTTATTAAGCCAATGTGATGTGTTTATTGATACACGGAACATGCAACATGCAGTTGGGTGCATGTCTGCTTGATTTGGTGTACTTTTCATGCTCGCTTAGAAGTTATAACATCTGTATACGAATGAACCATATATCTATGCTCATGGGCGCTACTGCATTATCAATAAATCTGGGTCTACTTTCACGATCATTCCTTAACTTAAGGTGGTTCGATACAGTTAGGCCTTAAAATTTCCCCTAGTTTAATTTTCTTTAAAATTTGCTCATTGAAAGATTGGTTGATGAACTGTTTATTAAGGCTTTTATTTGAAATTTGACCGTGCGGTTTTGGAAATATTGTACATAATTTCAAAGCTTGGTAATTGACTGAAATATTACAAACAACAACATTTTTTTTATCGTTAATATGTAAGTTTTTATGGCTATCAATGACCTCAAGGTCGTTTTCACTCTTATAAATACATTGATTGTAATTGTTTTACTCGAATGTGGATATATGAGGCCTAAAAAGGGCAATTTTTTGCATTTGAATTTCAACTTAAAACCTAATTTCAAAAAAATCTGTTGTTTAATTTTCTTTATTTTTGTCCACTTAATAAGACAGTTGTTTGGATTACGATGACAGAGAATTAAAAAAATTGACCACGGAATTTTTGAGTAATTAACTTTTCTATATCCCTATCCCCTAAAAAAGAACTTTTTTCAGAATTATATAATTATACCGAAATCGTGCGGTAATATTTTCATAAAGTAAATCTTATATATTCAACATTATAAAGTGTAATCGTCTGATAATATAAATTGTTATAATCGTTAATTTTATGTCACGACGCCACCGATTCGATGTTATACAAAGCTAAGAAATGGCACAAATAAACCATTATTTTGCCTGGATAGATTTGAAAAAATGATTATGGAAAATTACGTGTAAAAATTCCACTTCAAAATTACCTTGTAGACATTTCATGATTTTATATTGTTTTAGAGGAAAAGTATTTAATCAAAATCTATCTTTCCATCGTCAAGATATCTAAAGTCGTTTGAGGCAGATATTAAAGCATAAATTTGAATTTGGCGCCAAAATTGTAGCCATGAAAAGCGTCTTCGTGACAACGATCGAAGTTGATAACTTCAACTTGATCACAAAAATGTCGGTAAAACCAGAGATTTAAATATAAATCTCTGGTAAAACCAATGTCATCATACACAACTGTCAGTCTTTGTATGTATTTTTGGGGAGATATCTGCATATCTAATAAGTGTAGGTATATATTTATTATTCGAAGTAAACTAAAACAGATTTTTTGGATCCTCAAGATTACCTGTACTGTTACTCCCATAACATAAGAGTCGACTGGTCAGCCGTTTTTTTATCGGACGTTATTTTGCTGACTATCGACTCTCATTTCCGAAGGCCTATTTCTTTGATGCAGCTTCCGACGTCAGATGAAGGCGGAATGAAAAGTGCAATAATATCAATTTTTATAGCTCTAACAGTGATAACATTGATGTGTACTTACAGTTTAGGTATTAATTATCCCATTTATATAGGAAAACCATAACTTGAGGCCTCATAAACTAGTATTATAGCGGATTAGAATTGATGAATCCCTTCCGTAACATTTTGACCTAGTTTTAAATATGGCGGCAGGTTACTACAAAAAACGGAATGTGAATTCAAGCGGGCAGAATGCAAGTAAAATAAAGGCAAATCAAGCGTTTTGGGGACTTTGCAATTCGTTTTTTGTATTAACCGGCCGGATCGCTTTCATCATGAAGTTTTGTCTGGGTCATGAAAGTTTACGTTAGGAGATTTAAATATTTGTTTTAGATGGATTTTACGGCTGATTTTGTCAAAAAACTTGTTGATTTATGAAAAAGAGGCAGGTATTTGACATTGATAACGATTTTAATATGATTTAAACGTTTTTTATTGTCACAATCCAAACTTTGAAAATGTTACCCTCCGCATCGGGTAAATGGCCTATCGGAAGGTAGAGGTTAGACACGACGTAATGTCCCAAAAGTGTCTCGTCGTGCTACACCTCTAACATTGTTGGAGTACCTGTACTGTAAGCCTAAGAAACAAATCTCTTATTCTGAATCCTCGATTCAATTCAAACATATTTTTTATTGTCAAAAATACAATAATGGATTAGGCACAAGTTATCACAACTTAATAATGCCTTCTCCATAATACATGTATATACAATACTTTGACAGCATACAATCATATAATTATGTATATATACAGAAAATATTGAAGAAGAAATAGAAAAAAAGAATCAAAATGAGTTTGTTGTTACAGACTTGACCTAACATCTAGCACTATCTTTAATAAAGGTATGTACCCATTGAAATATCATTTGGTTTTCCATGTTGGACAAGTGTGGAGCACCATAAAGCAAAATATTAATTGAAATATTACCATATTGTGAAACATTACGGAATAAAACATCCCTTTGCCTAGTATAAAGACTACATTCAAAAGAATATTGAGTTGGATTTTCACATTGATTACCACATGCGATCTACGTTCAGCTGATTACTGTAGATAGCAAAATAATTAGTCTATGTCTACGTGTACATGTTTAGTTTCTATATCACAGATATAATATTGTTATTGACACTAGCTTACATGTGTGTTTTTTCGTAAGATAACACTTATTTGATCAATTGAATCAGAGTGCTTCCATGCATTTTCATGTATCATCTAAATACAGTAGTTACATGTATGTCTTGTACATGTACACAGTTAATAATGTCTTGTTTTCCGAACGAGTTAGTGCTTATTGAAGATCAAATTAGCTAACATGAAACATGAAAATTTCTACATACGCAATATCCACGAAATACATGTATACTGGCTTGTACAAATTGAATCAAAAGCAGGGGTGGGGCGATGGAGATGAAAATATTTCTATATCTGTAGTTTAATACTAGAGGATTACTCGGCAAAATTGGAATATCTTGATTTAATTATGCATCTTCCTTAAAACACATACATGTATATTAAGTGTCAAATATGTTGGAGATGAATAGAAAATGTTTTAATCACTTGATTGTTATGGAATCTCATTTTATTCAGAAACAAGACCGTATCGGCATGTATCAGTCCGTTTGTATGAGTTATGTAAATTGCTTCTCAAAAGATAAATGTACAAAATGTAGCTTCATGTAGCCTAGCCAAATTCAAACATCTGACAACATTATTTTTCTAGTTTGTCGAAGCTATAATGGAAGTCCTACCCCTACCGTACAAACTTTGATTTTCACCCGGTATCAAGCTGTACAATATTGACAAATACGCCGTTTATCGACTACACTATTTTAACGTTAAAAGGTAAAATATCGTTAGACGGATAACATTTAGATCGCTATTCTTCATAATTTTAGTCACAAAAGAGTTTTCATGTGCTGTTCCGAATGCACTCATTGTACTGGTTGTGCACGCACCAAAAATAAAATAAAGTATTTCATATGCATTTTTAGGTCACCTGAGACGAAGCTCTAGATATAACGCATAGGTTATAACGACAAATTACTAAACTAAAATATATATCAAAGACAGCCATGTGTCGGATGACATGAATGTGACACGTACAATGTAGTTGCTGTTGTTTGGCCTAATGTTACGCTAATTAACGAAAATTAATGTTTGTTTCTATTCTTAACCCTAATAGTGCTGAATTGTCTCATATTGGAATAGTACCGAGTGCTGAATTGTTTGAAAAAAAAATAAAAATAAAAATAAAAATAAAACCTTTGTTTTTCTTCATTATAAAATACCAAGAAGCATCCAAATAATATGTTGGATACATTCAATAGTCATTTGAAGGTCGATTTTATGTAAATATGGAATGCTCCTGGAGTTTCTTTGTTGTAATGGTCCAGGTTCTACTGGAAGGTCACGGTGAAGTTGGACCCTGGCCTCAGTGCCAGCACAGAGTTTCCGGTCGGTCGCGATCGGCCACCACATCTCGCAGTGGTCAGGCAGCAGTCGTCTGCCTCAGTCTTGTTAATACCCAGCATAGAACCTCTGAGGTGGACTCAGCATGCACAGTTGACCATGACAGACTTCCAGCACGATAGCTAGTGTGACAGCCACCACGAATTTCATATTTGTTCAAGTTGATGGCTTGACTTTCGGATAGACGATAGTTGGTACCGAGTGTGCTATGCGACTAGATCAAACAACTCTTATTCGTGGTCACCTCGAAATGACCACTAGCCGAATAGGCGACGCGCTGATTGTGACCCCGAACGAGGAGTTGTTAGATTCAAAACAATCGAAATATAAGATGGCAGGGTTTTAATGATTTTCTCTGTAGATTGACGAATACCTTTATTATATAAGCATTCTTATCATTTTGAAATCAAAGTCGGACTTATAGGCGTCCTATAACGTATTAAATCTGTAGAACGACTATCTATGCCAGACAAGGATAATTCCAAGTTAAGATAATGGAACTTATTGTTTGAAGCTTCCGAGGAAATGTAGAATGCAACCAGTTGACTTATCATTCAGGCTGATTTCCCTTAATTCCTCTCAAAAATTCCCACATGAGAATTCCTTTCAGAAAACAGGCGTAACAAGTGAACATTTGTATATGGCCCCAAAACGTCAGATGATCCCATCGCTTAATGCCCACTTATCATCAGTGATCTTGGCATTTATTATCTTATACAATAGACTTATCATAGTATGTTTATATAATTCTAAAAACGTATAACAATGAAATATGGCCTTACTTGCATTTGACATAAAAAATTAATGGTTTTTGGATATAATTCAAACTCGCCTTTGTGGCTTTACTGCTTTATTGCCAAAGTACGAAGTATGTAGTGCCTGTCTTTTTTATTTCCATTTATTAAATAAAGCACATTCAGATATTTAAGATAAGAATTCTGATTCGTATACAGATATGGAGTATGACATATGATCATGACCTTCTGTTACTGAACGGCGACCGTGACACCGTCTTATAGATATGGATTTGGGATCAGTTGTCGGTCACATCATATCTTCTGTGATGTGAAAAGCACACGGCAAATATAAGATACGATCCAATCGCCATAATAGAGTTCTGCTTGGATAAGTTTTCGAACATAATCTTATTTATATGTGAAAAGCCATACAATCGGATTAAAACTGTTGTTCAGATTGTGGGCGAAATTTCGATTTTACTTTTGTCTGTTTTCATAAGTAAAAGTTAAAGAAGCAAATGCTTTCCCAACATAAAAGGACAGTTGCAAAGGTAACGGTTTATTGTTTTATTGCCATTCTCTCAGCATTTGTGCTTTTTAATTTCATAAAATCCATAACGTGGTATAGCTATATGTTTAATCAAATTTTCAATTTATTTATATCTCTTTAAAGGTGTTGTTTGATATCGTTATTTAACCTCTATTTTTTGTCAGAAATCTTCTTAATTGAAGCAGTTAAGATTAGCAGATCCGAATGTTTGATGGGTATATGGTTGTTTGCGTAGATGAATTGATCCCCCTTCCCAAGAACCAGTCAGCGCGATCGTTCATATGTATCATGCACAGGGATCCAAGAATTAGTTCAGATTATATAATCATTGACCCACCATAGTGCTATAAGACCATTTTAGAGGTCTACATAAAAAAAGATGAAAACCATACTCTACATGGTACTATATAGTGTTATGCCCCTTACTAAACTCCATTTTGAATCATAATGCACAGTTAGTATAACCACAGCCGTTGCATGAAGTACATGATACCACAGGGATCTGAGAATTAGTTACAGATTATATAATCATGGACCCACCAGAGTGCCATAAGACCATTTTAGACGTTTTAGAGGTCTAAATAATAAACGACAAAAATCATACTCAATACTATATATAGTACTATGTAGAGTATGATTTTTATCGTTTTTTTTTTATCTAGACGTCTAAAATGGTTATCGTTTTTTATGTAGAACTCTAAAGAGCCGGGGTCTGCCCAGAAACGAAGTCTGATGGAATGATAATGTTGACTGCGTAAAGGGTCAAAGACGGCTCCCCGCCATCAGGAATACTAGTCAGAACTCTCATCTGGGTACCGGTTCTTTCGTTATCAATGGAAACATGGAATGTTCCTGGTGTGTCTTTGTCATAGTGGTCCAGGTTCTTCTGGAAGGTCACGGTGAAGTTGAACCCCAGTTCAGTGCCATCAGAGGCTATCCAGTCGATTGGCCTCCACATCTTGCAGTGGTCATGAAGCAGTCGTCTGCCCCAGCCTTGTTAATACCCAGCATGGAACCTCTTTGAGGTGGGCTCAGCATACACAGGTGTTCATGACAGACTTCCAGCACGATAACGAATGTGTTCAAGTTGATCCAATTTATGTTGGACAATTATGCGTACTTTAACGTAAACCGATCGAATGACTTTCGATGCCAGACAAGATCGTTAAGAGAATGTAACTTTTTATTCTAGAATGCTCCCAAGAAAATGTAGAATGTGGTCAGCTGACTTCCCTCAGGTTCTTTCGAAAACCTCGGGATAAGACCGTCCAGGAAAGAGCTTCTAAAACGTCAGATTATTCCATTGCATATGAAGATTCAAATCGCTATGATCTCGATATGTATATCGTATGTAAAAACAAATAGAAAGTCTAGACAAAATTATTGCTAATAATTACATGTTTATAATTCAAAAAGACATCATGCATAACTGATGTAATATGACCTTGTATTTATATAAATATAAACGGAATTTGGATATTATTCAAACGTATCTCACCTTTGTAGTTTTACTTCTTTATTTTCAAATAACGAGGTATGTAGTGGTGGTTTGTATGCCAAATTATTGAATTAAGTACATGAAGACATTTAAGATAAGAATACAGATTCATATCTAGGCATGGAGTAGTATATACTGTGAAATGCGTTCGGATTTGACTTTCGGATCGTTCAAACCACAAATCAAGTGAATAGTTCCAACCAGTCGTATGCGCGTTTATCGGCTTGGGAATAGCGTCAGTCAAACTGTGGGCGGAGTTTAGAAACAGCGATAATCTAACTGAGGGCGGAGTATACCTATTATAGCTGTTACACTCGTTCATACCGCAACAATTTGGCAAACAAAATCATAAAATAAAAACAGCATTACATTCATGTATACAGTCATGACCTACATGTACATACAATATAGCCATAGTCACATATTAAAGTGAGTGGAAATTTGGAATTTGATATCTCAACTTTACAATACTATTTTATTTGAAATCACATGAGCTAGAGAGTCATTACTTTATACATGTACATCTACATAAGGCCAAAAAATGATTGTTTAGGGTTACCCGACCAACCCAAATTCTTTAGCCCCGAAATTTTTTTCTGTACCTAAAATGATACTCCCATTAATAGTTTTACTCCAGGCCAATCTGAGCTGTAAATACAGATATGTATATTTCTATTCAAATCTATGATAGGTTGAGCAAAAAACACTTTATTGTAGTTAAAGAAAGCATAATATGACGTTTAGAATATATACATGTACATCTGTAAAAACGGTATGGTGACGACTCTCTAGCGCATGTGATTGCAAATAAAATAGTATTGTAAAGTTGAGATATCAAATTCCAAATTTCCACTCACTTTAAACTGTGACTATGGCTATACTGTATGTACATGTAGGTCATGACTGTATACATGCATTTGTATGCCAAATTGTTGCGGTATTAATGAATTGCGTAAGTTTTTTCATGTGTAACAGCTATAACAGGTAAACTCCGCCCTCAGATAGATTATCGCTGTTACTAAACTCCGCCCTCAGATAGATTATCGCTGTTACTAAACTCCGCCCTCAGATAGATTATCGCTGTTACTAAACTCCGCCCTCAGATAGATTACCGCTGTTACTAAACTCCGCTCTCAGATAGATTATCGCTGTTACTAAACTCCGCCCTCAAATAGATTATCGCTGTTACTAAACTCCGCCCTCAGATAATTATCGCTGTTACTAAACTCCGCCCTCAGATAGATTATCGCTGTTACTAAACTCCGCCCTCAGAAAGATTATCGCTGTTACTAAACTCCGCCCTCAGATAGATTATCGCTGTTACTAAACTCCGCCCACAGTTTGACTGACGCTATTCCACGAGCCGATAAACGCGCATACGACTGGTTGAAACTATTCACGTGATTTGTGGTTTGAACGATCCTAAAGGCGATTCAAGACGCTTGAACGCATTTCACTGTATAACATATGGATGCCTACAAATTGACACATCTCATGCTTCAATAACAGTTACTATGGAAACGAAATGGTTGCCATGTTCTCATGGGAGGACTCGTCAGGGATGGTTTTAATATTTTGAATTTTGTGAACGTATTTTAAAGGTCTTTCTTTTGAAATCGATAGCATTTTGTCGAGCACGCCGCTTGCATGATAGTCTTTTTGCCTTTTGACCCCTAGGCCCTGTTATCAAAGTAATAGGTCAAAGTTCCAGTACTTAGTCCTTTTTCTGAGCATATCGCTTATAAAATATCGATTGAAGTCTGCATTCATTTGAAGCGTGAAATATGTTGCACGGATGCAAGACAAACAGTGACCAACAATATGCGATGGAAGAAAATCTCGATAGAAATTACCGACTTCTGCTATTTGTTTTTGTTTTTGTTCTACCAGCAATGTTTTCCCTATTATTTATTGTATATTTGTTTCTTTGTTTTAGAAAAAAATATATAGAACTTCAGAAAGAATATAGATTTATTTTAGTTGACTAGTAACAATTTGCATGTAACACAACAGCGAAAACAGTCTGTTCCAATCCAACTTTCGTAGAAAAATACCCCCACCAGAAGTCCACCAGGGGTATTTTCATCAATTCACACGGCAGTTTTTATTTATGATAACTCTCCACACTTACAATTTACGCATGGATCATGACATCTGAACACTGGAAGAACTCCGGTGGTGCCTGCGGGTTGTTGGTGATGTAGGCAGAATGAATGATGTACTCTCTCATTTCCAGGTCCCTGGGGATGGTCACATTAACAGAGTAGATAGTCAGGGATGGCTCCCCACCATCTGGAATAGTGGCTAGCACATCCAGCTTGGTTCCTCCTCGCTCGGATCCAATGGAAATTGTAAAGCTTCCCGGCGTGTCCTTGACGTAATGGTCCAAATTTTTCTGGATGGACACAGTGAAGTTTTGTCCTCTTTGTAATCCCATAACAGGCATGCCGCGCGGTCTATTTCCACATCTCGGAGCAGTCAGAAGGCAGTCGCCGGAACCAGCCTTGTTGAGATTACCCATTGCACCTCGTTGTGGAGGACTTATCATGCACAAATGAGCATAACATACTTCCAGCACAATGGCAGCAATAGTCATAGAAAGAAGCTTCATCATGGCGGGGAAATGGCGGAGCTGGCAGACGATAGAAGGTGGCAGGCACTATCTGGTCGGTATGACAGGTAGTGTGAAGATAAGGAAATTGTACACGCAATATCTATATTCTATCTGCCAGTCCAACACTTCATGGCCAATCAAATATCGGGCAGATATGGCCATGTCATTTAGATAACGACCGGCTGTCTTTTCTGATGTGGCACATTTCGTAGTTTTAGATCGTCTCTCCGAACACCGGCCATCACTATATATACTACTAAACGGTTTTGTACGTTTAACCGTATTTGTTTCGTCTCGCACCTTGTGCATTGACTTCAAAAATTACAGTAGTTAATTTCAGTATATGTATCAATGAAATAAAAAGTATGATGATATATGACATCATTACTTTCACGTTATGACCTAGCCACGGGCTTTTATCTAAATAGGAGCATTCTAAAAGGTTTTAAATCTATACCTTTGTCAGGAAGGTATCGCTATCGACTTTTTAACTTCGAACTAAGAAAACAAATAATAGCATTTTAATACTGTAAATGTAGCATTAGCACTGAAATAATAGATTCCAGTCAAAATAGCAACAACTATTATCCAAAACTATATTTAATCAATAATTTAGTGCAAAAATGGTCACGCTTTACTAACTTCTATTCATGATAATAAATTGCTCTGCTTCAAATTTTCGGCTACGTCTCAGAAATGAATTGCAGTCTACTGATCAAGTCACTGTCTTGCTACCATCTTGATTTTAAAAACACTCACTATCTAACTTCTGACAATGACTTAGTTTGATAAAATGGTCGAAGCTGTCATATAACAGAACAAAATGATAGCCAACTGATGCGAACTAAAAGTAAATCATGATTGGTCGACCTGTGATCACATAGTACCACCTTACTTCGTCTCGGTCTACACTGCGTATTGTAAAAACTACAGAATTATTTGCCCTTGTGGATAAGTATTGATTGTAACGCCGTGTGTTTGTGAGAGTAACGCCATGTGCATTTTAGAGAAACGATATGTTTCACCCACAAAACAATGGCGTAACGCTAATTAATACCTACCTGCAAGGTAACTATGTACAGTAATATGCAAAGACGGGATACATTTTACGTCGGAGACAAACTGGCTAACATCTCGAAAACAATGTCTTATCTCGTACAAACTTTATTCAAATAAACAAATACTTTTAACGCTTTAAATATTCTCAGATTTCGATAAGTGATATTTATACAAAACACATATCCTCTTAGAACAAATGTGTCTTTCTCGAGAAAGGCGTACTTCACCTGCGGTTTACACAAACACAATTTGTTCACGTCATTTTGTTTACGATGTCAGTTTCATTCATTTTGTTTTTATGTTTGTAGTGGGGTTTTCGAATTCAATTATATCAGTTCAAATGTCTTGTTTTTGTATACCTTAAAAACGTTATTGTATGTATTTATGGGTAAACATTGCAAAATGAATTGCTGTTTCTACTCCGTTGATGACAAGGTTTCGTTACTCCCAGAGCATATGGTGTATTTATAGATATGCAAAAGAAAAGGAAGAACCTGATTTAGGCTTCCTTAATAAATAAACCGTCAATCTGTCACAGATTACTGATAGTTTTCTTACAAATAATATAGATAGTTTGTCAACTTATCAAGACTCACAACCAGTTTTAACTTTGGTGATAAGAAAGATGGATAAATTCCCATTCAGGTAATATGCAAAAACATATGCAACGTATATATATTACAACTCGGATTTTTCCTAATTGAAATGAAAATAAGTCATATAAAAAGACTTTGGGAGTATATATTTGTAGCAGCATCGAGTAAATATAGTTATTTCTGGCTGCTTTATAAACAAAACCTGAACCCCAAAGCTGTCAAATTTCGTCACGGTGAGAATGTACACAATTAGATAAAAGAGGTTTTACTTGCGTCTGTTCCTACTACCCAGCCAACATTCGACATTAATACTCGCAGATATATTTGAGGTTCACTGCACTTGATAATATGTTGGCAAATGCGTGACATTTTGTAACTTTTGCTGTATCATCATATTTCACAGGCTTAGTATTTTCATTATAGAAACATTGCCTATACATTGAAAGTTTACGTCTTATCCAAGTTACGCGGGGCATTAGCTAGGGTTATATAATGATATGTACATTAAGCGACCTTGTTTTCAAATGCATGTAGTTCTAAGCTTACTAACTATATGACATATGTATACTCATACTGCAGTCGAAAATGCGCGTTTTTCTGTTTTCTCATTGACTGTTCATGCCATTATGTGTACCTAGTCTATTGTTTACAGTAAGTATTCGCCTTAACAAAAGCATGGAAATCCAGTCCTTTTTGACCTTGCCATACATATGGCGGTTGTAAATTATATCAATATACGAATGTTTTCTTGATATAGACACGAAGTAAACATAATGGCATTTTTTCGCATACAAGGAAAATAGTTTTAACTGTTGATATCAAAGCATGAAACGACTGTATACTGGTAAATCATTAAATTCACTCTCATCTATTCTATAGTGCTTTTTAAATTACCTTTACATAAAATCGTGAAAAGGGTCATATTTTTCACAATAGTTAACAGGGAACTATAATTACCACTCCCAAGTATATCACACACCAATATTATTCCTCACTGTTCCTTTGAATAGGTCCGAATCTGACTTGTTCCGGAATTTTGTGACTGGTATCTTCGACAAAGTCTTCTGAAGCGACATTTCCTTCATTTATTGCATCGTATGCTTTAAATATGAATTGGTCAAATATATACCTTTTGTTCTCACTATTCTTGTATATATATTTGTACAGTATCATTATTTGGTGATCTTTATAGTTTTTAGAAGTTTGACAAATATATTGATGTGGTTTAAGAAATATTATTTACCCGGATATCATTACAAATTAGGTTAAATTTGCATATTTTAGACCCTGTTAAAACTAATAATAAAAATGATGTAAATGTTGGCAAAATATACAAAAAAATGTTCATTTTCAGTTTAGTATTTCCACAGAGTTCGGTACACATATTTCTGTCCTCAAATAACCATGTGATTGTGTTTACTAATGTCTATAGCATGTACCACAACACTTATTGGACCGGATTCGAAGAAAAGGATTTCTATCAAGCAGTATTATTACCGACATCCAAGTGTTTACAAGCTTTTAGAATTGTTTTCATGAAAAAGTGTTTTAAAATACTTAAAATAAATTGAGTAAATAAATATTTGTTTCATGCTTCAGAAATGAGGAAAATCTCCTCTCTGTGTAACGTTATAACGAAAGTTGACTTAACTGCAGATTTATTTAATTCCTATAGCTATTTAATCACTGATGAATGATTATTTATTTATTTTTTGAAGTGAACTTAATGACGCTCTATTTCGCTACAATCCGCCTTAGCTAAAATAGTGTATGAAATATAGATTTTATTATTTCATGACGTCACATATGTGGTGACGTCACAAATATATTCATTCTTTTTTTTGTATTGTTCTTCCTTTATTAAGATGTTTGTAACGAACTTACATGTAAATGGATTCTTTATATATTTATGTGTATAGGATTGCCCTCCGCCATCTTGTATATTATATGTGAATTTTGATTTATATAGTTATGTATATTGCTGCCTATATGCTGTAACGCATTTGGTTATAATAAAACTTGAAACTTGAAAAACTTGCAATAGACACTAGTAAACACAGTGGCATGGTTATTTGACAGAAATATGTAAAGAACCCTGTGGACTTACAAAACTGCAATGTACTACGTTTTGCATGTATTACCAACATTTACAAGCAATCTACGACTCAACAGTAATACTTAAGGTAAGGCCTGATGCATCAAGACACTTTTTATCAACATAGTTGTTCAAATACACGTAAGAAGCAGGGATAGCGAATATCACTAGTTTAAACAGGTTATAAAACTTTCAACCTGTCTTAAATTTTGGACATATTTTTGCATGAACATAATTTTAATTTGATCTTCTGTAGTTAGAAGAATTTTGACAGAGGTATTGCTATCAGTATTAAGATTTACCCGAATGTAATTATTCTGAATTACAGACATCCAGTGTAAGTCGTTTTTTACTTTAAGAACATGAATCCATCAGGGTCTGACTTTCGTGTAGGATAAGAGTTTTTTTTAAAGTATTGAAAAGTTTCCAAATTGTAGGCAGATAAAAAATCTAATCTAGTTTTTTAAAAGTGTTGAAAAGTTTCCAAATTGCAGGCAGATAAAAAATCTAACAAAATACGTGTGACGGCTCATTAAACATGTACCCATTTCGTTATGTACAAACATATAACGACTTACTTAAACGTGTACCGTGTAAATTGTTTTAATATATACACGCGGAAATTAAAGAAATTACCAAAATTTATTTTTCTACTTATTTTTGAAAAAAAAATACAAAATCTCTCAAGTTAATGCTACACAAGTTGCATAAGAAATACCGGCTCATATATTTGTGTCTATTTCTGTTATTTTATGAATAGCATGGCTGGTTTGCCTCTGTCACATTCTTAATGAAACATAAGGTAAATTGTTTTGAGCGATGATTGGAATGTACATGTATTTGGATATTCTGACATTTTCAAAATATCAACAACAAAATAATTATAATAATAAAAAAAAAACCCAAACAAACCCAGATTAATATTGCTTCTGAAAAGATACCGATTTCTCGTCACTATCAAACATATGATCCAAATCATTCAGCATATCGTTCAGACAACAGTTAGCTTTACATTTAACACGTTTTCATTTGTATTTACTGTTTCGTTTATTTATAAAGATGTTCCATCGCCGACTGAGCATAATTTAAACAATAACTGATGTTAAGTCGTGTGTAAAAGTGTCTAATTAGCACAAAAATTACATATAAAATGATTTATTTGGCCATTGGTACATACGCAATCAGTACTTCATTCCATATAGGGCAAAGTGACACGGGTTTTTTTCGGGACGTAATTAATTATTTTTAATATTCTTATTTCAAAGTATAAAATAAGAAGCTAAAACTTTTCACTTATGATAATGATGTAAAAAAAAAGTAACCTTTGCAACTGAAGAAAAGTACTTATTTGTCTGCTCCTATTTTTGATAGTGAAAAAATACCTTTCGTAAGCGGTGGAGTATCTTTAAAGATTATCTCGGATAACATGTATATAATTGTAATATACGACATGTACAATACTGAACTGGGAGTTAACACATGATACCCAACGTCAAAATATTCATTCGACATCTTCATGAAAGCTTCAATATTTGGCCTACATCAACACGTGCATACGCATATTACACGTGTGTGGTTCGCATGTACTGCCAGGTACACCATCTGATCAGGTTAGGCGCGTGCTGTTACTGCCGCTGAACCATTGCGCGTGCAGTCTACGCCAATTTTATTCCGGTTCCTCCTGGTCTGCCAAGCTATATATAATATAACGCACATACCAACAAAATGTAACACTGGTTTTGTTAAGTTCTTATGAAGTTTATTTAAGGCCGAGCCGGGTCTTGCTGCAAGAAAACTGACGTATGGGTATGTTTTCAGTCCTTCAAATTAATTTGGAAGACAAGGTTTTATATATAAAGATAGATATAAATAAGTTACTGGAATATTGACACATATTGCAATGTTTGGAATTTCAACAAACGTATTTAGATGATCATCAACAAACGAGACATAAAAACAGGCACATGCACACAGTAATCACGCAATGCACCTGCATTGCACGCGCTAATTGGACAGGGGGTTATTATTATTTTTTTAACTCTGTATCTAATAAACTCGTCGGTGTTTCAAATCAAACATTTAAATAGCCTACTTAGGCAGCTGTCGTATCGCGTGTTTTAGGGTTTCCGACGCCATACTATTTTTTATATATAGCGTATAACACATACTGGCGTGTGTACAATGAGCATTTTATCTGCTTAGCCAAGTGACATTCGCTTGAAATACATGTTATAATATTTTGGTTATATTTCACAGACCTACACGAGATGTAACCTTGGCAACGCGATATCTGGGAATCTAACAGTCGGAGGCCTACGTCGCTGTACACGTCACACAACGCCTCAGAGATGTTCTTATCGATTCCCCATATAGTTCATTTCCGGTCCAAAAGAACCAGATATTAAATTCGTTAACATGACCTCAATTTAGATAGGATTTATAATATGCATTATCTATAAACTGTATCGTGAGCAATGCTGAAGCGGCGGTATTGCACAACCCAACCTTGAGCACCTGATAAAATTTGATAATAGTCTCTTACCAAATTACGAAACGAAATATCTCGATATCGAGACAACATATATTCATTCCATCCGTATCTGGTGTGGAATAACACAATGGAAACGGTTTTTAATAGGTAAAGATGACCAAGTGTCTATATATCCCAACGGAATAACATCTACCTCATTAGAGGTTAATTTCTTTAAACATGTTTTTCCCCCTCAATAAACATTTTCTATCTCGTCGATCGAGATATACTCCTTGATTACCCTTGGAAGGACCAGTTTCTGAATATTGTCCAAAATGGATCTGTCACCGGATCCTACATTCAACGATTTCCGGATGGTCATGCGCGCTAATTCTTGTAGAGAGAAACAGTTGTGTACTCTCTCTCGGAGCCACACGATCATTTTGACACCATTTGTTCCCGTGGCGTGACCTGAGAATGCTAACCTCCTGAATGACCTTGAGAATGTTGGGATGCGTCGCGTGCATTGCTCGACCTCCTCAATGGTTAGTCTGTAACCACAGGTTACTAATAGTTTCACCACATTTGTGTCACATCTCGTGAAGGCATCCACGAGCAGGCTTCGGCCGTACTGACCATGGTCGTCCACTCTGCATCCATGGTAGAGAAGCATCCCGGCAATGTAACTATTGCCTATCGAAATACACGAGAGAAGGGGAGACCACTGCCCGTCAGACTGGCTCAGCCGTCCACCATTTAAAACAAGCGTACGACCAATCGGATCCAAGGCGCTGTAAGAGTTCTTCTGTGCTATTCTATAGTAGAAAATGGCAGTTGAAAATGGCGTGGCTTTGTATTGGGTCAACGCGTTGACGTCGGCGCCTTTGCTTATGAGTAGTCTTACAATGTCTTTGTTACCTATCCGAATTGCTTCGTGTAGAGGGGACCAGTCATTTTTGTTCTTGGCGTTCACGCCGACGTCTAATTTACACAGTAAATGTACAACAGACTCTAGGTTATTATGAATGGCGCGTTGTAGTACAGCGTTTCCCACGTCGTCCTTTGCGTTGACGTCACACCCCAACCTAATAAGCCATGTTGCTATGTCCGTCTTATGGTGATTGCACGCTATATGTAAAGGTGTCTGTCCCTTGTTGTCCGGCAGGTCCGGACTCCATTTGGAGTCCAACAAAAGCCGAATGATATTTTTGTAGCCATACTCCGTCGCCCAATGTAACGCAGTTCGCCCTCTACAGTCCACATAGTCTATGTTTCGGTAACAACTATTAGACAAAATGGAGCGCACTTGACTCTCTTTTCCCGCCTTAACGGCTTCTAAAAGGAAATAATCCTCATCAACGTTGATCTTGTTTGGCATGTTGTTATGTATTAATCTGTATAACGATCATATACAAGTCTAAAGCGAGGCTCTGGTCTCGTGATCTCGATGATAATATTAATAAAATGGATGACGTATATGTATCAGAAGAAGTCTTTGTTATACAGGCGTCATTTCGTTAAAGCTCCATTTTTATTTTCCCCACTAGATATTTGAAAACATCACTTTACCACAAGGTGTGACTGGTTTCCTCCATAAGTCTCTCCTCAGAAAGATTGAAACACAATTTCAGACAATGTGTTGGCATTGGCATAGCGAAATTCTTGTCAGCTATCCAATATATGGTCGCTCAACTGAAAAGACATAAGCGAGAAAACTATCGTTACAAACTATGTGGAATTTTACAAACCAAATATATTATATGTTTCTTAAATACTGAGTAATATTTATATACAGTACATGTAATATCTGGGAAACGTACCGTGTAGGAGGTCGGAGCAAGCCATGGATAACTGTTCTCTGTTTGTATACACACACATGCGCAGTATGGTGTTTACTTTTTGGTGCATCCCGTTCCTCGTTGGAACATAAGTATAAAATGTATTTCCTGTCTAGGGCCAGGCTTGTTGCCGAGCCCATTCATTAGCGCCAGGGACGAGCCTAACTCACGTGTCGTGTGGACAGATGAAACACGAATCCAGCACAAATCTTCCCTAGTGGCTTTTACCAGAGAACAGTAACCCCATCCTACTTCGCATTTACACCTTGCTACGACTTAACTTTGCTGATATTTTTAGTTTTACAAACGGGGGAGGGGGCAGAGCAATCAGCTGGCGGGCGCGCGCGTGAGCGAATTGGTAAGGGAAGCCACACGCACGACTTAATACAGATGCTGCTAAGAGCGCGCGGCAGATAACACTACTAGTGTGTCTGTATCTATACAGCGATAAGGAGCTACTGCTATCCGGCTGCATGTACAGTAGGCCATTGTTACGTACCTATGTAAAAACCTACCTTTTTCTGGAACCAAGTACATACAACATCATTAGTTCTAAATTGCCTAGCGACATATACTCTCCAGGGAAATATATACTGGACATTGTGCCAGGAAATAACAATGTAACGAAGTGTAACGGCACTGATTAAAGTCTACTTATCTCCTGGGTAGGGAAAAGTATTGGTTCGGCTGATACACAAAATAAGTACAACTGTTAATGTGTCTTATAGCGCTCTTATTTGCTCATTTTCTTGTGTAACAGGGCGAGAGGCTCGAACCCACGACCTTAGACTTACTGGTCCGCCGCTCTATCGACTGAGCAACAGGGAAATTTCTCCTTGCGTGAAGCTATAGAATGCGACCTTATCACTTTGAACAATTATTACACATTTTTTTGCTATATTATGCCTGTGTTAATTACTAATCGTTTCTATATTGGGTTGTTCACCATTTTGTAAATCAGTCCCGCAAAAGGTACGTCATCAGAACTAAATTTACTGGTATTTTCTTCTATAATGCAAGTGGTCCCCATCGTTTACCTCCAGAAGAGTTTACTGCCAATGTTGTGTTCTAATGAAGTTTTAATGTCCGGACAGCATTTAGAGCAACATAATATCTGAAAATGGCTGAACTGTCCGCATGTAAGAAACATATATAACACACGTCGCGATTACACTTGATCGAATTAGTGCGCATTCAGATCTATCAAGAGTTACTTCCCCTCGTTTCATTCCGTCAGAAGGGAAGATTGAAACACAGGGATATAACAGCATAGCAGTGGTTATCCCTGCTTCCTATATCATATCAGCATTTCTATGAAACGATGTTTCAGTATGGCAGCACTATATATATTTCTATTTACAAAGTAGCCGTAATTTTGTTTCTTGTTTCTATATGCGTTGGAGAATGGAAAAAAATAACATACCATTTGTCTAAATAGTGGATTTCCAAAGCCGCAGAGCGTATCGTGTCAATGTCGCCTTGACTATAAATGACGACGATACGGGTGACCTTGAGGACAATTGTTATGTAGAATCGGCTCACTAAGCAACACAAAACCATTTTAATGTAGAAAACCAAGTAATGTTAAGTTGTAAACAATAAATATATATCGTAGATGTAAAGAGTAAAGAAAAGTATACCACGTGGCAAATGCGAGACGGGCTCACGTGACCCACAGAGGTCCATACAAAACGATACGCTAGATAGATCTCCGACTGCCAACAACTACAGGAATCTTTTGATGCTACAGTGTTTTATATATGAAATGTCATAAATACTGCACGTGAAGAGTGATATACACAAACAGGTACGCGCGTGCGCAAACGTACTCTGTGCGCACTTCACCACAAGCTAGATCTTTTCCAACAGCAAAATGATGCCGTCCGCTTTCATTTTTTTCGTAAAACAATGAGTATATAATATTCTTGGGAAATCATTGTAGATGCTTTTGAAATCACTTAAGTGATCTTTACATAACCTTTATTTATCTCATTATCATCGTGTCCACGGGATTTTAATTCTACCAGTAATACAGACACCTCTATATACTGAGTTAGTCAGTATTACACATTTATGTGTAGTCGGTATTACACATTTATGTGTCTATAAATATAAAGAATCAAAAGCCTTTGATCGTACTCTTGTGGATACTCCCTGCCCGATAAGTATATATAGATCTATTATGTAGATGCATCCGTCTAGTGTACTTGTATGTTTTACTTAATCACGAGAAACCTATAGCTTTTGTTGTAAGATGACCCCTCACAGGAAATCACCGTAGTCGTACTGATAATGAGTTGATGAGGTATTATCCGGTATATAGAAGACACAAAACCTAGCATAAGGTCAAAGGTCATTTAATTGATATCTACAAAGGTTTAATATGATCGAGAAAGATTTAAAATGCGTTAAAAGATGTCGGGTGTATATGCTTGTAAAACCAATGACAAGTTCAAAAGGAAGGATACGAGAGAGTTTGAGGATGTGGCGGAACTCGAGACCTACTTCCGGTGGTTTCATAATGTTAGCAAATGACCCATTATTAATAAGTATCTGCAGTAATCAAACTTTTATTGGTTAAAGGCTCCGGTTAAACACGTTATGGGGGTGTTTGAAAAACACAATGAAAGACTTCAGAGAACGGCGTTAATTTCTCAAAGTATGAATTGTATTAGTTGCGATAACGTAGCTCTGTACGACGAACGGAAGATTTCTGACAGATGGCCCGACTTGTTCGTTCTAGCTATTATATGAACGTACCAAGTTATTTCCATTGGAGGTTAAAAAAGAAGTCTTATAAATTTCCAATGTTCCTAGCCTGTACATAGTGCGTGTAGCTGTTTTTTTTTATAAGAACACGTGTATTGCATTGATGAACATGTTAATTCTAATTTACCCTCGTCATTCCGGAAAGATGAACAGACAACTTCCGGAGGTAAAACGGAACATAACTTCCGCAAATAAATGCTGTCTCGTGCTTATTAAGATTGTATTCATCAGCACGTGAACTTTATTATATATATGTGATATATGTGTTTCATATACTTATATCTTATGTTTTAATGAATCAGATTATACTTCTAAAACATTTATTTGTGCGTTTGTTCTTAAGTTGGTAACATGAGTGGCTTAATGAGATACAATGTCCAAGGACATTTCACAAACTACTATAGGATAAATACGAGTAAAAACTGTGTGCTTTGTTAAATGTATGCATTTATAACACTGGGATAGTATCGCCGTGTGATGCAAACATATGTCAAGTCCAAAAGCATCAAATACATATATGCTGAAACCAATACTACAATCATATAATTAAGTCATTGAAATTTCAAAATGGCACAAGTTTGTCTCGGTACTGGCCAACAAGCGGGCCTATTCCTATCGAAGATAGGAAGAAAATATAAGCCATGGATTGTCCGTGGCCAAGCGATGGAGCGTGGACTGAGAATTAGGATTAATACGTGGTCAATGTCCAGAACTATCTAAAGGCAGATAGACGGCAAGCGTGGACAAAATATTTGTCCATCATGGCAGAGTTGATTAAAACAAATCATTCCTGCATGATGGAACTTCTTCTATAAATGTCATTTACATGTATAATGCTATCGGAATAACTAAGCACAATTAGAAGTTTCTGTGTGTCGTTGAACCGATTTGGCGCTAAAATGTTATTGTGTGCCATAATGATTTCGTAGGAAAAAAATCATAAATTCAAAAAAAAAAAAAATCAAAATCAAATTCAGCATAAACATATAACTTCATGGCAAGATATTATGATCATCGTAACTAGCACTAATTAGAATAATGAATATATAGAAACAGTAAGTATATATGTAAAATTCAACTTCAGTATTATTTATTAGTTATTAAGAAAATTGTAGCATTAATGAGTAATATAATAGATACTTACCAGTTCATTGCTCTTCAGCATTGTAGTTCAATGTAACAAGGAAGAATTCTAATCCGTGGTTTTATACCCGGACGAGAATTCCGGAAATCGTGAATCTGGAGAAGGCGGGGCCTGTGGTGTCAGCGGTCACTAGTCACGGGGATCGATGTGTCTGAAATCCAATTAAAATCTCACTAAAATGTAAACCCTGGTCCGAACGTTCGTACGACTACATTTCTCTACTCTAATTATATCCTTTAAACTGACAATTAGTTTTATGTTATTTAGCAACAACGTTTGAATATCGTCCGAGTAAACCGAGGAAACACAATATATAACGCCTACACGCGCTTCTCTCATCAAACACTAGTTTGTATTATGTATGTATAGTTAATACCTACTAATTATAGACGGTCATTTGACACGCGCCAACCGCGAGCCAGAGCTCGTGTTTATAAATACGCTGGTTCTGTTTATTGGTTTTATTGATGTAAGTCCGTAAAACTGACCACTTCGGTGTAAAACTGACCACCCCGGCATATTACGTGTAAAATACACACTAGGTTTAATCTCTATATCTGATAATGGGATTGTGGTGTCTGAGCTGTTACGATAAGGGGGGGGGGGGGTAAAGGTCAAAAGGTTATATAGACCATCCCCCAATCGGTCATTTTTACCTCTGGACCTCGATATGTTCACACTATCATTGTAGTTAATCAGGTATCTACACTATACTGTAACGTAACATTAATATTAATGCGTACTGTGCAAATATTTCAGATTCCAAACAATGATATAGGTTTGTGCTACGTTTCGTTTTATCATTTTTTGTTTCATTTTCAGTTACGAGGCGTTGGCTTTTAATATGAGAACACCCCCTTCCAGAAACCCCCACCCCCAGTCCCCACCCCCATCCTCATGTGTCTTTATTGACAATGAAGTGTAAAATATGTAATAAGTTATGCATGTTGCGTCAAATCTCAATTTCTAAAAGCGCATTCATTTTTTCATTACGACAAGAAACCCTGTCGTGTTCTTATACTTAATTGTTTCCTTGCCATCTCGCATTGACTAGATACACTATATTTACAATAGTTTGAATACTATTGTATATAAAAATTGGTTAGTAGTTGCTGGAACGTTACATCCGTTGTAAAAGGAAACATGTATTTGTACGAAATCAAAACAAACAATAACGAAGAGACAAGCAGATAAAATCGTATACCTACTTAGTATCTGAAAAAAAAAGAAAATGATTTAAACCAGGTTGTACGAACAGATTAAGCTTCACATGCATTCTTTTCGACGTTTGTGGAGAATGTTGGGGAACCTAGAATAATGAGCGTTTATTGTGGGTTTCTTTTCAATCAAAACCCCGCAAGGTAATGAAACGCGGTTTTTCTGTCACTGTGAAGTTTAAAAAATGAAACTTAATGAACCTTGTGAATCGTCGATTAAAGTCGTCATTCTGGTTCATCAATATAACAATGCTTTAGAGTGTGTGACTTAGCGCTGTCACTTTATTATTTACAGTTTTCCGGGTAGATTTCTAACATATACCGTGTACCCGGATTTGCATTGTAAAGCGATACAATAACTACAGCAACGTGATCATACAATTAGTAAAATGGAAAAAGCATATGCATGTCAAATTGATTGGCAGAATTCTTAGAATGTAGATACCCATAAATACAAAATTATTATAGCGACCATGTTCAGTATACATTCTGTAAAATAATGGTTTTAAACAATGGATAACCAAAATTAACACATATGGTCGTCTGTTTAATTTGTATTTTCGTATTAAGTCCGAAAATGGAACTTGGATAACAATATGTAGGTAGCCAGGGAAACCTTTATGATATGAAAATTGAGGAAAAAATATAATAAACTTCAAATTTTGTAAAATTCCAATATGGCCATTGGCATATGCACAGGAAGGAAGGAAGTGATATCGATGTCAACATGTATCCGTCAATTACTTTCTGAGAAAACAATAACATATATTAGGAAAAAATTCTTGGAAGTGACTTGAGTCAAAAATAGGTGCTATCACAGGGGTTTGAGAAATATAATTGACAGAATATAGTATACAGTATGATTAACTGAGTTATAATCTAGACCCCTAAAACGTCTAAAATGATCTTTAGACATTTTGGATATATACAAAATTAACAATAACGACGGACTCAAACCGTTAGCGCTTTCGATCCACCTTAGAAGACAGCTCTTCAAACTCCCTTCGATAGAGCGAAAGCGCTAACGGTTTGAGTCAGTTGTTATTATTTTTTTGTATATAATTTTCGTCTGTGTGGATCTTTTCTTCGATTTATGAGCTATATTTGTATAAAATGTAACTAATTCTCAGAGTCTGCAGATCATGAACACGACGTGTTCACAAATATCGCCTTGACATAGACAACGTATGATGACAGTACAAAAGACACGTGAGTGAACAAAAGGGGCCATCCTTGTGAAAATCTTAATTTCAAATGAATTAAAGAAATCTAAATTATACCCCGTAACGATGCCCTGTAACTACATCAATGCCCGGGGCCTTGATTTATTGACAACATCAAGGCTGAGATGTGGGCAGGACACACACACAAATTACATGTTTTTACATGAGATCTCCATTGATCGGCAATCAACTGTTCTCACGAACACAATAACTACGTCTATACTGACCCGCCCAGTGTACTTGTACGTCCACTTCACCTTACTGACCATCGTAAACTACAATAGTACGAGTCCAAGTTTCCTCTGGCCCTAACACCAGGCTTAGGCAGAGGGACTAGGCGAACGGATTTGAATACTTATGTCTAATTCTTATTCAGCCATTTCATGTATTTGCTTCATTGTCTTTTTCCTTAGTAGCAATTAAGCAGAAAATTGTTAATTATGTTCAATTTACTAACCCCTCCTCCATTTCTATATAACCAGAAACATATATTACAATTTAGATGTATATTTAATTATGTTTTTTATATTACGCCTATAGGTTCTAGGTACGTATACTAATATCGAGGACATGTCACATTATTTAGAAAACCCATAGTAACCAGAGAAAAAAATACGACCTACGTATACAAACACAATATAGTGACTTCCCGATAATTTTTAGCCTCGACCCAAAAGAAAATCTTAAATACATAGAAATGTATATATTATTTAAATAAACTATTGACAACTTCTTTAAATCATCTGAACAGATCTGCGTTCATATAACTTACCTGTTTGTTGCGCCATCCACATATCATCCTTTCATCATCCAAATTGAACGCCAGCATTTCGTTCAGACATGTATGTATGTGCCAGTTTATTTAGAATTTAAACACATTTTAAATAACGTTTATAATGACAGTTTTTGCCGATACCCTTGCCAGCACTAAATAGTCCATGTCTGTTGAGTAGTATCACGGTATATGTAGTCGGAGCTTCAGATACCCCTTTTATCAGGCTACCAAAGTGTTTATTTTCATTCTAGATCATTACAAACATTATTGCATCCCTCAGAGCGGTCAGTTTAACCTTTTGTCCGGAGTTTGGTCAGCGATCCACTGGTCAGCTATCCGTCATTCCGCCATAATCAAGTGTTAGATGTAAGAGATAAGTAGATCATTATGTATGTACATATCGTAGACTGACCAGCACGAGACTTTTCCCTGTGTCGGAGCTGACCCCTATTGTGCTAGGGCAGTAACAAGTTTAAAAGGTCGTAAAAGTTAAGTGGAGTTAATTGGGATGGTAAAGTACTCGATAAATCAAGCATGCCTCGATTTTAAGCCCCGGCATCTTACGTATGTATTTTATAGAATGTTCCTACATAACACGTTCTATGTTTGTATACATTCTTTAAAGGTGCTCGATCATTACTTCACAATCTGTAACTGAGCTGGAAAATAAATGCCGCTCAATATTGACTAAATTGTAGCTCTATAGCAAGCAAATTCAAGAAAAAACAGTCACAACAGCTGACTCACCAAATAAAAGAGCTACTGACTGTCTCTGAAGAGCCAAGTTTGTATACAAGGTGTAGCCTACAGGTCGATTTTAGTACAAGTTCATGTACTATGTAAGTGACTGAAACACTCGCGCTAATCCAGTATTCAATTAATTAAATATTTTTTTTCTGTTGTTTTCTTCGGCCCTTATAAGTATCAGCCAGTGTTGTTAAAAACTTGCAAATAATTCATTTTCTCGAAACAAATGGTCAGATCATTTAAGGTCATTTGAATCATATATAATGTCGCATCGTCTTTAATCAACATGGTTGGACATATTCGTTCAATATTATTTGCTAGCCATGATCCAACATTCCAGAGTTCTACGCCGTTTCCTGCCTCAACAATATATTCAGCATTCAAATGATCCTGAAATGCATACATAACATACCATTTTTTGGAAATTATATGGAGGCCGCATGTATATTCGGCGCGGAAACGCATGCAGTTTTGCATTTCATTATAAATAAATTTTAATAAAAAAAATCATATTAAAATTCTAACTTGAATATTGTGCATTATTTTTCATTAGGGAAGCACGTAACTGTATTAAGCACCAGCAGTACATTGTACTGACAGAAGGTTGAGTTACATTGTATAGATTTACTATAATTCTACAAAAACCGCTTACACACGTTTTTGTTACGAGTATGCATAGATTTTTTTCAATACATTCATCGCTTCATGAACATGTGCTACAGAGCGGGACCAAACGGGATGGTACAAGTTCGGATTTTCAAGTTATGATCAGCTGTTCTAATCAATGGAATGGTCTTGGATCGATATTATATTTTACCCTCTATATGCCCGAGTTAACAGAGCAAAAGATTCGCGGCTTTGATTTTACATGGATTCTATCACGTCAGTTAAGTTCTATGAATGTTCGACGACGATTGATAATTCATGGGGTCCCCGAATCATTCAACAAGAAACTCTGTTTGAATTATTGATTATCATAAACATTATAAATCCGCACAATACCGATAACCCGACTCACCATAATCATTATAGTTTAAACGCATTCTTAGCGGAAAGTCAGAGATATACATTAAATTTTTGTATTTTAGTACGTTCACAAAGTTATTTGAAAAGCGAACAATGTCAAATGATTACAACTGCAGTATAATATAGAAATCAGGGGTTAGGCTAACCGATCCGTTATATCAAATCTGATAACACAATTGTTGACTTGGATATAGTGATACAGATGTATGTATCGATTTTCCTGGGATAGAATGAGTATATATCCAATAAAGAACTCGAATGTTGATCATGAACTACAATGTAAATCAAGTAATATCATCCCAGTACAGAGTGGCTTTAGAACTCAGTGATTATTTGATTATGTACTAGTGAAAGACATATGAACGATTCTGCCTAGACATCACAAATTATAATGGATAAATTAAAAGGCGTCCTTGTGCTAGATCTAGCCCAGATTACTCTATGCCCCAGTACTGGAACTAGCTGGCCCTAGGATCATGATTTTTTTATTTAGATAATCAAAAATGACGTAACTTTTGTAACGTCAGATCCAATGCAGTTAAAACGATACATGCATATCAAGAAAATTCTATATGGGTATATGTACATAGTATGTATATGACGCCATTATTTAGTTTCAAAATGAAATGTACATCTTTCATGGTAAACCTGGTTATTATATATGCATTAAAAATATTAGCCCGAGATACTCGATCTGGCCCTGACACCAGACTTAGACATTATGACAGATAGGGCCTAGATGACATACACCAGACATCTACATTTGTACATGTATCTAGGGCCAGAGTATCTCTGGCTAAACAATTGTAAATATCATAAAATAACCTTATGTGTGATTTTGGCATGCGTATACTTTACATCGCGTAGTTTATTATGACTTACCCCTATAATGACACGAGGATCTATGCTGGGCATCGCATGAGATCATCATCAGCAGCAGCAGCAATTGGACTTGGACATTGTCGGCAGACAACAAAGAAACCACCTGTTGTTTGACTGCATAATATAATCCATGGCACCCATTACATCAGAAGGCTACATCGTGAGGGGATTATAAATACACAAAGTAAATAGGAAGTGTATGAGTTCATTGTTGACTTAAACAATGTTTACACATGTGATTCGTCTAAAAATAGAAATGTTATCGGAATTTCCATTCTTAGTTTTCAACCAATGAGGAGTCTCCATTTATTCATTCCGTATGGTGTGACGTCACAACCGGTTGAGGATTTGTCATTTCCTTGTGAAGTAAAAACAAATATAGTGACAGTTTCCATTCCCTTCAAACATAGGTAATCAAAGCGATACGATGGGGAGTAAACTTGACGGTATGTATTCAACGGAAGTATATACAAAATTGTCGAATTATGCGCTGCAAATATGTCTTTTACATAAAACATGACACATGTTTACATCCATATAGTACTACCTGACTACTGCTTGATGTTGTGTGTTTACTAGAAGAAGACAGGAGTAGCCAAAACCTACAAATGAAACGTCGTCAAGTGCCAGCATAATGTTAACGAAACCAAGAACTTATAATCTAAAAAGTGTATACTCATCATATCCACTTATTCATGATTAATAGATAATTCTCAATGTAATCATTTTACACATAACTTACAACTTGCATATAAAATTTAAGTTCATAAAATTTCAACTTTACATGCACGTTAACTTAATTCTATGACTCATGATCATGCTATTGTTAATTAGTGATACTTAATGTACTACATTACAGTGTCAGTGAATTACAATTCTATATTTATATAAAAATATTTATGAATTTAGAAATTAAGTTTTGACAGAAATATGTGGTTTTCATTATGGAACTTAATTATTATTTTATGTTTTTATTTTCAGATGCATTGTTTAATCTCAAGGTAAGTGTCCTTGCACTATCAAAAGTATTCAATTAATATTATCTAAACCACTAAACACAATACAACTACTTATGGGCTAAATTGACAAAAGATAGTGTGAAATATTATATTGTGTTCTTAGGTTTAAGTTATTGTGTCTGCGCATGTATAACACATGCAGTGATTTTTCTTCTTATATAACTGGGGATGGTAAACGACCCCATTCCCAATCCTAAAACCCCCTATTTTCTTCCCAATTATAATGAAAAATTCCCAAATTGTGTTGCTGAAAAACGAAAAAAAACCAACCTGAAATCTCTCCCCTCATTATTTAATCTATAAACAAACTACTCTGAAACTGGTGTGATGGTTATCACCGTTTGATAAAATGAAACAGTTTACTGTTTTACAATATCTAATGACCTATAATACCATTTTCAGTAATTATAATGAATTTTTTTTCAAAACTGCTCTTTTTGCAATTAAAAATTCCCAATTTGTTACAAAAACTTTTTTCCCAAAATACCCTGAAAAATCACTGTAATATGAAGAACAATAGCTGGCTAGTCACCTTTAAACTTAAAAATCCTGTCACCAATCACATAATTTATTATATAACTATAACTACAACTTAAAGATTCTCCACCGCCGACAGAGCATAAATGATATTCATCATTTTAACAATAATTGGCATTTAATTGTGTATATATATGACTAATTAACACAACAAATAATAAAAGATAATTTATTTTGCCTTTGGGTCATGCGCAATCAGTACTTCATTCCATATAGGATATAGTGCCATGGAATTTTTTCGGGATGCAATTGATTATTTTTCATATTTTTAACTTGAAGTCAAATTAAAAGCTCAAACTTTTCAGTGATGGTAACGGTGTAAAGTAAGTAACTTTTGTAACTGAAGAAAAATACTTAATCGTCTGCTCCTGATTTTGATAGTGAAAAGATACTTTTTGTCAGCGGTGGAGCATCTTTAAGGGATCAATTTTACTTCAAGAATATCTCCTCTAAGTGTGAAATGTATACAAATTCTATGATATTTGATCCTCGACTTGAGAGAACAATTTTACTTAAAGATTATTTCCCCTTATTCTGAAATACTTGATCTTCAACTCGATGGCGAGGGATCTATCTTACTACCAATGTTATCTTCCTTTAACCTGAAATGTATAGAAATTCTATTACTGGTATATTTGATCCTCAACTCCAGAGATCCATTTTACTTCAAGTTTATCTCCCCTTAACCTGAAATGTTTGGAAATTTTATTATATTTTATCCTAAGTCAAGGGATCAGATTACTATTGATATTTGAATTTGCTCTCAATGATTTGATAAGCCAAACACTGATGACAATTTCTTTAGTCTTATAAATTGAACTTTTATATAATCAATACCAGTTTTTAAAGTCATCACAATTGCAAGGTATTAATATTTCTACCAATATTTAGCTGTCACCACAGACTGATCACATTTTTGTAGTTTAATAATAAATAAGTTTGTTTTTGTTTGACAGTTTAACAGAAAGCAAATGGAAAGGTTTGCTAGTAAAGCAGAAAAAGAACATGTGAAAGAAAAAGCAAAAGTTAAGAAGGTAATAATAGCTGTTTAAGGATAAAATGTGACTAAAAAATCAGTCACAGAAAATATATACTAATAAAGACTGTTCACCATTATATTGGTAAAGCATGTTGTTGTGGTTGTATTATTGCATTATTGTAAGTGCATGATTGACAATTATTGTTTTCAAATTATTTTTTAATATGAAAAAAGTATAACAATGAAAAAAGAAAATATTTGTGATTTTTACATGGTTTATGAAACGGTTACCTGAACCAATCCTAAAACATATTTTGAAATGTTTAAACTGAGGTGATATAATGTTTCCTATTTCAGGCTATTGCACAGAAAAATATAGAGGCTGCAAAAATATATGCTGAGAATGCTATTAGGAAGAGGAATGAGGGATTATCCTATCTAAGGATGGCAGCAAGATTGGACGGCGTGGCGAGTCGTGTACAAACAGCTGTTTCTATGAAAAGTGTAAGAATAGGTCTATTACCTGGTCAAACCTGATTTGTTCAGTAATCATAAGGGATGACTATTGCCAAAAGTTACTTCCCTAAGTTCCCTTAACTTGCTAAAGTCAGTAAGAACAATGTCATTTTTTTGATTGGATAGCATGGAAAAAGCAACATTTTATAGTGATTGTTAGTTTATTACTGTATCAAACCTCTGTGAGTACATCATTTTAGTCCAAGCTACAGATAAAATATCTAACTATTGAAACTATTGTTAGCTTGGCTGACTTTCGGCCTATTGATCAGGTTTAGAGGCATACAAACGCAATATGTTGATAGTCTGAAGTATTGTTACAACCCTAGTTATTATAGAATTCTACATTTTATTTCTGACATATGGGTTATTTATTTTCTTTTTCTTTGCAGATGGTCAAAGGCATTGAAGGTGTATCAAAATCACTGGAAAAGGCCATGTCTTCCATGAATTTAGCTGAGGTAATTTTAAAGAACATATGTGCACTACTGGTTCCTATCTCTGTTATATCTTTTGTATAAATTCTAGGCAAGCATAAAAGCATACTTCTTTTCCTTCTATGCAGAGCTTAGCAATATTAAAGATGCTATCAATTAAAGTATCTGTTATTAGAGCGCATGACATTTTATTGATACAAACTTGACCTAGATTATTCACTCATCCAGTTCAATAAATTAAAAAATAAAGAGTATTAGCAGATTGTTAATAAGAATATTTCATTAGCTGTAACCTTGACCAAAAAAAGTGTTATACATGTAGATTTATCAGTGGAAGTGTTATTGTTCTTTTTTGAGATATGTATCTTTCTCCATCAGATTGATAAGGTGATGCAAAAGTTTGAAGGACAGTTTGAAGATCTGGATGTACAGACATCGGTAAGCATTAGTATAGGAGTATTAGGGGGGTGGGATGTAAATGCTGTTTGAATCTGAAATGAAACCTTTGAATGCATGCATGTCATCCAATAGTCCTCCAGTTTCTAGAATATTTTAATCATTGCTGAAAATTGAAAACTAAAACTTGTGATAATATTTTTATCTAAATCTGTGATGTGTCTAACTTAAAGATGCTCCACTGACGACAGAGCATAAATGACATTCATCATTTGAACAATAATTGGTGTTTAATCGTGTATATATATGTCTAATTAACACAACAAAAAATATAAAATAATTTATTTCGCCTTTGGTGCATGCGCAATAAGTACTTCATTCCATGTATTGATATAGTGACACAGAATTTTTTCGGGATGCAATTAATTATTTTTCATATTTTAACTTGAAGTAAAATTAGAAGCTCAAACTTTTCAATGGTGGTAATGGTGTAAAGTAAATAACATTTGTAACTGAAGAAAAATACTAAATCGCCTGCCTCTGTTTTTGATAGTGAAAAAATACCATTTGTCAGTGGTGGAGCATCTTTAAGATTCTAAATTTCTAACTATGGGGAGATAATTTAGTATCAGAATTCTGTTGAGAAAACAACTTATATAGAGGTCTGGTAGCCAGACTAGTAATCCATGTCCAATGGTAAATGGTTATCAAATGAAAATATTGAGTAACTTTATTATCTTGTTTAGGTTACTTTACAGATTAATGTTCACCATATATATGAGATTTTACAAAAATCTCCTAATTTACCAATAATAATACAGGTAAAATGGTTATTTCCAAATCAGTATAATGTGCAGAATAATTATGTAAGTGTAATTCCAGTAAAGCATCTACCCAACTCCAGGACTACAGAATTTGTTTAATAGTGATTGTCTTGGATAATCTATTTCTAAAACTAATTACCTAAAGAAGTCAATCAATCAATCAATATTTTATTTTAGTGTCGCACATCGTAAAAATATACAGCCATTGATAAATAATGTACAAGTTATTTTGATGCCCAACCAATATCGGCTTATGAGACACTTATGAAAAGGTATATATAGTTAAAAAATCTTAAAGAAGCTTAGAGATGAAATCCAACCATAATTGGGAGCAATTTATATTGGAGTCCTGGCCATGGGAACATGATGGATTATCATGTTAATGGAATACTCAATAGCCATCTGTGTATCTCGATTTCCTTTTTTATGTGGAAAATTAAAGCATTAAAATGACTATTTCAGACCCTAGAGAATACAATGAGCGATGCCACAGCGCTATCTGCACCAACTGAACAGGTTGATGACCTCATCAAACAAGTCGCAGAGGAAAGCGGTCTGGAGATGATGGATCAATTAAGTGACCTCAGTGTGGCTAAAGATTCCGTCAAAACCAAGGATAAGGAACACCAACGAGAGGATGACCTTAATCGAAGGTATGGTGTTCAACAATATTGTGTTTGGTTTTATTTGTTTAGTATCCTAGTAACAGCCAGGGTCATTTTAGGACGTGTCAAGATTAGATGGTAGAAGAAACCAGAGTACCCAGAGAAAAAACACACAACAAACAATCAGTACCTGGAATCTGCCCCACATGGGATAGAGGTAGAGGGCATGTGGTAAATTGCTTTGACATCTTTTAAAACAACTCGCCCACTGCTGTGGTATTCAGTGTAAATAATGATTTATAAAATGAATTGAAGAAAATTTATTAAATCATGTGTATTACCTTATCCAGTAATATTAGATGTTGATATTGAGAAAGTTTTTATGGGCAGGACGTAATTATCAAAAGTGTCTCTTCGTGTTTTACCTGTAACATTGTTGGAGAAGTGTATTACCTATTCAAACAAGGTTCATAGTGTACTTCAACCTCATGGGGGTATTTTTGCTTGAAATTTACGCCTGTATACAGATCAGTCTTTCAACTAGTCTCTTTTACAACTTGATAATCATTATTCATTTATGTATTCAGTTACTTGTTTAAATGTGGCAGCTAATCTAGTTCATAGCAATATTAATAATGTTTTGCTATTTCTTTGCAGATTACAAGCATTGCGTAATTGATGACTTTAACTACGTTTTGTGGAATACATGTCTATGCTGCCTGAGAGTGTCTGGTTCATGTTATAACCTCTGTACAACATCCTTAACTTATAATGATTAATTCTGAAGGAATATTATTGAAGCCAATGATAACATTTAGGAATAAATGTTGCTGGTTCAAACTTTCTTATATTGATTACGACTCTGAGAACAAAATATTTTTACCATGGAAACTGATCAAGGGAGACAATCCATCAATAAAACAACATGTTAGCATGGAACGATTTCAGCTACTATAAAGGCAATATTTTAACTAAGAATTACATCATAACCTTTGAAAGATTGTCTTATTAATTTTTTGTCAAGAAAGATTAACTACATGTAATTGCTTTTGTCAGGAAAGATTGACTAATTGTTTATTTGTCAAGAATAATCTTATCCAATAAGTTGAGAGAGACTTTGTTATACCTATGGGGAAAATGAATAAGAGTGCAAGTAAATAAGGCTGTAGAGAAACTGAGACTAATATACTACTTTGTAAATGTTTTGTGTTTATGTGAATAATATCTTCTGGTTCTTTTATATCAGTGAGGAAGGAGTGTGGAAATGGTAGTATGCCTTATTCGAGCAATGTGTATTATTAACCATAATGTTAGGTTTTATACCCTATATAAGTTGGGCCATCCATATATTCATTTATAGGTGAACTGTTCTTACTACGTGTAGTACTGTATGACCTTGGATATGATCAACTTAATACATGTACATTGTAGTCCATTATATGAAGTCCGCTTGTATCTATAAGTGGAGATATTATTTTTTATACTGCCTTGAGGGCTTCAGTTATTTCACTATAATTAATGTGGTTGTTTGTGTGGATATATATAAGACTTATGTCAGAGCCCATTTTAGCAGCTGGTAGCCTCCTCAATCAATAATTATATACAAAAGGTCTTGGCACAAATGCCATCCAGGTTCAATTTTCAATAGGAAAGATTGTGGGAGAGAGCATCTTGACTCTTAAGCCCTCCTCAATCTATTGAGCTAATTTATAATATGGTATTCCTTGTATGAAATGTTTAAATAACATTGATGCCATGTCTGTTATAGGCCAACAGTAGATTGTTTAAATAACATTGATGCCATGTTTGTTATTGGCTAATAGGGGAATGTTTAAATTACATTGATGTCATGTTTGTTATTGACTTACAGGAGAATGTTTAAATATGAAAAGTGCAAGAGAACATTTACACAACTAATTATGGCAGATGAGATATATAAAGGTAATTGTGATATTTTTGTTCTCCATGGCTAAGTTGGGAGTTTTCCTTAAAATGTTGTGTGCATTATCTTTAGCTGGATTATTCATACCTGCTGTTTAGTGATATAAAGATTAAGTTATAGTCATTCATAAATAATTACTCATATCCATTATGCAATTGTTCCATAACAGTTTACCATGTTGAATGCTATACTACTTTCACCAGTTTGTGAAGTGCTCAAATATGAATAAAGTTAGTGCTGTTTTTCATGTTAAATCACACTATTTAAAAGTCAAATGGATACAAATCTTAAAACAATAGAATCCAGCGTTACATTCTGTAGAAATATATCCATGTCTCCTGTCAAAATACCAACACGATTGGATGGATTACCATGTTATTGTTTTTATGGTATTTGTTGAATAAATTGTAAAATCTATGTGTTTGATAGCTGGAATTGTTTTACAGTAAAAATTTAATTTCATAGTACTAAATTTACATTTGTACTTCATTGCATAATTATGAAGTGAAATGTGCTGTACACCTTTCTTTTTTTTGCAAGTAATATTTGTTTTATTTAGGTAAAAAAGTTGTTACCATAATACTAATTTAATTTATATATATAATCTTTGTTAATGATAATGATGCATTAAATTGATATGAAATTTACAGATACATTTCTGTTGAATTTTTTTATTGACCGAGGAAATAAATACAAAATATTCTTTCCGATATCTTTGAATCTGTAGTAAGTATCTTTCAATTTGTTATTCATAGTTTGAAAAAAACTATTAATTTTGTAAAGTGTAGAATGAAATCAACATTTATAATACTGGCTATTACTTATTTTGTACAACCAGTTATTGAAAGACATATCGCGCATAGACCTTACACTTTCCATCCATGTCAGAATTTGTATGTGAAGCATTGAATCTAATTATATCTTGATTGAAATTAAGATCAACAATCTTCTCACCTTTGAATTGATTGTCAGATGAAGAAGCGAGTACCTCACATCACTGATACAAGTACTGCTTTTGGAAAAAAACTCGGGTCTTTGTGTATAGTAACCAGTTATCTATAGGTTTAATTTGGTTTAGTTGGTTTAACAGCCTATTAACAGGCCACAGCAATGGTCATTTAAGGATGTAACAGATTTAAAAGGTCAAGCAAAAAATAAAGGTCCGAGAAAAACTAGTGACCAGCAGTTGGTACCTAACAACTGCCCTACATGGGAATCAAGGTCTCCACCAAGAGAGGCTTGTGGTAACATGTTGAGACTATCTTGAGTGACCAATTGCCTTAGTATCATGGCCTCTTGTTTAAAGGATTTGTGCAGTCAAAAATGATAATTTCAGTTTATGCTGGAAATGGCTTTATTAGCATGTGTAGAAACCTCTCTGTACCGCGCGCGACCGGAATAACCCGTAAGCCGTCGATATCGGGGTCAAATTTTCTGACCACTCAATTATGCATATTTTCTAGCTCTAAAGCGTGTGACGTCACAATAGTCCGTGGCTTATAGCTGTACTATAACTGATGTGCTATCACTTATATCGACGGTCACAGGAAAAGCCAATCAACTATTTTTTATGATTACTTTTGAGTGAAGTTAATCGTACAATAACTTTGGCTCGAATGTAAATAACTAAAAGAGTGAAATTCGATGTTTCAAATACTCTAATTTATCATTACAAACATTGTGTTGTGTGTTTCTAACCGAATAAATTGAGATATATTTATTACATACCGTAATACGTTTCAACATGTGGTAGAAAGAATTTATTTTTGATATTATAAAAGATCAAAATATTGAAATATTAAGCAAAACAAACTATTTTTTAAGACAGTACGGTCGCGTTCAATTTTTAATCGATATACGAATAGATACATCGATATAGATATATAATTAGCCATGTCTTTGGTTTGATGGTTATGTAATACCAGGACCAGGATGTTGTTTACCTGTACGCAACGCCATTCATCGAACTCACCTGTAATTACCTGGCCGCGGGCAATTTGCTATTCGGTGGACTATATCGGGTATTTGGTATTGTCTTACTGTCAATCAGGTTAGGACTTCCGTTAATTGGATTGTGATTTGAATTATGGAAACCCCGTACATCAATGCTCTAGGTATTTTATTGTCACCTCCATTTTTAAAATGAAGATGTAAAAGCAAATGGAAATAAAATATCCCTGATCATACCTAGGAATATATATTACACACACAAACACATATAGATATATATGTCGTACACAGATAAAATAATAATGGAAGTTGACTTATTCAGAAACAAAAATGGTTCTAAGAACTATTTCAACTAAAGGTTTAACCTTAAAAATTATTCCAGTCAAGTACTGTAATAATGTAATCGTGGCATATAGCAATCTTCCGTAATTTCTAAGGTACAAGTAAGAATTCTAAGCATGTATTTTCACCGTTTCGAATCTACATGTATAGTCATACAAGAAGGGTTACAGCATTACCACTATTAAAATCTCGGTATGATATACAAAAGGATCGCCAATGAATAGGCTATTTTAAGGATTAGTATAATTTTTAAATAATGATTTTTTTTTTTAAATCTACACTTATACTGTATCTAAAATCACATATCAGAAATATCATTGTTGTATGTCTGCTTTATAGTAAAAGTTATGGATAAAGTTTCAAAGGCAACAATATAGATATACATAATATTTTCGATATAAGATCGGTACTGTTTCTCCAATATCACATACATGTAACTGACAACCGCCAACATTTTATTTTTACTCAAAAACTATGCCGTGTTTGCATCATTATAGCAGAAGTTTGAAATAAAAACACACATTATAGATATATTCATGCTTATTTTTTTTAATATTCTATCTAAATCTCAGTCCAGACTGATCCGAACATCATTTTGATATCGTTATCAAAGTGGACTGATTATCTAATCTAAAGTTAGATATATACTTGTTTGAATGTTTGAAATGGTGTAAATGGAATGTTTTGAAACTGAAAATATCTACATCATAAAGCTACTCTGACATCACAAGACCACGTGACCGCCTAGCTCATTATCTCTGAACCGTAGTCGACACTACCCGTAAATCACGACCAAAACCAACCGATAGTGCTAAAAGCTAGGCGATTCTTTGGGTGGGACTTGATTTTTCATTCATCCAAAGCAATATTAATATCCTGACGTATTATCAAAAAGAAATTTTGGCTGCACAAATCCTTTAAGGATGCCAGATAAGGAGCTCGAGGAAAGCAAGAAAGGAATGACCAACCTACAATCAGTATCGGGCAATTCATGTAACTGCACCTCATTGGATTTGAGCTTACTATCCTTATGTGGAGGGCTATAAACGTGAAGTAATGTGTGGGACACCTTCACCACTTGGCTATTGCTACCCACACCACAGCTAACTGCAATGCATTAGAGCACTACCATCATATGATAATTTAATTTATAATAATTATTGTACGTGTAATTAATTGGCATTAATAAGACAATCTGAGTAAACCACTAAGACTATGATGCAAAAAAGTCCAATTTAAGACAGGTTAGAAAAAGATTTTCACAGCACAACTTTTTGCTTTTAATTTAAAAAAAAGCATCAAAATAAAAATTACTGTTCATGTGAAAATTTGTTTTATCACATTTTAATGGGTTTTTTTTTGCAAAATTATCTACAAAATAAATTTTTTTATTATTAAAAATGTATTCACATAAACCCCAACAAAGGTTTCTTCTTTGATCAAGTTATCAACAATTACTTATATATGAGTTGTGTGAAAGTGACACATTCATATAAATCCAGAAACTTAATTCCGGGAATTGGTGCACGATACATTCACTTCAGGCTATTTATGTCAAAATGTCACAGATCCATTGGTCATGCATACATGTAGATGGTAACTGTTTGTACACAGCGCTAGCCTGCCCTATGTCATATTCCTGATTCTTTCACATTCAACACAAACTACCTTTTATCTTTTCAATTTTCTATTTTTTCTTTTTTGTTGATTCACTCAATTGTAACTATAACAACAAAATCCTCTGTAAGCCACACTATCCTTGTGACTAATACACACATCTGTACAAATGTCAATAGCAATATATGATATCTATACTTCTTTGATCACTAATGGTTTTTCTGTCCCTTCATCAGCCTCGTCCACAAATTCTGTTCCTCTACAACGCCGACCAGTGACAGGATCTACCACACAGCCCAGTTTATACACAACACGATCAACTTTATGTGTGACTAGCCTTTTGTCTTCACTTCTCGGAAGAGATCTGATTAACACAATGTCACCTATCAAACAGTTATGAGAATTATCTTCGGCCCAATAGAACTTTCTGTTAGGGAAAAACTGAAAAATAAAAAAATTAAATTATAAGTACATGTAAATAAATTAATGAAAATATATTATTTATTGAATTTAATCACTTATTTGTTACCTTTTTCATGGAGACAATATTTCCATTTAGAACAACTTTTAACACAATATACAACTGATGTAGCCGACATAATTAGAACTGTATTGTGATTGAACTTGGTCGCTCAGTTGGTTAGAGCATTTGGCTAGTGTTCGGAGGTCTCAGGTTCAAATCCTGGTCTGGTCGCTACATTGTCTCCTCTACTGTTACAGAACAAATGATTAATCTAACGTTATGGCTGCATTTGTGTAACAGTCCTGCATTTGAGTAACAATTATAAGCTAAGCAATCAATAATCTATACAAATGCAGGATTATGTGAAATGAATATGCATGATATAAAGTTGTTTTACGACAAAAGTTGACAATATAAACCAATTATTACTAATTTCATGCACAAAAACATAGTTAAAATCAGATATATATATGGCAATCTGAAAGTTGTGACGTCCTTTTTAGAATTTTTTCTAAACCACTGCATCTGGTTTTATTTCAAAGAATCCTGCACTTGGAAATCTAAATGACTACTCAAATGCAGGACTACCAGCTATACTGTTAGCTGGTTAGTGTTACTCACAAGCGGTAGTGTGTCCAACCTGTTCAATTTAAATACTTTTGAACGTGTGGATAATCTATACTCAAAATCTGTCACCACACTCAGATATATAAATGGTCAAGTTTCTAACTTTAATGTATTGTAGTCAAAATGCTGAATGTACTTTGTTAGCCAACAGTTTAGCATCGTTACTGACCATGACTGGAGCATGATCCCTATTGAGATTCCTCCTCTAGACTCTTTTATATTCGGACGTCTGATAGATGTCTATCTATCAGACGTCCAAATATAAAAGAGTCCAGAGGAAGAATCTCAATAGGGATTAGACTGGAGCAGTGAACAGATGAAGTGACTTAGCTTACTTTTTTCAAATATTTGTCCAACTTCATTTTGCTTGTCTGTATCTTCAGGTTATCTGGGTTTGTAGCACTCCTTTTCACAACATGTCCTATATACATCGAATTAGATGCCGAACTTTTTCCAAGGCTTCTTATAAGAGGCACTAACTTTGACATTTGTGTTGTCATTATGATTTTCGATTTTCTCGTGTTATCCAATACAAGCGTCTATGTAACTTGACTTAAACATTCAATAGACGCAGATCCTTTATGTTTTTCTAATAGAAGAATGACATCGTTTAGTTTAGTCCGGAAAAAGTAAATTTATGACTATTCGTGATAAATAACTTAGATATTTAGATTTGACCCAAAATATCTTTTTCATACAGATCAAAAATTGTTTTTTTTGTATATTTCCCTCATAAATCTACATTGGTTTTCAGATGAAAGTAAATAAAACTAATGAGTTATTTCCCCTGAAATTCAGCATCTGTTGCAGCCATGAAACAGTATCGTTTCGCTTGATGTGTTATTCAACTTATTCTGGCTGTATTGATTATGAAAAAAGCTGTTATGTGTTATATAATATATAAGTAATGGAATGCACATGCATATGTTTCTGTCAAGTCTAAATTATCAGTTTATTGCATTTCTGAATATATATATCAGTATAAAATAAGCTTATTATATTTGTGGACTTTTTTTTCAGTTATGACTTGGACTAAAGGATGTCACTTTTGGAAGTGCAGTGGCCACTTGTAGGATACATTTGAAGAATGTCAAAGGATTCACTAGAGGTAAGTAAGGTAAGATTCCATAATTTAAATATTTACAGAGGGACTATGCATGAGGATCAATTTGGACCTTTTATAGAACTAACTTTGTTTTAATTTTTTAGACTAGGCCTAGTGTAGCAGATTTTGATGGTGAGTTCTGTACAAAGTGAAATGGTCACATTTTATATAGCATTGCGCCAAGGAGACTTTCCCATATAAACAAGTTTAGTAGAAAATTGGATCTGTATTAAGCATGGGTGGGATGAAGGTTTGATCCAGGCAGGCTGCATACTGACCCTGTTTGCAATTCATTAATGGTTAATTAATATATATATATACATGTACAGTATATGCCCCCTGTTTGGATATGTACATGTATACAGAAGGAATGATAAAATAAAGGTTGTGTTGGTAAAGTGGTACATAAAAGGTAGTTATTTAATGTACTAATTAGAATTATCTGATTACTTTCTTTGTTAAAAACAACAATTAAATATCTTGTGACAGAATTTAAAGAGAAAAAATCAACCTGATGATATATCAAATATTAAAAACCTAATTGGTTTTGCTGTAACTTGCAGACAAAAATCTGCCACTGTCACCTAAGAGCTGCCATTTACCTTTGAAAAGTCAAAAATGGATGATGCTGGTCAGGAAGACCTACAAGCTCGTCAAAGCTTCATGGTCAAGTCAGTGTCAGCTGAGTTTGATGGTAATGACCACCTGGAGGAGACAGAGATGACCACTCCTTTAACCTTATTCACAGATGACATCACACCAATAGCAGATCGAGGACATTCCCTTGGCCACCTGGCATTCCTTCCCCGGGGTGAACAGAGGACCCCATGTCGAGGTCAGCATTTTTTTCTCAAAAGAAAATTGGTTCCATTGTCATATCATCCTTTTCTCCTCATTTAACACATCAGTTCTAACCATCTATTAAGCCTTTTGGATTTAATTTGTTTCTGTTAACCGCCAGGGTTATAAGTATTTCAATTCTATAACAAAACTTGAACTGTATGCATATATGTGTCTGCATAAAAAATGAATAATGTGAAATTTAAAGAAAAAAAATAAGTTTTACATATTATGTAATTTTATATGCTACGGTTGTGTCTAAGATAAATTTAGAACTAACAAACATTTGAAACTTATAACAAAACCTAAATCTCGAAATAGGGGGAGATAATTTTATGTTTAAACTCGTTAAGTTTCAATGTAGGGGGAGATAATCTTATATAGAAAAAAAGCCCCACAAAATCATAACTTTTCAAATGATAAATGTGATTCAACATAGATTTATTTGAACAGAATTTTTTAATTTCAAACTTGGGGGGAGGGTGAGTAATATTTTAATTTTTTTATTTTCAAACATTTTACACAGTATATTTAAATAGACTACAACACACAAACACTTGAATACACACTCACTCACAATACTCAAAACATCAAAGTGTATGTTATGTTACTCATATATAAAACATTACATAGCATGCCATGGTGTTACCCTGCATAATATGCATGTATGTGTACTAACATGACACAATACACATACATGCATGCATAGATACATGCATACAAACATACTCTAACAACACAAGCATACACAAGCATACACATATACATATGCACATATGTACATATACATGCATACATACACTCCTGCATGTCTTCAAGCATACCTACTATAGCATTGTATACATAATACAAAACATATGTGTACATACAATGCATAAGCAAGTGAGTAATATTTTGTTAGCATTCAGTTGAGAAATTCTTTCATGCAATCACAAGGTAGAAAAGCAGTTTTTAATTCCATCTTTTAATTTGCTCTAAAAGAAAAGAGGTTTAAATTGTAAAACCAAATCTATCATTTAAAAATAAGAATAAATTTATTCAAGTTATCATTTTATGTGTGAATAATGGTATTGTTGTTTAGTGCCAGGTTGACATCTTACAGATAATTGTTAACATATTGTTTACTTCTACCTTCTTATTTTATAACTTACAGTTGTGATAGGTGAACAGTACCGACGTATTGTCCAGTGGTGGCGAGGAACATGGCAGCTTCCCAAGAGAGTTTCCTCTCTTTACCACATGCTATTTCCATTTGGTTGTAAGGATGAGATGAAGGAACAAGTAAAAATTGCATGGCCAATTGTGAGTATGCACAGAGAGGAAAATTTTTCTGCCATCCATAAATTAATCATGCTTGTAGTCAATCAATTTTAGGATTATCTATATATATATATATATATAGTGCTTGAACAACTTTTCACATTATTGAAAGCATGAATTGGATTAACACAGTGCAGTGGATATAGAGAATACACGGTTAGTATCTTACAATACAAGGTTTATTTTGGTGCGAGACTTAGGAAAGCCGAGATGACGAGGCTTTGCCGAGTCATCTCGGCTTTCCGTGTCGAGCACCAAAATAAACCTTGTATTATAAGATACTAACCGTGTATTCTGTTTATCCTGCAACCATTATGGCATTCAAAACGAAAGCAAATTGACAGTTCCTTACTTAATTTCGCTCGAAGCGAGACGATTCTTTGATGTGGAGGTAAAGATTCATTCACTTAACCGAATGAGAGTGCACTCCTTTTTACTGCCGTGGGAAATAAATAAGCGCATTCACAAACAGTCACCGTAATTCTATTCAGTGTGATATATCACTGAAAGGAAATGAAAATACTCAAATAACAATAAATACCCATTAAAGAATTACTTAACAATACATACCTTCGTCATGAGCCAAGAAAAAGACGGCACCGCCATACGAGATTTTCGATATCGTAAAAATGACGTCATTTCGGTGAATGTGACGTCACGTTTTAGCGGGACTGAATGACGTTTCATTCACCGGAAGGTTCAAGTTCTGGGTCAAGTTGAGAAAGTGCCATCAGATATGGAACAAATTCACATGATCGTATTGACGGATAAAGCATATCATATTGACGGATAAAGCACAAGTTTATCCGGCAGTAGTTATTGGTCAGTATGTCGGACAGTTGCAGGATAAATCAAATGAAATCAATGTCATCTACTGGTATCCAAATAGCTGGATTAAATTATAATACTCTTTAAAATGGTTTCAAAACCTAATTCTTCAATATTTACACAAATTGTTAGTATTTTTGACAATTTCATATAATATGTGTTTGTTGAAAGATAGTTCAAGACTTTGCAAAACACAGTATTTCTCAATGTTATGAGATTTGGGGCCTTTATCACCCTTTGTTAACAAGTTCAAAGCATTTCACTTGAAATTGGATGTTACAAGAGTAGACTGAGACACTTGACCTTAAGTTTATGTACATTTTATGCAAAATGTATTGCTTGACCTGATCAAGTTTGGCATCAAAAGTATTACAATCATAATACCCTGACATTTTTGTTTTTACTTTCAGGTTGGTGTCATGGCTACACAGTATATAAACATACTGGTCAGTCTGATTTACTGTGGTCATCTTGGTACTGCCCAGCTGGCTGCTTTAGCCTTGACGACAACAGTAAGTTTTGTCCAGTTATGTTCTATGTGTGACCACATCTGTTTGTTTGGAATATAGAAGCCTTCCTGTGTGCAAGATTTAGTGGAATTGGCTCCCTTTAATATATATTTTTTTTTAATTTTCAAGGTTATCAATGTTTCCAGTAATTCTGTGATGTTGGGATTAGCTTCAGCATGCGACACTCTCTTCTCTCAGGTAAATGTTGCTCATGACTGCACCAAAATTACATTTAGTAGCAAGAAATGATATACTTGTCAAGGACTTACTTATAGAAGTGCTTGATTAAATAAATCATATCATTTCATATTTTGTAATTTATTTTTCTTTCTTTTTGTAGACCTTTGGCAGTAAAAACAAACATCGAGTTGGTGTTATTGTACAGCGAAGTAAGTAACAGTGAGATCAAAGTGTCTATAATGTAGTGTAGTGAGAGAATTTAGGGAACTCGCTCTCAAGTAACATACTATATTTATTCTACACTTATCCTTATCTATAGTAAACAAACGTTATTATTTTCAATTTTACAGATTTTAAGTGACTATGATCAATACAATTAGTGTTTTTTTACTTGACAAAATCTGAATGCCATCTGTGCATTCATATTTTTAGCCCACCATCATCAGATGGTGGGCAATTCAAATCGCTTTTTGTCCTTGGTCTGTCAAATTTCATATGTAGGTTCCCCTAGAGCCCTAGTTGTGCATATTGTATTTGGGGACTGATCGGTCAACAAAATGACCACCAGGTTTGATTCTGCTATTTCTCAGAAAGTACTGAAGGGATATGTCTCATATTGCATGTTCGGGTCCCCTAGATCCCTAGCTGTTCATATTGCAAAATGGAACCGATCGATTAACAAGACGACCGAAAGGCCGCCATCTTGGATTTTGATAATTTAAGTTGTTACCACTATTACAGTCTCAAATTTGAATTGCAGGTTCCCCTAGGTCCTTAGTTTTGCATATTACATTTTTAAACCTGTGCATATTGCATAATGGGACTGAGCGGTGAACAAGATGGCTGACAGAACGCCATTTTGGATTTTGATAATCAAAGATTGTTACCGCTATGTCTCAGAAAGTACTTAAGCGATATCGATCTGTCCCAAATTTCATGTGCAGGTTCCCCTAGGACCTTTGTTATGCAAATTGCATTTTGGGAGCGATTGGTCAATAAGATGGTTGACAGGAAGCCATCTTGGGTTTTGATAATTGTTTGTTACTGCTATATATCTCAGAAAGTACTGAACGGGTCTTTCTCAAATTTAAGTAGTAAAAGTTTGAAAAGCAGAGAAAAGATCCATCTTTCCATTGTCAGACATAGATCATTCTTTGGTGGCCGCCAAGATCCCTCTGGGATCACTTGTTCTGTTTTTCAAAGACATATTAAACTATACCCTAAGAGATACATCTATACATAGTACATATTGGTCCATGCCTTTGATATATACAGACTTCAATTTTACTTAGTTTGTAGTGTCTCTATAATGGTATTGTAATTTGTTTCCATTACACTGTCACATTGTATTTTATTTAGGAATATAACAGTAATCCTGAGTGTGTGTTGTAGGATCTTTCTGTATTATCTAGGTATAGTGATCCTGAGTGTGTGTTGTAGGATCTTTCTGTATTATCTAGGTATAGTGATCCTGAGTGTGTGTTGTAGGATATTTCTGTATTATCTAGGTATAGTGATCCTGAGCCTGTGTTGTAGGATCTTTCTGTATTATCTAGGTATAGTGATCCTGAGTGTGTGTTGTAGGATCTTTCTGTATTATCTAGGTATAGTGATCCTGAGTGTGTGTTGTAGGATCTTTCTGTATTATCTAGGTATAGTGATCCTGAGCCTTTGTTGTAGGATCTTTCTGTATTATCTAGGTATAGTGATCCTGAGTGTGTGTTGTAGGATCTTTCTGTATTATCTAGGTATAGTGATCCTGAGCCTTTGTTGCCTGCCCTGTTGTGCCATCCTAATTAACACAGAACACATAATGAACTACATAGGACAGGATCCCAGGGTTGCCAGGTAACTTTTTATAAATCAGAAAAAATGAATGGGTAACTTCATGCTTTATTTTTTCCAACAATCACTTTTAGATAAAAAAGTAGGGCAGTAGTTGAGTTTGTTTGTTGAGTTTGATAACCTAATTTTTAGAACAGCTTAAGGACGTCGGGTTTAGATCGCGGAGGAAAGCTAGAGTAAACGGAGAAAAATCACCAACCTGTGATCAGTACCTTGCGCAACTGCCCCATATTGGTTTCAATCTCGCATCCAGAGGTGAAGTAACATGTAGTGACATGTTGTGACATCTTTACCATGAGTCCACCATGACTCAGTAAATAAAAATAATGCATAAGTGTGTTAAATGTAACAGCAGCTTTATTGACTATCACTACATGTCTTAAGTCTGAGTATGCTGTAGAAGGCCACTTTGCATTAAAGCTTTATAAGTTTTAATTAGCAAGATATTCAAATACGACTTTAGCTGGTGTTATTATTAAAATGTTACAATGTGAACTGTTTGTGTTGCAGACTTGGAGGGAAGTATGCCCTGATATATATAGCTGGTCTGCCTGTAAGTGTATAATTGTATCAAATTTAGCATGGTCTTGTTTCACTACATAATTAAATAAGGTACCCATTATCACTTGGTAATAACACCCACTATATGATGGATGTTCCGAAATTAATGTTACTTGCGCAATATCTCGTGGAAATCGTGCTAAATGAGCTTAAAACTACCTCGTGGCGATAGCATGATATCTGAAGCATGATATAGGTAAATATCTCACTCACAATTACACTGACCTTGGTGCTGTGTACATTGTTTTGTAGGGCACTCGTTACACTCTATACAAATATGGTTGGCAAGAGAGTTGAAAACGTAATTGAAATTAGGGCCAATATCAAAGGTAGGTCTCTACTTGGCTTAAAGCCGATGGATATTCATCGTGAGGTGTGTGATATATATGGGAAGGGTCAAATCTCATATATGACTATTTGTAGGTGGGTTGCTCGATTTAAGTCGGGACACCAGCAGCTTAAAGATGCTGCCCACACAGGTCGCCCTGCAACAACAACAACAAAGCATAAAATTGAACTAATTCAGCAAATTCTTGAAAAAAATGCAAGGTACACTGTCCGGCAGTTAGCTAAATGACAGGCTTGCCTTTAGCACGTATTCATTGCATTTTAAAGAAACATCTTAAGCTGGGCAAGATCAATGCCAGGTGGATACCCCATTTACTAACTGACAACCAAAAGAGGTCCCGGGTTGACAAGGCCAAATCCTTATTGAAGAAATACCCAAAATACAGCAAAAAGGCTTTTGATAATTTGGTCACAGGTGATGAAACATGGGTGTATTTTTTCGAACCCAAAAGAAAATGCTCTAATTGAATCTGGGCAAACAAAAACGCCAGGCGCCCTAGCATTGCTAAAAGAATACGCACCGTGAGGAAGGTTTTGTATGTCATGTTCTTTGATAACAAGGACTGCTCGCAAAAGTATTATCAGAAATATTATATAAAGTACTTAGAATATTGCTGGCTAATTAGAAACTATCGTAAAGAGTGCCAAAACACCTTACTCTCTTTCAGCATTGCCCAAAACACTTTTTGAATTTGTTGAACCTTCACGGGCACCGACAAACCAGCAACATTTAACGTGTATAAATACAGTCAGCCCGATACATAGTAAGATAGCCATACTCAACCTCAAGGGCCGACGAGAAAAGCAAAACATTTAAACGTGCCTATTAACAGTCAGAGGTAATAGTAATAGACATCCCATAACATCGTGTGCAGCGATGGCAATGAAAGTGCTGTGCGGTTTTTGTGAACCTGCCATATATTCTGTTGTGTCTTCTGTATAGTGCAAAACTCCTTTTATACGATACACACATACACGAAAATAAACTGATGTATCCTGAAAATCGTTCTCACAAATAACACTCTTTATACTAGATTAATTTAAATCCTAATTCTGAAAAATGCTCCATACAATTTATATATTCTGTCAGAAACTTTAAGAGCAACATCCAAACAATCTCTTATAAATACAAATCTGTCTGATTGCTCACTTAACGTTAGATACTAGATGATCTGAAATAAAGAGCCTAGCATGCCATGCAGGTTGGGCGTGAGAATTTGTACCTCTCCCCAATTTGTATGATCGTAAAGCGACTTAATTAATCTATTTAAAAGCACAGGTTTTCATGTAAGGACGCTTTCCTATTATGCAGTTTAGCGCATATAAAGGCGAAGGCTGTCTTTAGGAGTATCGTTTTGTTTGTCTTCGTTAGTGACATCTGTCCTTTTCATAGCGCTTATCGCTGAAGACATTACCGCCGAGACATCACGAACACACCAAAGTCTATAAAAATGAATTTCTTATCCTCTTAACGCTCAATACAGCGAATTGGACGACTGGTTGCCGTTGTCGTATAATTACCGTGGTGTGTTGCTTTGGTGTCTTCGGCGCAATGCCATTACTATAACACTCATGAAAAAGGCAACATTCAACACACAAGAAACACAACACTAACAATATCAGTCTCCCAATAACACGCACCTCGTCACTTCACACCACTGCATACAGGAGCCGTCTTACATGACCCTGGCTATTATACGACGTTTAAATAATCAACAAACTAATTTATGGCTATAATTCACTGCTAGCATGCAGCTTAAACACGCATACAGTCCAACCAGTATCAAATTACCACTTATTTAGCGCTATAAAAATGGTTCTTCCTTTATCCAAATCCTGTACTGGCCCGTCTTCATGAACTTTTCCTTAACTTTTAAAGGAGCTCCTTAATACCGATTTGCTTTAAAGGAGTTCCCTTACAACTTAAATAAATTGCGTTAAAACCAAAGCTTCTTCATAACTTAAATCCGTTCCTACTTTAACGATTCCTAAACTATAAGCCTTAGTTTCCTCCCAATCCTCTAAATTTTAAGACTTCTACTAGAGTTTTTGTTTTTGTTTGTTTTATTTATGGACTCCTTATTACTACAGCTAATGGTTATGCTAAGACGGCCTCCCATGTATGCGGGTGCGTGTAATGTCTCGAGCAGAAGACTTTGCTAAAGCAGAAGAGCGTGGGACTTTCATAGAAAATTACGAAGAAATTCAGAAGAAGACGAGGAGAATCACGATACGATAACTCTTCGCTTTATGTATAGGAGTTTTTGTGGACCAATAACTTTACATTTGTTGAGTTCAAGTCCTCGTAGTGAAAGGCACTGGAGGTCCGATCGCCACTTTACCAGCAAAATGGAACTTTGTTTGCTCTTCGTTTTCGTTCTGGATCTTTATCGAGTTGTGTGAGTAGTACGTTTTGGTTTCTGTTGCAACCATATCCGATGCGTGTCCAACGTATCCAGCCTTGTGTCGGATGGCCTACCTGTTTATCACTATCCGACGGAATTCTGCAATCCGAGACAAAATTGTTTGATTAATTAACGTCCTATTAACAGCCAGGTCATGTAGGACGTGCCCTCCCATGTCATGCCGTGTTGCGTATTATGTTGTGCGACGGTGTGTGTTTGAAGACTGCGGATACTTCATGTGTGTCTTCTTGGTAAAAGTGCAGGTAGGCGTAAGAATTGTACCTGCTGCCCCCTATTGCCATGATCGTAAAAGGCGACTGAATTTAGGATCTTATTTTTTCTTTCTCCCTTAAAATTACTTTTCTCCTACTGTCTCCCTTGACACCACCTCACTTTGCCTATGTTAATTTTAGCGAAGGTTCACT